>CACSLK010034598.1:20764025-20775611 GCA_902706635.1 Striga hermonthica
AATGCAGAGTGAGATGAATACATCTTCTGCAGTTAATTTACTCCAGCATAGAATGTACAACTAAATTTAATCTTTGCATATCCAATTTCTTTCAACAGAAACAGACCTATTATTTTCACATTATGGAATGAATTTGCGAGAGAAGAAGGACAACAATTAGCAAGCACATTGGCCGCTGGTACCATAATTGTTGCAACAAGGGTCAGAGTAACAACTTTTAATCGTAAGTCTTTGCTAATTGTATCAATATTATTTCAAATCTTATCATATCAGTCTGTACACATGCACATTATTTAAAATATATCCAATATGCAGTCCTGTCAGTGACAACAACTCACTTAGGAACAATAATGATTAATCCTCCGATGGCAGAGACTGTTGTTCTTAAGCAATGGTAATAAATCACAGCTATTCTGTTACATATAAATTTTATTCCTTCACTTTCTATTAATACAATTTACACTTCAATATACAGGTACATTGAACACAAAGAAGAAGTGAATCGTCAGCTGGAATTAAAAGTCTATGAAAACCCTGAGTTTTTGTTACCACCACCAAATGAAACAGAAATTATTTCAGTGCACTCGGCTTTACAAAATTTGCAAACTGTAAGTAATAAGTTCTTAGCCATAAGTAATTGTGTCTATAAGAAATACCATTTCATGCATTCAAAACATATCAAACATATCCAATATTTTTTTAGTTGAAAACGGCATGGGTTCGAGGAAAAGCCAGTCTTGCGTACGGGCAGACGTCTTATTGGTTCACAGCTTGCTATAAATGCAAAAAAGGTTTGCGTGCCCAAGTCGGCTGGATAGTCACATGCCCTAATTGCAAATCAGAAGGGCCCGTCGAACCTAGGTATTTAAATAATATAACACACAAATGCTGCCTACATTTCATTTATGAATATCACTTATGATGTAAACAAAATGCTGATTATAGGTGTAGATTTACACTTGCTATTGAAGATAACAGTGGGCTGATTCAAGCTGTTATTAGTGGTCCAAAGGCGGAACAATTGCTTCCGATGACAGCAGCCCAAATGAGCTTAAACAAAAATCAGGTGCAAAGATTGTATAAATAATTTTTGTTTTTCCCTCAACTTTTGGAAAGCTTGAATATTGCAATTCATTTGGAACAAAGAACTTACAAAACAACATTTCTATCAAATAATTACAACTCTTTTTGCCAAATCATGTATGTTTATTAATGTTTACCTGCAGATGGAGGTTTGCATGGAGGTAGAAGCAAATTTTGAAAAAAAACAAATTACATGTTTCATGAGACACTACATTTCCGACTATCAAGACAAAAATGAGTCATCTTTTGCTGTAGTCGTTGTCTATGTCAATGAAGAAAACGTTGAAGACATGATGCCAATAGACGAAAGTAACACATCCCCTCATCCACACAGGCTCGATAGATGTTATTCAACGTTGAATAATTTAGTTTCTTTTCGGCTTCGCTTAATTTATTTCCTTTCTTCTTCCCTTATGTTCTAATTTTTATTCTCCGCATCAAACTATATATATTTATTCAAATAAATAATGAAACCACTAATACTACATATATATTAATACATAACAGGTTGCCGTTGAAGACCAATTTACACCCACTGCACAGGCAGTTCTAGCCTCAATGCTTGACACACCGTCGCCAATTGCATCCGATAAACAGAGCAGACAAGGGGTGAAAAGATCGATAAACTTTGATGTTCATTTCAGTGAAACAAGTAAGGGTGATAATCCAAAAGAAGAATCAGCAGGTGAAGCTTCAACAAAGCGACAGAAAAAAAATGCATAAGGCTGTACCTTCAGAACGGCCTTACTTTTGTATAGGAGCCACATTTTGGGAAGCCTACAACAGCTCAAGTTCTCGTGCATGATCCGTTTTGTCAAAATCCTACCTTTTGTGTGTACACTTTAGGTCAGCATTACCCTTAAGATTTTGCTATTAATATTAGCTAAGTTTGAATGGCAATTCTGACTCAGTAAATATTAATGTTCAGTTACTAGCATATTACATATTGTAATTAAGGATCCCTTCAACATTGTGCGACAAACTCGTGTAGCCTTTAATACTGTTCCCACTTAATATAATCAATGTGGCTTATTATGGATAATAGATAGTTTCTACCTTATAATCCATACTTACTTGCCAATTTTAATTGCCCCATAAATGTGGAAATTTGCTCCACCATGCAGGCTATCAAATATGTTTACATTCTACATCCCCTTACTTTTTTATGTTATACATCCTAAACTTACATAAAAAAGGCACCATCCGTCGATTAATGGTCAAACAAACATATCCAAATTATTCCCTTCCCCCGCCATTAAACTTCAATATTATTTACTTATAGACATTACAAAGGTGATGCTTATACACACAAAATATCATTAAACACAACAAAAAAAACTTATTCACAAATTCAAATATCAAACAATTACACAAAACAATTAACTCTTTGCAATAAAAACGATAAAGGCGTATGGGCCGGCTGTGCTTAGCACAGCCGGTAGGTTTCTAGTATATAATATATCAAATTAATCATCTTTTGATGATCTTCGATTTGACATCCATATTGTATATATGAAATAAATAAATTATATTTATCTTTATAATAATAAAAAATAATAATATTTATTAAAATTCATTAGAAATTATTTCTCAATTGATATATTTATGTTTAATGTAGTTATATGTTGTAAGTTAAAAACAATTGTTGTAATATAACACATGTATGTCGCACAAATAAAAAGTGTCATACTAAATATAGAATAATATATATCTTTTTATAAAAAGTATTTAAATTTTCAACTACTTTTTTTTTCATTAATTCTAGAATTTAAGAAAAAAATTTAGCAAGCAGCCGTGTAATACACGGGCGTTGTACTAGTGTGTCATGATAAGAAGGCCTAAAAATGGATCGTGTCGCCATTTGAAGAGGTCTAACTCCCTCGTGTATATATACTAGACTAACACCCGGTATAAAACGACAGTAAAAATTTGTCATAAGTTGTTGCAACTACTATTCTAGCATAGTTCTCATATATTGTGTCTTTTTTGTTTTTATATAAATGTTTTAAGATTTTACTTTTTTGAATTTCGCCAGTGGTTTATGAGTTGCGAGGCTGTTTAAATCCGTGAGATAACAATGTATTATTCGTCAAATTCCTTCACACGTGAGTTTCATCCGCAAGTATTTTAAACTACATAGCATGATAATCCATCTAATGATCAATTGTATTTTATTTTATAGACATTTTATAGAGCAAATTGGTCATTAACATACACATGATTCCTCGCATTTCTTTAGCAGACGGGGACTACAAAATCGCTTAATGAAAGCATAATATGTGCAAGTCACTTTAAAAATAAAATACAAAATGTATCCAAAAGAAAATAGTAACTCACTAAAATGATTAATAATCTCCTAACATCATATAAGTTCCATTTCAAAGAAAAAAATTTTAGAAACAAAAGAGCCCAATGCAAAAGATCTAAACTTCGGTAACTATGGTTAAGGAAAGAAAAATTATGCAAAAGATCCGTTCGACTAGAAATTGTAAAGCTTCAGTTATGTCATTTCACCTTGGGTATGGATACATCATCGTCGAACTATTTTAGCGTCTCCAAGCGCCGATAATCACTGCAATTGCTTGTCCAATTGAGCACGCTTCTATTCCATCAAGCAAGACAACACACCTCCACACCGTCCAATAGCGTGCTAGAAAACTCGTTTATATATATATATATATGTATATATATATATATATACATACATACATACATATCCGGGTTCCAACATTTATACTAAAACAATTAAAACCTTAGACAACCATGAGTTTAAACTTTCAAAGCCAAGGAGGCACTCAAAAGACCAATCAAATTCGCTTATTAAACAACAAAAGTTTCACTTAATGAGATGAACATTTCGCTACTATATCACTTATTAGAAGTCATGTGGCGACTTAGGGTTCACAACCTATGCAAAATTGTCGTGAAATCTAAAATACTAAACTAATTTGTGCTGCTATATGAACACGTAGCCCATACATCCACAAACCACTTGCTACTAAAAGTAACAACATAATGATTGCATAACAAGGAAAAAAAACAATGAACTGCCAAATCAAAACGATCCCCTTCAAAAATTATTTTTCAATCTCATCAACAAGAAGAATGCCAAAATGACACGAATCCAATAAACAAATTGACAATTTCCCATAAAGTTAATCCTCTATAAGTATAATAAATTCAGTTAAGCAATTTCGTTAAATCATTTATTTGAACAAGTCAAATTCAATCGGTTAATTGATACATGAGAAATCAGTTCAACCTTTGAGAATCAATCGCAAATTAAAGAAAATATGTGGAACCGGCGAAGTTTACCAAGGTCCGGGGGCAGATAAACGTTGGTCTTATATACGAGGAGACGCCATGTGAGCGTTGTAAATTTTCTCTGGATTTCAGCGTTAATCTAATAAACATGGAAAGCCAGGATCTCGCCTGTGGTTCAATTGGGTTCAGTGTTATGCAGTTGTTTCATAAAGTAGCCATGAAAAATGCGTGTTTCAACTTCATCTGCAAGTCTCTATATATCTCAGTAAAAGGAAAAAAAAAAATATTACAAAACAGAAACAGAATAAAACAACGTAATTATATTATGGATCACCACCAACGTGCATATAGCCGACATATATGTTTATAAAGAAGAAAGCATAATTGCACACTACATGATTATTACCAACTGAAAAGAACAATACTGCGAAGCGATTTGTTCTCTCCTTCCTAATCGGATTCTTCTTCATGAATTTTGAGCAACGGTGCAACAGTTTGCGAGATATTGCTCCCTTAGTGCTAAGCAACAAGAAATCAAAATGAGCATCAAAATTTCTCCCTTGGTGGTATAATCAGTATTTCAACAAAAACCGCAGTTAAAAAAATAACATCCAACCAGCTTGAGATGCCAATGGGCAATAAAAGTCATAATTTTTTTTTGTAAGTTCGTTTTAATTGATTTCTACTTAGGGATCATATATATATGAGGTTTCCTCGCAAAGGTTACTGAGAAAAGATATGGGACCATGCCGCTTGATACATTGTTGTTGCAGGTTAAATGGGTGACTCAATTATAATAACATATTAATTATTCATAGTTGAAGTAATTGTTTTATTTTCAAAGCACTTACATTCATATCAAGCTGATTGGAGGTTTAAATGATTCGTGTTGAGGAGATTGAAATGGTCGCAGAAAATATTTGTGATTTACAAAATATAAATAAGAACTTTTTTATTTGGTTAAGGTTGTGGTCTTAAATCCTAAAATAGATTTGATTACATGCAAAATTCATGATAAATTGATAGGCTCAATCGATTTGCAGCCTTACATCATTACTCCAGCGTTTCTGTTTTTTAGAATATATTTTAGTCGAAGTACTTATTTGAATTTAATTAGGTTCTATATAATTTTGTTGTGCATACTAAAGTGACTAATTTTTTACCAATACAAAATTTACACTTGATTATCGACCAGAATGGAGCCGCAGCCATTCAATTTTTTCTGTCCAGATAAGTGGCTCTTGAATGTTGAAAGCTGCCATCTGAACAAGGAATATGGATTTTATACAGTTTTAAGCCCTAAAGTAGAAGCTTGCAAAGAGGCGACAAAGGGTGATGATTACTCCCATCTATTCGAGGACACTAACCTATGCGATGCTCACACCTAGAGGATGACGATTATGCCGAAGGATGTCCAATTGGGTATGAGTTAGAGACGAGAGGGCTTGAGGTCTACTATGTATGGTTTCATGTTTGCTTATGTTATTTGTGAAAACTCTATTTTTTGTTGGAACATAAATTATTATTATTATTTTTTATTTTTTATTTTTTTTTTTCTCTTCAGTGGGATGATGATCAGATGGATTGTGTGTGGTTAGGTACTTGGGTTTTTTTTGCTGACTGAATGTGTGTTTTAGAGATGATGGCTTCCTCCACGACCTCACTACCTGCCGTGAAGCCTGCCTTCTTAACCCCTGACTTTCCGAACGAGCCCCGCTCTGCCTTTATTTGCGTGGTCTCTGTCTTGACCAGAAGCTCGAGCTCTTGTCTTATAGGTGGCGCCGGACTGATAATAAGGTCAAGCACAAGATATCACGTACTTCTCCATTCGGGTCCAGTCGGGTTCTTTTAGGTACGAGCCTATCATTTTTTAATATTTTTGAGTGGTGGTGCATAAATATTTACTCTCATACATTTTTCCATGACTTTTGGGTTAGCTTTCATTTATTGTGTCAACTATTAGCCATATATTGTGTTTGGCCAAAAAAATCTTCAAAGGTACGACATATTATTAGCAAAAGTAATGATGAAAATAAGCACATTGCTGAAGCATATATGCTCAAATTTGAGGCATAATTACTGAAGCACATATAGCTGAAACTATAAGCACATTACTGAAGCACATATAGCTTTTGACATAGTAGCAGTTGAAAATTTTGATACTCAAATTTGAGGCATATAAGCACATTACATATAGCTGAAACTCGGGCCGCACCTTTGTAAGTAATATTTATTGAAACTACGGCCTAAGTGCTATGCTTATTTTCCTAACCCTTGCCATATGAACTGAAGACTAGAAGAAATACGAAGTAAAAATTTGTTCAAACAGATGACTGCACATTTGTACGCCGACGCCTTTCTTCAACCTCACGCTTTTCCATTTTGTTTAAAAAAAATAAATCATTTGAGTTATTTCTTTCTCTTAGTTTCTTTGTTTTGCTACTTCTTTCTTCTGTAACATGAAAATTTAGCTGGCATAATTTTTAACTAATGATCCGTTTTATATTGAGCACTCAAAGATATCGGGTGTGTGATATCTTTCTCTAAAAAATAGTAACGGGTTCGGGTTGAAATTACTAATTTCGGATTTTGTTCCAAATGGGAGTTTGCACAATGCATTGCATGATGAGCTTTTTTTATTGAATGTTTTCGATTGCTAATTTTATTTTTTCTTTTGTTAGTTGGTATTAAGTGTGGGAAAATATGTGTTTATGCAGCCATATTCTTAAGTATGATCATCAATCAGAATCAAGAAAACATTCATCGTCAAAAGGCTTCATGATATGTTTATTATTGATAGTCAGACCCAAAATAGAGCATAGCTATTTGAAATTATATATGAGAATAGCTATTTTTTCCATTTATGTGAATTAATTGTCTCACCCTCATGGTAGCTTTAGTGATAGAAGGAATATAAGATTTTATTCTTAAAATGTGATCCCTCGGATTTGGTCTTACCGAACTTTAATGAAATAATATCCCTTGTTTTTATATCATGGGTTGTTCACGTTGTAATTGAGCCCAATTATAGACATTGTAAAGTGATAATGATATACATAAAAGTTTCTTGTAACATAAGTTGACACGGGTATAATATGTATTTCACCGCTTGGAGTTTGATGTATCCAATAATTATCAGTTATGATTTTTGGCATGAGTTGGTTTTATTTCACTACTTGACTTTAGTGATAAAGTGTTGTAGTTATTTCACCATTATAACTCTTTTATGCAGTATGCATTATGAACTTTGAATCTCAATTTTAAAAACTTCACTAGAAAATAATGCTTGGTCGTACATTTTGTAACTGTTTTATGTTTTTGAACTTTAGCTGTTGTATTAATTTGCAGATTGAACATAAGAGTATCATCATACTTGAAGGAAACACAACTGAATGTAATGTAATACTTTAGTTTGCAGGGTTATTATACAATAGTTGGAGCAGAAATGGTAGAAACCCGGCGGCGCATTAATGTCATGGTCGACGCTAGGTCATCCCGCCCTCAAACTATAGTGACTTCAAATAAAAAAAAATTCTTAAGTTCCTCCATAGTTTCTTCATAGCTCGAAACTACGATGGGCCTCTGTTTCCTCAAGTCCATGGTCACTTTGGACCACAGGCACGACGTCTTACTCTGCACTAGACTTTTTGACCCCAACATTAGGTAAATTTCTTTTTGCTTATATATATATATATGTGTGTGTGTGTGTGTGTGTGTGTGTGTGTGTGTGTGTTTGGTACTTTATCGTAGATTTTCTAAAAGTGTGCATGATAAGAAAATAAAATTTGTTCTTATCTATCTTCTCATTGGAGACCAATAGGAAAATCAAGACCTTTGAATTTTTTTATCCACCTTCCGCCTCAACTTAGTTCTGTATTTTCTTTTACCTTTGTCGGTATCATCCCAAAGATTACGGAGAAATTTCACCCCTGTATGCCAACGATAAGCGCAAGGCAAGAACTTCCAACTTATAAATGTTTGCAAGGTGAACCACTGTTAGAATATCACTTGTGAGTTGTCCCACATCGTTCACACATAGAAAATAGACCCACCTTATAAGTGTAATGGGCTACTCCTCCTTTCACCAATTGGTTTTGGGATGGAACCCCATTGGGCTTCATTTGGGTTTTCTCCACTTTTGGTGCGCTTCATGTTAGTGGGCCCGCACCGTTTTCCCCCTAGTTTCTTTCATGGTATCAGAGCCCACTTTGTGCCTGGGTTAGAGACATGATATCAGAGCCCGACCAATTTTGTGTCTGGGTTAGAGACATGATATCAGAGCCCACTTTGTGCCTGGGTTAGAGACATGATACCAGACTCACAAGTGAGGGGGCGTGTTAGAATATCACTTGTGAGTTGTCCCACATTGTTAATATATGGAAAATAGACCCACCTTATAAGTCTAATGGGCTACTCCTCCTTTCACCAATTGGTTTTGGGATGGAACCTCATTTGGGCTTCATATGGGCTTTCCTTTTCCCCCAGTTTCTCACATGGTATCAGAGCTCGGTTCTATATGGGACCGTGCGATGACGTACCCATTTATGGGAGTCTGCTTCCCCACGTACCCGTTTATGGGAGTCTACTAGAAAGTCTGCTTCTAGTAGGCTTGGGGCGCCCAGTTGGGCTTGGGCTTTCGAAGGACTCACAAATGAGGGGGCGTGTTAGAATATCACTTGTGAGTTGTCCCACATCGTTCACACATAGAAAATAGACCCACCTTATAAGTGTAATGGGCTACTCCTCCTTTCACCAATTGGTTTTGGGATGGAACCCCATTGGGCTTCATTTGGGTTTCTCCACTTTGGTGCGCTTCATGTTAGTGGGCCCGCACCTTTTCACCCCCAGTTTCTTACAACCACGACAGCTTAACAGACAACGGTTCTAGCACCGGGATTTGGAAAAGGAATTATTTTGTTATTCTTTTTCATTGAAGGGAGTTTTATTTCCCTTCATTTGTATAGTACCATTATATGTCGAAGACAAAGATGCCAACCTCCCCTCGGTGTAGGCGGTGGAGGCGATGACAAAGTTCTTTGGATCGACGAGCATTGAGAAGATCTACTCATCGGTTATTATTATTTTTTTTTTATTTCTATATGTTGTAGTTTCCTTTTTTGTTTTTTTACCTTTTTGTTCAGTAAGAAGTTTTCGAAAAAACACGTGCCGGAGCTTCAGCAGCATATCTGAGAAAGAAGGAACTTCTGATACTTCCTTGCATCTAGGGTAAGTTATGATTTAATCATATGTTTAGTTGTAATATTACTATTAATTTATATATTCATTATTTTTGTCACTTCTAATAACTTTAAATATTAACAGTTTGATCGGTCGATCTTTTTAGGAATACAACAATAGCCAAAACCGTGCCAGTCGATGACCTGAAAAATGCCATGATAATGGACTGATGTGTGGTTGTTTCATGCAGATATGTGGTTACATATATGTACCTTATATTTTAAGATGTTTTTTGTTTTGGCCCCCATGAATTGATATGAACATCCAAGCTTAATTAGTTTTTTTTAGACTCAACAGAGTTTCTTTGTTGGGTAGTTACATTGGTTAAATTAGGTTATTGGTTGGAACTTGGAATTAGTTTAACATCAACTACAGCTGATGAAGCATCATCATCAAATCAATTCTATTGGACCTTACCTGATCGATCCAAATGAGTCCAGTGAGTAAATTTCTTGCGAGTTATATAGCCATAACGTAAGCTCAAGTTAAGGAAAAATCAGTAGCAAATCATCAGCTCAATTACCTCCATTAGCTCAATAAATCTTACCACTCTGTAAATCTTGTATTTGTTTGAGATTGTGAATGATATTTTTTTTTGAATAATCTTTTAAATATTTTTATATTTCATTTTTTAGCGGGGGTTGCAAAATTAAAACATTGTCAAATGCTTTTACTTTCGCTTTCTGGCAAATGGAAACCAATTTAGGCTATGGCCGTTGTTAGGATTGAATCTTATATTGCTGTAAAAACATATAACAGTTATATGAGGTGCTACACTTGAAACATTCGTGTGGTTCTTATTTTATATATATTGAAAGATTATAAATTACTCTATTATCTACAAAATAGACCGTTCAGTTGTAACGTGCATTTTAGGATATGCATGTTTAGTGTTTAATTAATAACACTTAACACTTGTTTGAAAATGAGTGGCCAAAAATGACAATAATATAATAAAAGATCTTCAGACAATGTGAATTGAACATGCATAATATATGTCAACTGCAAAAAAAAAACGCGAAAATATGACTAGCAACAAATGATGACAATTTTTAGTGTATTTTTAGACTGAATTTTAGTACGATGTGCAAAAAATGACCAAATTTGACACGAAAATATGAACTAAATAGACTAAATTTGAGCCGGTTGTGTGTATCTTTTCCTTACATTTTATACTTGCCAAAAAACAATGAGTATGTGTATTTTACAATATTGACAAATACTGATTATAATTATAGACTGGACTAGAGCCGACTGTGCGTGCACAGCCGTCCGACCAACTAGTATATATATATATATATATATATATATATATATATATATTGCTTGATATATATATGTTTAATAATTATAATTATTATTAACATATATTTTAAAATATATGATAACATTTTACAAAAATAATGTTTTATGGAATTACACTGTAGTCGAATCAAATTTCAGAATTAAAATTTTAAAATGAATATTATTTTGTATTGAATATAATGTAATTTATCATCAGTTACGTTCACCGTACGAGTTGTATACTAACTTTAAATAGACATGTTTTATGTAATTTTATACAATTTGAATTACGTATAATATTTTCAATAAATTAATATAGATATTACACATTGATTCTATATTTTTTAACTTATAAATATTATTTAATTGGTATTTTTGATTGAATAATAAATATTTGTTACCGTGTATTTCGTACTAGTTTTTCTTATTATTCGGCCAAGATAAAGTCAGACTTTTATTAAAAAAAATTCCTAATCTGTCTCTCCTCTTCGCTCGTTCTTCATCTTCCCCAATTTTCTCATCTGTCCAATTTTTGTTCGCCTCCGTTTGTAGTCTCGTTCTTCCTTGGATTTTTTTTCTCGGTTTTTTTGGTCGAGTGCACTCTCTGAATTCCCACCCAGCCTCAGATTATCACGTTTTTCCCCAAATATTATTGCCCTAGGGATGTATGTATTCTCTTAATTCTATTCTTATTTCCAGATTTTTTTTTTTTTTTTT
>CACSLK010034598.1:20800230-20816710 GCA_902706635.1 Striga hermonthica
CACAGTCCGTGTGTCTCTATCAGAGACTTCGACACGGTATCACATATAGACAACACAACCCCCAAATGCTCATACTCTCAAGATATCGACTCCACGAGTCGAACGTAGCCCTTATGCGCGACATAAGGCTTCGTCCAATAGCAATACGAACTTCCCAATTTTCCTACTCGAGAAATTCTCGAGTAAAGCATAGGAACTCATCGACTGTACTCCTTATTAGAATATCATCGATTAAGGATCCTTACACGATTTAGTGGAACTTAGAGTTCTCGGTTCAAGATTCGGGGTAACCAACATAGCTCAGCATACAAATCGGTCGAATAATGAAATGAAATCGATGATTCGGGTTAGTGCACTGTCACCCAAGAGGCGGCACGCTCGCTGGTGCTGCATAACCGGGGCACTGGGACGCGTGCGTACCCACCTACTCGGAGACCAGCTGCAGGTTCGAGGTTTGGCCACATCCGCTGGCTCGAGGAGTTCGTGCGTACGGTGATGACGGCTGCAGCTCTCGTGCGAGTCAACAGTTGTCCCCATGGTTGGCCTCGCGTCTCTCAGCACGGACGTGCGTGCTCAACCATCACTTCGCGTGTCTACACCCGATCAGGGCCGGCCTTCAGTCCAAGGTTCCACAAAAAAATTTACAGTCAAAGACAATCCAAAGGGATGGTTTTACCTAATTTCAAAAATTTTGGGTTCAACAAAGTAATATATGGCATTCTACAATTTTTCAAAAGATCAAGGGTTTCAGAAGCAGCAAGGTGCAAGGTGCAAGTCCGAGTTCCAAGTCCACTTCTTTTCCAAACGACACTTTTATACGCAAAGAGATCAATGATTGAGATAGACGAGATTCTCAAAGAAATACTAAGACAGTTAGTCAGTCGGGAATAATCCCTATTCAGCAGCTCCTGCCGATTGATACAATAACTAGTTCACCTCGACTCTTTCGAAATTCCGAAAGAAGTAGAAGAACGAGAGTTCTACGATGGACTAAATTCAAAACAAAAACGGTTCTGCACCTCATGATATGCTTGCTCCGAACTCGACTATCCTCCTTAAAAGATTTTTGCATAATCTTCTAAGGTGGAAAGAAACACTCCTTGATATGCGTCGACTAAGAGGTATCACAAAACAAGATTCCCAAATTTATGAAAATAAATAAGGGTAAACAAAAATTAAGACGCTTAATACCCCAAGGAAAAGAAAATCTAGCGAAATTGCCAAAGTACAAAATGATTGAATGCCAAAGAGGTGTCTCAAAACACAATCCAACTCGACTACCATTCGAAAGGAAATAATCAAGGGAAAGCGAAAGACACTCGGGCGGCAAAGGCGCGAACGGGCAGTTAAGAGGCTACAACAGGTCAAATACAACAAAAACGATAGACTCAAACTTCTACGATTAAAATGAAAAATTGACTGCGCAATGATCGAATTCCGGAGGTCAAAAACAGCGACGAACAACTACCGATACAAGGGTCATGAATAAGGTTCCAAGCTCCACACTCAAACGGTTCTCAATCAACACGAGATAATAGTTTGGATAACAAAATAAGGCTCCGACTAACACGATTTAATCACGACGACTCGAGGCTAGGGTCTTTGAAATCGAAAGTCCCGGATATCCACGACGAATTCAAGAAAACAACCTATGCATAGAACGAGCATACGAACCAATATACACCCGACTAACCAACGTATTTTCAAATCCAACCATTAAAAAAAAAACGAGTTAAAACAGATGAATTTCAACCATTATATCGAAATTCCCAACCAATAACTTCTAAAGCAAGACTTAACTCTATGTTCAAGTTCATACAACTAGAAGTTTGTAACTCATCTAGACTTCAAGAATGTTTAAAAGCAGGAGGATAAGCTCCTAAGCCCCGATTTACAACTCATAATATCATAATATTTCACAAAAGCAATTCAATATTACTCATGTATTCATACCTGAGTTGGCGCGGCACGACGGAAGCGAGTGGTCATAATCACAACATTAGTCCCATTAATTCTCCGACTTCACATAATTCTCATTAACCAGTCTACAGAAACGCAGACTGGCTCTGATACCAAACTGTAACGCCCCACTTTTGTTTGCCAAAATTCAGAATAAATTTTTCAAATTTATTTCAAAATAAAACACTTGAGGCGCTACTCATTTTCGAAACAAACATCAATACTCAACCAAATTTTTCAATACTCAATCAATTATCAATCCTCATTCATCGATATTAAAAATCCCAATAATCAATAATGCAATCGAAGCATTCCAATAATCAATATCCTGGGGAATGCACTCCCTATCAATAATCCAATAATCAACAATAGAGAAATCAATAATAGCAATATTCAGTTCAAGGCGGAAGCAATTTCAATAATATTAAGACCACCACTCGCATCCCTCCGTCGTGCCCGTAATACTAACCTGCATCCATAAAGAGTAGGTGGGGATGAGCACAAGAGGAAAAGTAGTGCTCACCACTATGCAGTAAATGTTAGCCTCAATAATAAACAGTAATCAATAATCAAAAGGTATGGTCTCAGCATGTATACGAAGCAATAATCTATCCCATTCTCCCATCAATAATCACAACAATCAGACTCATGTGCACACCTACGCATAGACTACTGCTGATACTCGATTCGAACGCCAAGACCTACGCCTTGGTCTTACAACGATGCCCAACCAGTAGGAGTAAACCACCCCGCCGGCCAAAACCTACGAATTGGTCTTACAATCGGGGATCACCAGCCAGAACCTACGCCCTGGTCTTACGGCTCTCAAGGGAGACTACCCAACGGGTACGTTCTATAGCTACGGGGATAACCGTTCGGTGGCCGGTACAGCTCACACCGAAGGCTACATGATTCACATGCATACCTTGATCATACCACAATTAAAACAGTAATAACATTTAAGGCATAGTAATTTTTACAATTACAACCCACCTGGATTGCTTACTTATTGATCGAATTGCTTCAAAGAACGTGCGCCTGAATGAGGGATCACTCCTCTACAGTTTAAAATAATTTTCTTTTATTAAAGGCGACGACAAACGGACAAGGACAATTAAGCACATAAGGCAAATAAAACAAACCAAGACATTAAGAAAATTAAAAGCAAACAAAGCACATAAATTATACAACAGCCCCAACAAAACATAAACAAACAAGGCTAGAAAGAAACACATAAACAGGCTCTCTTTTTCTTTTCTCTTCTTTTAAATTTTCTCAAACTCAAAAAGGCTTCAATACTGAATTTAAAGGTCTGAATATTGCACAATTGCAACATGCTAAACACGGCAATAATGCTCAGCAAAATACCAAAATAAATCAGGGCCAAAACAACATCAAACAACTTAAGGCTCTTTAAGAACTGAAAGTGAACCCCGAAATCTACCACAATTAAGCACATCACAAGGCTTTATGTCTGGACATAAAATCTGATTTTTTAACAGACAAAATCAGCATTTCCAGTCAATAAATAAAGTGTAATCACAGCCGTACTAAACATCACCGACAAGGCAATAATTCACGTAGACTAACTTTCTCATTTTCTCTTCAAACTCAACCTATCTAAACATGTTTTTAGCACTGAAATTCAAGCACCAATTCTGCAAGAATAATATGTTTCAACCCAAAAACAAAACAACACATACTAACAGCCCCCAAAATAAAACAAACAAGCACAGAACAGCCAACAAGCTACCGATTCCTCTTCCCAAGTTATAACTTTGAGCATGCTTTTCACTACTAGAAAACTGAAATTTGAACGTAAAGTACCAACTACACTCGGCCAGAAATGGGGATATGAAGGTTGAGCCAAATACCTTTCTTAGGACTTAAAAATGAAAGGAAGCGGCTCAATCTTTGGCTTGAAGTTGGCTCGGCTGAAAAGGCACGGTTTGGCCCTCGGCTGACCTAAAGGATCGTGGCTGCTCCCGGTAACTCTCGAAAACGGCCCGGCCTGTCGCTGCTCCCAACCGTGCATAGCCTAGACTTGCTGGTCTCGCCTTTGGAAGGGAAAGCTCAGCTGCCATTAGGGTCGGGCCAGACGTGGTCGTGCCGGAGGGAGCCTTGGTCGTCGATCGCAGGTCGAGGACATGGCTGGAAGTTGGAGGTCTCAGTCGCTGCCGTTGGACGAGGCTGAACAGAGCTCGATCGCCGAGAGCTCGAAATCGTCAGACAATGGCGGGGCTCGATGCTCGCTGGTCCACCGTGAACACACATATCTCTCAGTCACCGGAATTAGGAGCTTCAATCGCTGGTTCTGCTTGGTCGAAAGGAGTTTCCGAGGGAGGTAGGATTGTTGTTCAATCAAGAGGAGACGGGGCGAAAGTATAAAAGCTTCAATCGATCTCAAAGGTGGAAAGCTAAAATCTGTTGCAACTCTCGAAAGAATTGGGGAGGACTACTCCCGTTGTTGCTGCAGTTTCGCGAGAGAGGGAGATCGGAGAGAAAAGCCGAGCGTTGGGGAAAACGTTAGCGGAAATAAGGGTTTGACTGCGTGAAAAATGAGATGGGTAAAATCCCAAAATTCCTTATCAATTTACATAAGAATCACTTGGTTTAAATCAACTAGCAATTGGGCCAAAATAATACAAGAGCTTATTGGGCCGAAACCATATATCATAAATTATGAAAAGAATTGGACTCGAAAACGGCTAGCGACGATTCGCTAAAATAAAACAAACCGGCAAATTTCGAATAGTCGTTAAATTTGAATGATTTAACTAGACTTAATCGTCTAAATAAATCAATTTTCTAAAATGATTAAATAGACGCTATAGTCTAATTAATCCGAAACTAACTAAAAAAAAAAGTTACGATGGCTATTGAATAAATAAACCGGATAACAGCGAATAGCTAACGAATAATCGATAATTTGAATAATTTAAATAGACTACAATGTCTAAATAAATTATTTACTTAACAGATTAAATAGACACTAACGTCCAATTAGTCCGAATAATCGGATAATATATATATTAAATATACACAAAATATTTATTAATATTAATAAGCATTTAAACATTTAGGCATTTAAACACAACAATAAAAATAAACATTATATATGTAATAATAATAAAAATAATTTAAATAAATAATGACAATTAGGCATTTAATAATAGCAATACTAATAATAAGCAATTTAAACCACTGGACAAATAATGGAATAATATTAATAATGCAAAAATAATAATCCCAATATTATTAAAAAAACGAAAGGGGCATTACAAAAAGTTGCTTAGTTGTGGTGCCCCACATCATTTGCCGAGCCCGAAGAGCTGCAGCATCAGCGTAGCGTTTGCATTGGTTGGCATGGGCAGCCCTTTCTTTAGCTAAGGTGACTTCTAGCTCAGCTCGAGCGGCCTCTGCTTGCTCCCGAGCAGCTTCCGCCTGCGCTCGAGCAGCCTCTGCTTGTGTTCGGGCAGCCCGCTCTTGTTCGAGCGCAGCCTCCTTCTCCCTCAGCGCAGTTTCTTTTTCGGCTACCGCAAGCTCCTTGGCCGCGAGGGCGGCTTCTCTCTCCGCGAGAGCCCCATTTTTCTTGCTGAGCTCCTCATCAAGAGATTTAACCTTGACATCGAGCTCAGTCTTCTGCTCGGTATGCGTCTCGCGGAGCTTGGCGTTGTGGTGCAGGAGAGTTGAATTCTTATCTTGCAGATAGCCGATGGTGCCCTCGAGGCCCTTTATCGACTTGCCCGAGCTGTCTCGGGCCTCCTTGGCCAAGGGCAAGAAATCGACCAAGCCTATCATCAAACGCAATGAAGTAATTCAACATATGTATCGACAGAAGAAAATGAGAGGGGCCAAGGTAATATGAGAAGGGTTAATGTAAGGATTGAAGATGAGTAATACCTGGGCGAGCCATCGGGCAAGCTTGTCACCAACCTCCGGGAGGGTAGCACAACTCTTTTTACGGTCGTCCTCGAGGAGAGCACTCTCGAGGCGATCGACCACTTCATTTGCAGAGGCCGACAACAAAGAGGAAGACCGGGAATATAACGGACCAGGTGAAAGATGGCTGTCACGGGCTCGTTTCCAAACCACCTCACCTTGGTCGGTGCGGGAGCGCTTCCCCAGGGCAGCTCCTCGGTCTTCACTGTCTCGATTACGATGCACGGCCTCATCTTTGGTCGAGTCCTCAAGGGAGGCAGAAGACGGGCGATTGGAGGGAGATTTCTCTTGGGCTTTGGCTTTGGACGACACATGGGAATCAGAAGACCTGTCCATTGCTTTGGAAGAAGTGGTATCCTTCGGATTAGAAGCTTGGGGACCGGTCTTCTGGGAGCGGTCATCCGTCTTTTGATGACAGTCGGCGGTTTTTTGACGATCATCGTTTCTGGGTTGCTGATCGACAGTTTTCGAGAAAATGGAGGACTTGATGGTTGATTGAGAAGTGGATTTGTGTTGCTGCTGTTGTTGTTTTGGTTGTTGCTGCTGCGGTTGTTGTTTTGGTTGTTGCTGCTGTTGTGGTTGCTTTTGTTGTTGCTGCTGCGGTTGTTGTTCTGGCGGCGGTTGTTGTTGTTGTTTTCCAGGTGGAGGTGGTGGTTGTTACGGTTGTTGTTGAGACTTAGGCGACCCTGGTGGAGGAGGGGGAGATAAGGCGGCCCTTGGGGAAGGCGAATGAGGTTGTGGTTCTGGTCGAGACCCCGAAGAGGTGCTCGATCCCTCGACCTGGCCCCCTGTCTTCTTTTTCAGAGGAACTTTCCTCAGAGGAATGTTAAAGCTGGGAGCCTCTGCACGAGCACATCAAGCAGAATAAAACCAACATTATAACTTACTTCAAAATGGGATAACAAATATATGACAACGTTCAAAGCAAACGGATCGGGAGCTACCTGGGTCATCCTCAATGCGAACAAGATCGAGAATCTCCTCGGTGGGGGGAGAAAGGGTCTTGTGGGTGAGAAGACCACATAAATGGAGAAGATTCTCGTCCTTGAGAAGTTTCTCAGACGCAACAGTCTTGGAATTCCAAGTGTGGATCCGCTGGTCGAAGAGGGGGTTGTTGGGAGAAGCCA
Organism: Striga hermonthica; assembly: GCA_902706635.1. Classification (NCBI taxonomy): domain Eukaryota; kingdom Viridiplantae; phylum Streptophyta; class Magnoliopsida; order Lamiales; family Orobanchaceae; genus Striga; species Striga hermonthica. Next base: position 20,807,259 of record CACSLK010034598.1, read on the forward strand.
AAGCTGCCTCTCGGGAGACATCTCTAATCCAAGGGATGGAAAGCCAAGGAAAAGGGATGTCAGGTCGAACAAAAATGAACATGTCGGCCCACTTGGGAAGGTTGGTAGGAATGTCATTAATGAAATGAGCACCGTTGCGGCTCTTAAGGTAAAGGCCTCGACCTTGCCTGGAAGGGCCATAACAATAATGGAAGAAGTCTAGGTCGAATCGACCTAGACGAACGTGACAAAGAATAATAAAAGTGGTTATAAAACGAACAACGTTAGGAGGAAGCTGATGCAAAGGAAGCGAAAACCACTCACAGATACGGATTATCTCGGGGTTCAAAGGAAAGCGAAGACACATCTTAAACTGGATTTCGAAGAAGGTGTAGCAATTCTCTGGAGGTTGGTCGTATTTGTCGGACTGTAAAGGGCTATAGAATGTCCAACCAACAGGTCGACCGATATTGGAAGGACTCACCCAGTCACTGGAAAGAGTAAGAGAAGAGGAGTGCTTGGAAGAGGTTTTAGAGGTAGCTTTGGTCGATTTTTTCTTAGGCGGGGAGGCAGAAGTGCCAGGTTGGGAGGAAGGAGGAGGAATGGTTGAGGAGGGAGAAACAGCTTCATCCGTCTCAAGTTCATCTATCTCACCAAGAGCAGGTCGGCGACGGTGGAGGGGAATATTATCCATAGTATCCCCGGAGTTGGGAGAAGCGACACGGGCGGTAAAGATGCGAGTAGGTACGGTCTCACCAGGACGAAGAATCGAAAGAGGAATGTCTTCAAGTGCGGAAGGCAGGATCTCAACCGAATCAGAGGAGGTGGTCGAGGTAGCAGGATCTGAAAACAAAAGAAGAAAGGAACAATGTCAAAAAGAGGAATTTGGACGAAAAAGACTAGAGGAAAGAAGAGAAGGTTTTCAAAATTGGGGTTTTACGAAAAGGGTGATTTTGGAGAAATTAAGGAAGGAGAACAGGGATGCAGGGAGAATCTTAAAGGGAGAGAGCGAAATCTACAACGATTAACAGGAAAAAAGCCAACACCCAACATACAAATTCAAAATACTCAGTCAGCAGACTCCAGACACCCAATTCAAGAAATTCAAAACACAAAATCCTAGACAAGGGAAACATAAAATCGGATGAGGAGTAACTTACTCATGATCGCAGGGGAAAGATGTGGAAGACCTTGAAAATTGCAGGAGAAATCGCCGAAAAAGGTTAGGGTTCTTGCGAAAGAGATATGTGAGCACAGGAGAGTTCGAAATTGCAAAGGTGGAAAAACTGAGAAAAATCGCTAAGTATTGAATTTATACTTGGGAAGTTATAAGGTTGGAAGAGCAGGACCGTAGGATTAAAACTAGATCCAACGGAAGGAAACATTAATTGTCACGGTACTCAAGATAGGCACAGTATGTGAGGAGGCGCTATCATTAAAGTAACTGACAGATGTGGCAGACGCGACGCGTGGCAGAAAAGTAGGTGCAGTAGAAGGACATGTAACAGGTGACCCTATCCCTAGCAATTAATGAGGTGTTATTTGCAAAATGGGCGGGAAACCCTTCAGATGGTCGATAGTGGACGCCAGGATATCCGGGAGGCCGATAAATATAAACTCACTCTTAGATCGAGTCATTCAGACTCGACCAGAGCGGGGGGACTAGATGATATAGGATATTATACCCACAAGGCTGAACCGGTCTGTTGACTGGTCGAGGAGGTCGTATTATGAGGAAGTCAAGGAAATCGAGTAGTTAACCAGTCGACCAAGCAAGGCCGTCGACCAAACTATCTTTCGACCAAATACATGATCGAGCAACTTATTCGACCTCAACAGGTCGACTACCTCGAGGACTTAACACCACGCTGTTCGGCCTAGCCATAGGCGCGTGAGGAGGCCTCTGACTGAATTCCAGGAGAATATTCACTCCATGTGCGGAAGGACACGTGTCGAAAAGGTAATGGTGGATAGCAATAACCACCCCTGACAGCCTACCCCATGTGCAGGAGGACACGCGTCCAAAAAAGATTGGTGCAGGCGACAGTGGCGACGGCTACCTCTGACACACGCATTTGGTGTGTACGGACGGGCAGTTAGGGCAGACAGCTCATCAAATCCGGGCAGCCCTAGGTCAGGTATCTCACCTCTATATAAAGGGGGTGAGCCTTTCTTCTTTAATACGATCATTCTATTACTTACTCTTGAGAACTGATTGAGCATACACTGACTTAAGCTTCGGAGGCTCTTCACCGGAAAACCCCTCCGGTGTAAGAGTTCTTTGTAGGTGCACGATGTTCAACCGGCGAAAGGGAAGACGATTGTTCAAGTTCCAGCCGGTCGGGAAGTTTTGTGTTACCACATCATGTACCTAATTCCAAATAATTAAAAGTTAATAAAATATCATACAAGTCCCCTAAATGCTAAAAATGATAATGAACTATATAAAGTACATTTTCCCAATCAAATAATTAACTTTTGAAATAAACATAGACTGAAGTCTAGCACAAACTAAATGATAGAATCGTTTATAAATTATAAGTAACTGTTTACATTATTGAGAATAAGTAAACAACGCGCTTAGCTTATCTTTCCCGATCTTTCACCATTTCATTAAAATGACTTGGACAGTTTATATAAAATTTATGAGAACCCCTTCATAATACAGATGACCGCTATTGAAAGACATGTAATTTGCCATTGAAAGACCTCAGCCCCAAACTAAATTCTCCAAAAAGAACAGCGCCGCTACTCGCCGCCTTCGACGTACAGCCCGACGAACGATCACTGCCAGCCATCCTCGCCGGTCCGGCGTGGCGGTTCTCAAAAAAATAGTTCCCGTCAAACACGTCTATTGGTCGCCACAACTACCATCCTCGTCGGGCCCATCACCGACGCTATAGTCACCGGCGTGGAGGACGACGGTAGTGAGGCTGGTTGCAGAGGCAGAGCTGATTCCGACAGTCGACAGATCTGGTTGCAGTGACGTTGCGACGGGACAGGTGGATCTCACCACGGAAGGAAACATTAATTTGAATTACGTATAATATTTTCAATAAATTAATATAGATAAGTTGTATTATACATTGATTCTATATTTTTTAACTTATAAATATTATTTAATTGGTATTTTTGATTGAATAATAAATATTTGTTACCGTGTATTTCGTACTAGTTTTTCTTATTATTTGGCCAAGATAAAATCAGACTTTTATTAAAAAAACTAGTAGATATCCTGTGCACATGCACAGATATACATAAAATATTATAAGTAATATTTGAGAATTTAATATTAGAATTCTAAATAATGAACATATATTTCAAAAATTTGATTATTAGGACAAATAAATTAACGATTTATTATTATGAACAATTGTTTATTATCATTAGATAATAACAGTTTAATTATTATTATTATTATTATTATTATTATTATTATTATTATTATTACTATTATTACTATTAAAAGAATAATTGTTTATAATATTCTAAAGTTGTTTGACTATGCTATTAAAACAATTTACTAATTGTTTTTAAAGAAAAATTTTCATGAAATACAAAAGAAAAAGGTAATATTGATGTAAAATAAATAACTTAAAATAATTGTTTATAATTACTTAATTTATATTTATTGTGAATTATTATTAGTTGGTATTAGCAATAACTATTATATATACACTTTAGGGTGTATTAATGTGAGAAGTAAAAAATATTAATGATATGTTTTATAACCGAAAATAGAGAAAAAATTTTAAAGGTTTTATTAAATAGGTTTTATTAAATGTTATATGCCAGCAATTATATATAAATATAGATTCCTAATCTGTCTCTCCTCTTCGCTCGTTCTTCATCTTCCCCAATTTTCTCATCTGTCCAATTTTTGTTCGCCTCCGTTTGTAGTCTCGTTCTTCCTTGGATTTTTTTTCTCGGTTTTTTTGGTCGAGTGCACTATCTGAATTCCCAGCCTCAGATTATCACGTTTTTCCCCAAATATTATTGCCCTAGGGATGTATGTATTCTCTTAATTCTATTCTTATTTCCAGATTTTTTTTTTATTTTTTTTTCCCGTCTGCTAAATTCCCTTCTTCTCTTGATGACAGCTACAAGTGATTGGTATTAATGAAGCTCAGTTTTTTTGGGATCTATATGATTTCTGCAGCAAAGCCGCTGATCATGATGGCAAGACTATAATAGTTGCTGGTTTGGATGGTGATTATTTGAGGTACCATTTCACTTTTGTTTTTATTTGTTTTCTTTAAGTTCTTGCTTGAAATTGTTTCACTTGGATTAGATGGAGTTTGATTGTGAGCATATACACTCCAATAAATAGAACAAGAAGGTTAGCAGCTTATATATATGCCCTTTTCAGAGAAGGCTGTTAAAATTCTTAAAAACATGCTAGGAGCTCATATGCTATTTTGAACTTTACTTCAGCTATTTATTTATTTAATTGTGATTATTCAATTACTTCAGGTTATTCTTTATATTAATTAATTTACTCTCTTGTTTCCTCACTGGCAGGAGGAGCTTTGGTTCGGTACTCGACTTAATCCCCATTGCCAATTCGGTTGTCAAGTTAAATGCCAAATGTGAAGTATGTGGGAAACGCGCATTCTTTACTTTGAGGAAGACGGATGAGATTAGAACAGAAGTTATTGTTGGGGCTAATGTGTACATGCCCGTTTGCAGAAAACATTATGTAAGTGGATAAGTGGTTAAAGAGGCTACTAAGGCAGTCCTCGAGTCTAACAGCGTGCAGATTAGCACAGTTCTGTAGATGTTATTGGCGGCTTTTTTTTGTGAAATATGGGCATTTGTGGATTTAACCGAAAGATCTGCGTGTACTTAGACCGTTTGTTACTATAGCCAGGGCGATCAAATTGTGTAAGGGTCAGGATTCAATGGTATATAATATTATTCTCCGTTCATAAACTCCCTTTTCCCCAGCTTTCTTTGTCGAATTTCTTTGTCAGATGCAATTCCTTATTTTTTGCCAAATTGACCAATTCTCCACAAGAAGCTCGATCAGGGGTCGGAGGAAGAACACGTAGCGGCTGTCAAAGGCTTCGGCAGAGGGGATGAAGGTTCGTGAGGGGATGCCAAGAAAGTGGGTGGTGGAGACCTTGATGCGCGTGTGGAGACCAGCAGCTCTGAGGGAGGCGAGCACGCAACTCATGACCGGAACCACGAGTGAGGAGACATTAACGGGCGACTCGGTGGCCTCGGCCCGACCGTGGATGATGCGGGTGGCTTGGTACTAGGGAAGGATGGAGTTTTTAAGCCAGGTATCGACGTTCGATTGGAACTGGGAGAAAGCGAGGAGGTCGGAGTTGGGGATACCGATGGTGAGCTCGTTGCCTATGTTGGAAAAGGCCTTGAGGGAAACCGATGGTGAGCTCTTCGTCAATGCCATTGGTACATCCAGAGCACCTGTGCAACCTCCGGTGAAGGGCTGTACGAGGGGCTTGACTGGCTCTCAAACAACATTGCTAACAAGGCATAAGAAAAGATGTGTTGGGAGAATTTAGATGGTCATCTGTACTTGAGGAGATTGGATTTGCGCTTCAGCACTTGATGAAACTCAATTGTGTTTTACTTTTCTATGATTGTGTTATTTCTAAGCATGTTCAGAATCTGCTAAAAGAGATCAAAATGTGACTTTCAGTTTTAGATTGAAGTGATCTTTAGCCATATTTTTTTATTTTTTTCTTTCAAGCACAAGACATAACAAAGTTCTTCACCTTAAATGTTCAAACAAAATCAAGGACATGACATTTTATGGATCTTCTAGTTTCAAGAGTAAAACAACAATCACAACTTGCAGTCAATAACAAGTCTTGACCAGTTTCTGAACACGTAAAAAAATAAGCAACTTGAAATCAAAGAGCAAATTCTGAACACAAGAAAGATTCAAACTTTCAAAGAGCAAATTCTGAACACAAGAAAGATTCAAACTTGATAAGCCAGCTTCAGCCAGTCTCATTTTATACTCCTCCAAACATAAGAAAGATTCAAAAAGCAAATTCTGAACCTCCCAAAATCAACCAAAATCATTCACTAACTTGATAATCCAAATAGGTGAAAATCATTCACTAACTTGATAATCCAAATAGGTGAAAAAGATTAAGTATAAATATCAAAATTCTCAAAAGATAAACATGTTCTTTAATAGCAAAACAAAATGTAATAAATAATATTCTCAAGTCAGGTGGAAACAAAATGAGGCCAAAACTATACAAATAGATCAGGTAGTGGGGTATTGATCTTCATTTAAATCAAAGCATCGATTTTCCCGCAAAAGTAACAAAAAAAATGAGATAAAATTAGAAGCCAAGTAAATAATAAAATTGGATTATACAAATATTGTTATAACAATTGATTATATTAAATAATAGTTACCTGTGTCAAATCTTTTGTCTGTAATGTATTATTCTCCATAGCATAACTTCTACCCCATAGTGGATTAAAAAGACCCTATAAAACATTAGAATATTATACTTACAAAATTATTAATTTGAACTTTGTTTTTAGTAATGTAAGCCGTAAAAGTGATAATAGAACACACATTTTCTTGAAGTTAAATTGAACTACTATTGGGATAAATGGGTGAAACATGCGGCATTGGCATGTAATACCCTCCAAAAACTGCACTTGGATTATCCTGTTCAATATACATGACAAGTGAATATATCATGCTTCAATTTTTGTCAAATTAAAAATAAAAACCAGTTATCCATGCAAGTTAAGTCTCATGAATTGTGTAAGGTCCCTTAATGATACGGATAGGACGTGAGACCCGTTGGATATATTGATCTAAGAACCAAACGTATAATATAGGCAGCAGAATCTCAGATCGGAGATCTAGTTTGATCGTACCTAGAGCTTAAAAACCTCGACACGTTAGCTATATATTCAACTAAGAACCTCGGTGTGGTGAACGCCACAAGATCTTGCTCAAGTATCTTGATAAATTACTTAAAAAATAATTGAAACTCTACAAAAGAGAATTCAATCTCACAATAGTGATTTCTTAATATTCAGCAAAATTCATATTTTCCTTAAAACATAAAATGGCCTTTTTAAAGGCTACAAAAGAGGCTGATGAGTTAATCCCGATTTTGGGACTCAAGACAAAATAAAGACACAACTTTGACCTCATAAATAAGCTAACATGAAGTTTGAATGACCCTTTGACTTCTAAGACAACTTAAGAGACATTTTGGTCTCACAAATGCTACAAATAGATAAAATAATAGACTCTCCAATTGGGCTTCATGACATGGATGAAATTTAGTCTTCAATCCATTGATCAATCTTCATGCGAACAATCTGCCCATCAACTTGAAGAATATTCATCAATTTACCTTCCATCGGGATTTGGTTCGACTCTTTTTGGAATTCAGCAATAAGAACACTCAAGGCTTCCTTCATTTTCTTAGCCCTTGCCCTCGTGATCGGTCCCCCGTTTATTTCCAATGGATCTTCTTTACTTTGTACGGAGAGCTTCGCATGGTCCCCATCATTCCCTTCCTCTTCAAAAGGATTCGACCTCGAATCTGAATCACAATGAAAAGGAGAAAGATCAAAAACATTAAATGAGGTGCTCACATTGTACTCACCTGGAAGATCGAGTTTGTATGCATTATCGTTGATCCGTGCAATTACTTGAAACGGCCCGTCCCCCCTTGCTTGCAACTTTGACTTTTGCGCTTAGCTGGGAATCTCTCTTTTCTCAAATGCAGCCAAACCCAATCTCCGGGTTCAAAGGTAACTCGCTTTCGTCCTTTATTGGCTTGTTTTGCATATTGCTCGGTTTGCTTCTCAATGTTCAGCTTCACCTTCTCATGTAACTTCTTGATCATTTCAGCCTTGGCTTTCCATCCAAGTTCGCTTGCTCATCAACAGGAATATGCACAAGATCAAGTGGACTTAACGGATTAAAGCCGTAAACAACTTCAAAAAGAGTAAAATTAGTAGCAGAATGAACACTCCTATTATATGCAAATTCAGCAAATGGCAAACAATCTTCCCAACTTTTTAAGTTCTTTTTAATCAAAGCTCTAAGTAATTGAGATAAAGTTTTATTTACTACTTCAGTTTGCCCATCGGTTTGGGGGTGACAAGTAGTAGAAAACAGAAGTTTAGTTCCCAACTTACTCCACAACACACGCCAAAAATGACTCAAAAATTTTGCATCTCGATCACTCACAGTGGTTTTTGGAACCCCATGCAAACGTACAACTTCTCGAAAGAACAAATCAGCAATATGCGTAGCATCATCACTTTTATGACATGGAATGAAATGAGCCATTTTAGAATATCTGTCAACAACCACAAAAATACAATCTCTACCTCTACTAGTTCTAGATAAACCCAAAACAAAGTCCATAGAGATATCCACCCACGGTTCATTAGGAATAGGTAAAGGCTGATACAAACCATGAGGTTTTGATTTTGATTTAGCACATTTGCAAGTTATGCACCTCTCACATATTCTCTCCACATCAACACGCATCCCATGCCAAAAGAAATGATCACGCAATACTTCCAATGTTTTATATACACCGAAATGTCCCATTAATCCTCTCCCATGTGCCTCCATAACCAGCAATTCTCGAATAGAACATTTAGAAATACAAAGTTTATTCTCACGAAACAAGTAACCTTCATGCTTGTAAAACTTACCAAATGCAGCATGTTCACAAGCTAAGTAAATCGACCCAAAATCAGAATCAGTGGCATATCTATCCTTCATCGACTCAAATCCAAGAAGCTTAGAACTCAAAGTAGTGATTAAAGCATACCTCCGAGATAAGGCATCAGCTACAATGTTTTCCTTGCCTCTTTTGTATTTGATCACATAAGGAAATGATTCAATAAATTCCACCCATTTGATATGCCTCTTGCTCAACTTACCTTGGCCTTTCAAGTACTTGAGAGACTCGTGATCCGTATGAATCACAAACTCTTTCGACCACAAGTAATGCTGCCAAGTTTTCAATGCTCTCACCAAGGAGTACAACTCCTTATCATACGTCGGGTAGTTCAATTGAGCTCCTTTCAACTTCTCGCTAAAATATGCAATGGGTTTTCCTTCCTGCAACAAAACAGCACCTACACTTACTCCAAAAGCATCACATTCAAGCTCAAAAGATTTATCAAAGTTAGGCAAAGCAAGAATAGGTGCAGAAGTTAATTTTTCTTTTAAGAGATCAAAAGCAAGTTGCTGTTTTTCTCCCCATTGAAAACCAACTTCCTTTTTCACAATTTCGTTTAATGGTGCATCAATGGTGCTAAAATCTTTCACAAACCTCCTATAGAAGCTAGCAAGACCATGAAAACTTCTTACTTCAGCAATGCTCTTAGGAACAGGCCAATCCAAAATAGCTTTGACCTTATCCTTTTCCATTTCTATTCCATCACCACTTACAACAAATCCAAGAAAAACAACTTTATGCATGCAAAAAGAACAC
>CACSLK010034598.1:20835178-20852218 GCA_902706635.1 Striga hermonthica
TGGAGCTGACATGTACTCTTTGTTTTAATTAATGACGCCATTTCAGGCAACTACCTCAGCTTCCATCCAGCAAGTTACTTCAGCTCAGGACCATGCAGATGAAACAGCTCTTCAAGACGATGCAGTTTCCAGGACACCACCTCCTAAAAGTAGTTCTCTTAGTTCCTCTGCACCACAAACACCAGCTGCAAGCCATGCAACTCCTGTCACTGCAAGTTGGTCGACAATAACTTTGCTGGTTTCTGACTTCCTTTCCGATCTTTTGTCTGAAGTTAATAATTGTGCTTTTGGAAACTCAGGTGCCACCAGTGTTTCCTCTCCGGTAGCTGTTCCGGGTGCTGCAAGGGAAGAGGAAATTACCAACTTCTCTGGACGTAAGCCATCACCAGCTCTTGCTGAGTAAGGGCTATTGGTAGAGGTGTCTTTCCTAGTCAATTGACACCTAACGTCCCTGCAAGCTCTGGAAACACAGTTTCCAGCATTGGAGCCATGTCTTTGGCTTCTGAATTCGGAAAGAAAAATATTTTGGGTTTTGATGACCGGGGTAGTGGTATGGCGCAGTCTCCTGTGTCCTCTATAAGTAGTAGAGTAATCTTGCTACAGGCTGCGAAGGCTAGTGATGGACTTGAATCGGCTGATACTGAAGTTGTTGGCGATGCTGCAACTCTGGGCAGCAGAGTTTTTACTTCTCTTGTGGTTCCGGGTATTCAATGGAGACCTGGAAGTTCCTTCCAGAACCAGAACGAGGCAGTATGTCAGTTGTTCTGTTTCCTTATTGTTTAATAAGTTTAGGTTTGTGAGTGCTTTTATGTGTAGTGCTGTTGGTGCAACTTCCATAAAATTCAATTTAAAGATCATAATTTCATAAAAACAGTTTATGTTGTTCATGTTGGCCCAATTAATCTACTCTATGCTTCTTGTTCTGTTCATGTTGGCCCAATTAATTCACTATCTTCCCTATTTGAAAATGAGTTGATTATCTGTATCTCTAGGGGCAGTTTCGTGGAAGAACTGAGATTGCTCCTGATCAAAGGGAGAAATTTCTACAACGATTTCAGCAGGTACAGCAGCAAGGCCAGACTAATCTTCTTAATATGCCTTCTCTTGCTGGAGGGAAGCAGTTTTCTGCTCAGCCACGGAACCTACTCTTACAGCAGGTGCTATTTCCTAATTTTTTCATTGATTACTTTCCCTTTGGGTAACTGAATGAAGTCCAAGGTCATAATGCTAGGTTAACAGATTTTGGTGCATCTCTGGATATATCATAAGTACTCTTATGGCAGTAGAACCTAACTTGTCGATAGTGTAAAATTTGTATTGGTTTGGGCTGTGGTCTGTGTATGGGAAACTCCACTTGCAATCTGCTTTGTGATAACCTGTGGTATTAGCATACTCCTCATCCTCTCAGGATCCCTCACTTCCACAATAACAGGAAAAGAAAAATAATGGAACTAAGAGTGGTTATAATCTTGTGGCTTGTATATCCCATTTACTTCTAACACTTCAAAGTTCATATGAGTGCTAGAAAAGGAGAAAAAGCCTGTAGAAGAACTCTAATGGTGGGTGGTAAACTATTATATTTTGATATTCTCTGTTTGCTATGGCATATTTTGTAGAATATTATGATCTCTGTCCCACTTGTTTAGTAAATTCAAACTTATTTTCACTTGTTGTAACCCCTCTCAGTTCAATGCTCAAAGCACATCTCTCTCTCCTCAACTTGGGTTGGGGATTGGACTCCAAATTTCAGGTCTTAGCGGTGTTGCAACATCTGCTTCGCTGCTGCCGCAGCCAAGTGCGACCCACCAACCATCAAACAGCAGCCAATCATATTGCAAACATCTAAGGATGCAGGTAATGTTGTTCGGTGACACCTCTTTTGAATCTGTTTGACTGATATGTACACTACGTGTATGCTGAACCCTGGAATAATCCTTAATATTAATTTTTTCACTGACATATAGTTACATAATAAAGGAAATTTGTGTGATACTTTGGAACTAGTGTTTTGAACATTATTGAGTTTAATTACAGTTGCCTCCATTTTACAAACCGCCTATCAATAGGAGGATATAGGAGGAGGTTTGTTAGGTAATAGCATAATTGAAGGGGGTATTTGTAACATTATCATGCAGTATCTGCAATTGCAGTAGAAAACTTGTGGTTTTGCATTTGAAACTGATTTCAAATCTAGCCTTTCGTGTTACTACTACTAATGACGGATGAGTTTTCTAAGCTTGCATATAATTAATGAAATTGTATGTTTTCACAGCACGTGATGTTTCAGAAAATGGTAGACATCCCATGATGCAATTTTCTGGTTTCATAACTCAAATACCCAATGGCCAAATCTTGTACATGGACAGAAACTGGGCTCACAAAAGTTGAGGAATTGCTGCAGCAACAGCCCATCATTGAAGATGCATCCACAGATTCTGGTTCCAACACTGGGCCTGGGAAAAACCTCGTGCAAGAAGATGAACTGAAAACTTCTTACCCTTTAGATAACGCGGTATGTATAAGTTTTTTATTGTGCTTCCTCCTTGTTCTTGTAAAATCATTTGACGGAAAATTTGAAGGTTGGAGGTATAAACTTATTATTTGGGTTGATTGGTGTATGGAATGTTTGATCTCTTAAAATTTGTATCCATAGTATGTGCGCCTTAAGTAATCCACCCATTCATCTGCACTTTGATAAGGCACTCTAGGATGAAGATAACTGCATGAATGATTATTGGACTTCTCAATCATCCATCCAGTAATCTTTGTTTCATTGTGTTTCAGTCAATTGATATTTTCGGTATCGTCATTTCATTCAGTCTTTGTACACTATATGAAACCTGTTTTATGTTTTGCAATAATACAAGCAGGCCACTGATGCTGCTGGTTCACTTGTTGAACCTTCACAAGTGATACGAGAAACAGACCTATCCCCAGGGCAACCTTTACAGCCAACTTCATCTTCTGGAAGCCTTGGCTTTATTGGTCGGCGAAGTGTATCTGACCTTGGTGCTATTGGAGATAGCATCAGCCCTTCAACTGCAAATTCTGGAGAAATGCATGATCAGTTATACAATTTGCAGATGCTCGAGGGTGCTTATTTTAGACTTCCTCAACCTAAAGATTCTGAGAGAGCAAGGACCTATACTCCAGTAAGCAGCTCAAAGAGCCTAGTTTGTTTCTCTAACTATTTATTTCTTCACTGTTTCAATGTTGGTTTTGGCAATGCACAGAGGCACCCTGCGATCACCCCTCCAAGTTATCCTCAAGTACAGGCACCTACTGTCAATAATCCAGCCTTCTGGGAGCGGCTGGCACGGATACACTTTTCTTTTCATTTTATTTTCAACAGGTTATTTGAAAGTTCATCCTCTTGCGTATTCTGCAAGTTGTAGTAATTCAGTGTTCTTGGTCTTGTTCTGATGCTGACACTTACGTGCAGAATACTTACCAGCAATATTTGGCTGCTAAGAAATTGAAAAGGCAGTCTTGGAGATACCACAGAAAATACAACACATGGTTCCAGCGGCATGAGGAACCGAAAGTTGCCACAGATGATTTTGAACAGGGGACTTATGTTTACTTTGATTTCCACATTTCCAACGATGAACAACACGGATGGTATGGCTTCTTATCTCCAAGCTCCATTTTCCTGCAACTCCATCTTTGTGATTACCCTTCCAGATGATGAATATGCTTACTTCTTGTATTTCTCTATCCACCTTTTCTTAATCGACACTTTTGCATGCCCTATATTGGACTGGAAATTTTTTATGGGTCATTATTCCTGTTTACTTATACACCATTATTATTTGAAACTCGTAAGATATCTTGGCGAATTATGTTAATAGTTTTACATTGTACTAATCCGTAGGCTGTGGAAATGGTTGAATATTAGGAAGTTAATTCAGTTATATCTTTCTTTTTCACTTAAATAATCAGTTAGTTCACTTAGTTGTCAGTTAGCATCACCAGCGTAGCACGTTCCTACTGTTAACTAACTGGACTGATGACATCTCCACTATGTTGACTTGCTGTTTTCATTGACATGTGATGTGAACTCCTACATAATGGTGCTTTTATCTAATTTAAATGTTGTCCCTGATTTTTTTTTTTTTTTAAAGTGATTCAAGTAATGAACATGTGTAAATTATGACCTTGTTGATATGCACTTGGCAGTTTAGTCAGTCAATTACCAGTGTATCATCACTGGCAACTACAATTTTATTAACTCCAACTGGTAGTTCCATCTGTTTCTGATTATTGACTGTTTGATGCTTCCATGCAGCCATGCAGGTGTCAGAGAATCAAGACAGAGTTTACATTTGAGTACAGTTATCTTGAAGATGATTTGATCATATAAAAATGTTTCCTTTCCCCTCACTATAAACCCTGTCTACCTTCTGCTGGTGCTTCAGTTCTAAAATTCTTCGAGATATCACCCTCTTGTTAAGTAGTGGTGTGCACTGCAAATGTCATAAATTGGCATTCAATCTGCAATTTGGTGCCTACCCTGACGTTTATGTTGGGCATCAAGAGTTGCAGTTTGCTTGTTACTAGTTGTTATGGGCTGACTTAGTTATGTAATTTTTTTGTATATAAGTTTAAGCTTGCTAGTAACAGAAATGGAGGAAATTGAGAGAGAAGAAATGAGGAAGATGGGTAGGGAGAGGGAGAGATTATGACTGTGCCAAATTTTTCTGTTTCATTACAAATTTCCCTTTACATAACAAACCATGGACTTTCCCAAACAATTCCCAATATACCCTAATTAGATACTTAAAAGTAAAGAACAGCAAAATAACAAACTGGGCTATACTATGGGCCATTACATATAAATTAACTAATTAATTTCTCCATTTGGGCCTCACTTAAAACGATCTTCATACGGCCCGTTTGCTCTTAGCCCGATAACTTATCTGAATTAGGATCTTCACCTTCTTTAGCTTGTTCGACCTTGTTGACAGTCAAAACACCTTCATTCCCATTTCCGACGATCGAGACACCATCCTCCTCGTCTCCGGCCATAACAATACCCCCGGGTTGAGATGATCCTTGTCGGCAAGGATCAAAAGATGGAAACATTTGCAACCAGGGCAACATACCTTGATTACATGCGGCCAAATCTTGCGAACTCCTCGCATAAGGTGCGAAACCTTGAAACATTTGCAACCAGGGCAACATACCAATTTTGTTTTCAATCCAGTCATGACATCCGCAATTTGATAATTCCTTAATAAACCCTCCCTAAACCCTCCAGCACACTAATAATCATAGAAGAAAGCTATGGAAGAAAGATGGTGAACAGACATAAAACCAACGCAAAAACAAACAAACTATTCTTCTTATAAACAAAATCTTACATATAAAATCCTAAACAAATCAAGCTCAAACAAAAGAAATATTTTAGTGCACGCCATGTTCCAATATTAAAAAAAAAAAAGTAATAATGAAGCTCAACTGACTCGATACAATTTTTACATTACAAAACAATAAAAATGTCAAGTTCAATAGAGTTATAGAGGTCTTGGCTATCTCTAATGAAGTTGAACAGTTGCATATAGAGTTCACGAGTTCCATGTAATCTGTTTCTCTTCTCAACGTTTTATACCAACTCCATCCCACTGCAGTTACTCTCAAGACTAGAATGGTTCTCATCAAGGAACTACACTTTCTAACAATTGTTCCACTTGGGCTATTTGATCTGCAAATGTTCCGCTTCAGCACTCGAATTCTTGGGCTATTTGATATGCAAATGTTCCACTTTGACACTTGAATTCGAACCGATAGCATTGCTAATCATATAGTGATAAATCAAACTGATAGCACAACAAAGGACACGAACAAAGAAGAAGAGAATGTTACAAGTCATAGAAGATTTCTTATTTCAAATCAGAGAAGAAAAGGAACCGAAAGAAAGACAACAATACTTTCCGCCTGAAAAGAAGAAGCTTGCTCTTCCGACCCAACCGGCGTGCTATTCCTTCCGCCCTGGTTCAGGGCTAGTTTAAATAAAGCACTAGCCCGAGTCTTACGCAGTTCAAAAGGGCTTTAGCGGCTCTTCTCCTCAACCTGTTCAATTGGAGCTAGCTATAGAGCGCACTTTTTCTATGCTTTTATTTAAAGCTAGATCATCTCATATAAAAGTTAGATAACAAGAATCATCTCATATATAATGCTCTATTGAGAGAATATTCTCAATAATAGACCATTCTGCAAAATTTCTTTCTTTGTACCTATAGACCTTTAGCATGCATACAATATGTGCAAAACAAATGAATCAAATCTCATCTCCAACTATATATGGCCCTAAAATTACATATCTCGACAGAAAAGGGTGGAGAAAGCCAAGATTTGTTTAACCCAACTCACCCCAGTGCGGCAGAATTTTTGAATTCAATGTTATTAGCCAAGAAAGAATGCATTTTTTTTTCAGTTCAATGTTGAACAGCGATGAATAATTTGTGGGAATGATATAATAAGTTCTAACCTTGCCCTGTGGAATGATTGAAATTAAAGGTACGGTATAGAAGTAAAAAGCCAAGATATTGTTTACAACCCCAACCAACCCAACTCACACCAAATCAGGTAAAGAAGCAAGCACAAAGTGAAGATATCGTTTACAACAACAACAACAACAACAACAAAGCCTTTTAGTCCCAAACAAGTTGGGAATCATTTTTTTTTTAACAGTGAATAACTTGTGGGAATGAAATTATAAAATTGATGCTATTATTATGCATTTTAAATCCCAAGCTTAAATGCATTAGTGAGTTTTCGAATTCAAAGAGAGATAAAAGGCTGTGCATAAGAGAATTTTTGGAACAAAAAGAGAAGTAAATTAAATAAACGAAAAGAAGATAAAACAGAGAGTTTTCAATAGAAAAGCCCGCGGAGCCATCATCGCCGCCGCCAATTGGCGGAAGGCTCCGGCGGCAGGCAGTCTTCATAGCAGTAGAAGCAGAGAAAGATGGACGGACGGTGAACGGCGACAAACCAATTCAGTGAACAGAAATGAAAATTGGAGCCTCCGGCAGCCCGATAACGGAGGGTGGCATCCTCTGATCATATTCACAATCGCTGAAAATTGGTTCTGACCCCATTACCAGGTCCACCTTCCCACCGCCTATCTCTGCTCAGATAAGATCAAGTAGTGTTTTTGAGGAGGCCCATCGAGCCTTTCGTATTTATAGTCTTCCCAAATTTCCTCCGCGGTCGCTTTTTCAAATTCCAGAAACACCCTTTCAGATTCTACACCACAACCGTGTCCCCAGGGCATTTATGTAAAGGAAAAAATATTGCTTTGGGGGTGAAAACCCTAATACTAATCCCTAATCAGTCCGTGTCCCAACCTCAAGTCTCTCCCATTTGCTCTCTCTCTCTCTCTCTCTCTCTCTCAGGTGAGTGCTTTTCGTGTATGTGTTTATATGCTGCTGTTAACTCATATAACTTGCGATGATAGTTACTTTATATGGAGTTGGATTTTGCCTCTTTTATTATTTTAACATAATAATAGCTTCACAAAAGAGTTGTGACACCATTTCAAGAAAGATACTGTGATAAAGCCGTCTCTTGGTTATAAGTTAGATAGCAAGAATCATGTGTTTGCATTACATTGGAACGTTATGTACATATAATAGAATGTTGTATTCGTCAAAAGAACAGAGAGAGTTTACTCAATAATAAACCATTCTGCAAAATTCCTTTGTACCTATAGAGCTTTAGCATGCATACAATATCTGCAAAACAAATGAATCAAATCTCATCTGCAACTATATATGGCCCTAAAATTACTTACTTCGAAAGACAAGGGTGGAGATGCCAACCTTGTCCGCAGATAAAGACAAGATTTTTGTTTAACCCACTCACCCCAATGCTGCAGAATTTTTTGAATTCAATGTCTTCAGCCAAGAATGCATTTTTTTTTTTTGTCTTTTTGGTAGGAATGATATAATAAGTTCCAACCTTGTTCTGCTGAATAAATGAATGAAGTTAAAGGGTACAGTAAAAAAGCACAAAGCCAAGATTTTGTTTACAACCAACGCACCCCAAAGCAGCAGAATTTTTCGCATTCAGTGCTAATCAGCAAGCATTTTTTTTTATTATTAATATTGAATGCTAATTACATTCTTATTTTGTTTCAGGGTTGTTATAATGGCAGAGCCCTCAAAAGTCATTCATGTTCGTAACGTGGGTCATGAAATCTCAGAGGTATAATATCTTCATTGACCAATGAGGACTTCATAAATATTTCAGAATTCGAAATGAGTCTTTTTAATTTCCATATCTTGTTGCCATCCTTGTATGAATGGTGATGTGATCAACTAACTTGGAAATTTGAAACTTTAATATATAAAATATAAATACTTTGATCATATTACCCCTTCATATTATATTGTATGCAGACAACGTTCAAGCATCAATGCTTTTTGATAGAGTTTATTGGTTGCATGACATCCTAAGTACAATCTTTGATCTATTGTGTTCATCTTCAGAATGACTTGCTCCAGCTTTTCCAGCCATATGGGGGGGTCAACAAGCTTGTTATGCTTCGAGCAAAAAACCAGGTTATTTTCTTAAAAATATGTCATAGGCGTTGTACAATGTCATCATACATAAATGTGCGGTGATGTAGCTTATATCAAAATTGCAGGCTCTCGTCCAAATGCAAGATATTCCTGCAGCAGTAAATGCATTGCAATTTTATGCTAATGTTCAACCGAGTATAAGGTTTCTGGATAGATGGTGTTGCCTTTACGTTTCAGCTTTTCATCCATATTATGAGAGTACTACTTTCATGTTTGTGGCATTATCTAATTGTTACTGGAATTTTTTACTGGAAGGGGACGGAATGTTTATGTTCAGTTTTCATCACATCAAGAACTAACAATTATGGATCAGAATGCTCAGGCACGAGGAGACGAGGTAACTGTTATGCAATTGTCAGTTGTATGTTAACTTCAATAATTCTTATGCAACAAGCTGTATTAAAGTTTGTATTTGATGAGTTCTTTCTTGTTTGGGTAATGTGGATATTATGCGCAATATATACAAGTTAGATGTAAAAGAAAATGGAAATTTGGGGTGTAAGATGTTATGATGAAATCTAGTATATATTCCTCCCTTTTCTCTTGTTTGCCATAGTTCTTAGGTCCGAACCTGTAGAACTGGCTCCTTCCTTCATTTCTCTCTCTCCTTTTACTATATTTTTACCATAAATAAACCCACTTAGTTGAATATATTGGACATGTGTCAATTATTTTGTCTGTTAGTTTAGTCATTTGTGTTATTAGACTATCTAGCTTATATATAAAGAGGAATTTCTGTCTTTTTCCTTAATGCATGTGTAAATTGTGTTGAATTATCTTTGAACTTCAAAACCATTTTATCTTGAATCCCTTTTTGATATTTGTGTCACGCAAGCAAATTAAGTAAAACCAATGTAAATATAATAACTGCTAAGAAAGCATATGGCATAAAAAAATCGTGGCATAAAAGAATCTTAAATATTTGAAAGCTTCCTCATTTTCTTTTTCTTTTTTATTATTATTTTTTTTTTCTTTTTCTCTTGAAGGAGTCTTGCATCAATTTTCTTTGGTGATTGGAAATCATCAACCTTTTTATCCCATTCTTGACTTGGTAACTTTTTTCTTTTCTTTTTTTTTTTAATTTGGTTGCGCATGTGTTCTTAGTTTGCTTCATAATAGATGTTGCATGATGTGATGATACATCTCTCCCGAGGCCCTCAATTTCATGCTCTTTGTATATGTATTGTTGTGTGTTTCCATTTTCAGTGATTGCTTGCTGCCTATTCTAGTCCCATCTATCCGTTTTCTTTTGTCTTTCTGTATTCTTTTCTATTCATTTCCTTGTCCTCTCTCTGCTGTTTCTGTGCTGGTTTGCTGTTGGGGTCTTCTCTCTCTGTTCTGTATGTATGCTGGTCTGCTGTTCGGCTGCCTCTGGATATCAAGCCTAACCGAATCCTTTTAGTTACGATACATCACATGCTCTATCCTATAACTGTGGAAGTGCTACATCAAGTTTTTTCTCCTCATGGGTTGGTAGAGAAAATTGTCACCTTTCAGAAGTCGGCTGGTCAGCATCTCCAAATTTTCTCCTCTTTCTTTCTTAATTTTGATTCTGGTTGAGGTTACAAAGAATGTATAGACATAGTGTCTACCTTTATGCTTGCGAGTCTTTCACTTCCATCATTGTAATTGGTGATTGTTTTTGCTGTTTGTTTCCATGTATGAGATCAAATCCTCTGACCTAGTCTACGAAATGCATTATTACTGTCAGGTTTTACTGATACGCTCGTGCTGCAACTTGTGTAGGTTTTCAAGCTCTTATTCAGTATCAATTGCATCAGAGTGCTATTTCTGCAAGAAACTGTCTGCAGGTGTACTTAGTGTTGAACTGTTATTTTGGCTCAGTTATCAGACATTGAGACCAAGTTTTAACCGTCTTAATTTACAGGGACGTAATATTTATGACGGTTGCTGCCAGCTAGACATTCAATTCTCAAAGTGGGTTAACTTAAAGGAGTTTGGTGCATTTACGTATTTACCATGTTCTGCATTCTTCTTGCTATTGTCTTGTAGTTACCATTACTTTTATTTCTCCAGCCTTGATGAATTGCAAGTGAACTACAATAATGAGCGCTCTAGGTATGCTAACAGGTTAAATGTCATGTTGTTTCATTAGCGTGGTGCATTTAAGATTGCTAATTTCGTTCTCTTCTCGGTTCAGGGACTTTACAAACCCTTCCTTGCCTTCAGAACAGAGGGGCAAATCCTCTCAAGTAAATGAGAACTTCTTTTGCACAATATGACTTTGTTTTGCTTTTCCAGTCATTGAGACTTTTCTAATTGTGTATGCCTATTCTGTTCCTTTATGACAGCCTGCGTATGGAGATGCAAGCATGTATGCCCATGCAGGTGCTTAATTAACATATTATTATTGCTTATGGTTGTTGGTTCCTCTTTATCTAAACTTTCTGACCTTTTTCTCTCTGTCTGTCCATATCTCTCTCTCTCTCTCTCTCTCTCTCTAGTTGGATTCCCTCAGGTGCGTTCGTCGTTGTATGTTAGCGCTCAAACTGATGTAACAATCTGTAACTGTCACAATCATCAACCATAACAAGGACATGATGCAATTCCTAATCGAGTAGCAACGTCACTTTTTCAAATTTCTCTTCAAGGAATTTATCATGGCAAATTTTTATTTATTTATTTATTTTATCGTTGTTTGTAAAGATTTATGTCCTTGCAGTCATTTCTTTGCAGGTATGACTAATTTTGCTCATCTTTTGTATATGAAGCACAAAATAATAGACACAGTATTCTGTGGTGTTTGATCGGACATAGGTTGCGTAATGTTCTATTTATTGAAACGAGGAAGGGTAGACATAAATTAACATTTACTAGTTTCTATTGTTCAATGAGGGGTTGTATATATAGTTTATTTTCCCATATGTCTTATTTACTCCTATTCAAAAGTTACCACTTGGGTAAACTCATTTTGCACTATTTTGAATGCACCCTCTTCAAATTGTTTCTTATTTTGCCAAAAATGGGGCTACTTTCTTAAGGGACCTCTATCTTTTTTAAAATAATATTCTTGTGTTGTGTTTAATTGTAGATGGGCAATGTGGCGGCTATTGCTGCTGCATTTGGGGGAAGCTTGCCACCTGGTATAACTGGTGCAAATGATAGGTGCACTATTCTTGTATCTAATTTGAATCCTGACGTAAGTTTCAATCTGTTACTCTCACATTGAGCACATCTCTCTATCAACCCAACCCAACCAAACCCCGCGAATTTGTAGCAATCAACATTGAAACTTTGCTCAAACGTTGCTCACTCCTTTGCTACGTTCTTTTGTTTTTGGCAGAGAATAGATGAGGATAAGCTTTTTAATCTATTCTCGATATATGGGAACATTGTCAGAGTCAAACTGCTTCGGAATAAACCAGATCATGCGTTGGTACAAATGGGTGATGGCTTTCAGGCGGAGTTGGCTGTACACTTTCTAAAGGTTAAATGACTTTTTTGTCTTTTTGCTGGTTTACTATTGTGAAAGGCAATCTCAACCATTAACAATGGCATGAATATATATATATAAATATAATCTGAAATAACAGTCCGTGTATAGGAGTGACAGAAACTGACTAAACAAAAAAAAAGGTAGCAAACACCTTTGAAATTTTAATGCCATAAGTTACTCTTACAGTCCACAAATTCTCAGTTGGACATACTCTTACAATCATCCCCCAGTCATTAATTAAAGTAGGTGAAAATGGGAAACTTGCTGGAGTTGAATGATCTTAACTTATTTGATAGTTGGTGCTGTAGTTCGTTGAAATTAGGACGCCTTTGAATAGTGTGTGTTTCCTTTTGCTGATTAATAATAATAGTCGAGAATAAATTTGTGGCACTTTTCAATATAGGGTGCCATGTTGTTTGGAAAACGTTTGGAGGTGAATTTCTCAAAGCATCCGAAGATAACTACTGGAGCGGATACCCATGAGTACCTCAATTCAAATCTTAACCGTTTCAACCGAAATGCGGCCAAGAATTACCGTTATTGTTGTTCGCCAACCAAAATGATCCACATCTCCACTCTCCCACAGGATGTTACTGAGGAGGACATAATAAATCACCTGGAAGAGCATGGAACAATTGTTAATACTAAACTCTTTGAGATGAACGGAAAGAAGCAGGCTCTCGTCCTTTTGGAAAATGAAGAGCAGGCTACAGAAGCACTTGTGTGCAAGCATGCTACTTCCTTAGGCGGCTCAATCATTCGGATTTCCTTCTCTCAGTTGCAAACCATATGAGAGATGGATTTGAAAAGAGGTGCGGAGACTTTGACCATATGATTTTCGTCCACAACCCAATTCTTACTTGTGTTTTATGTTTTTACCATCCATCCTTCCTCCATACATGTACGACGAGTTTTCCTTGCAAATTATTCCTGCCTTTTCATAGTTTGGAAAGAACTGAATCTTATACGAAGTTTGCTTCATTAGTCTGGGTGATAAATCCCTTTTTATTTCTTTAAATTATGAAGATTAAATAGACTGCTTCAATTTTGCATTTCGTATATTCTTGCATTAAGTGTATATACACATGTATTCGTACATTTCTGGTTTTGGTTGCTTTTTGCATTTCATATATTCTTGCATTAAGTGTATGTACACTGGTGTTGGAGATGGATGATCTAATCATATAATTTTCTGATTCTTGCTTAGGACATTGTGAACCTGCCTTTTTCGTCATGCTCCCTATCAGAAGTAACCGGCTGCGGATTGCACTGTGTGCATACAGTGACTGCACTGTAATTCTGTAACCGATTTTCGTTAATTTAGTTTCTTGTCCTTTTTGAATTTTGTAATAATTTCATGCTATCACTGACTTTATACATTGGAACCGTCTTTATCGTGACAGTATATTTAGTAAACATGTCCATTTTGTTTTGGTACAGAGGATCAACTGAATGTTTTGGTATTGAGGATCGAACTTTAACATTGAGATCAGATACTTTGAGGAAGTCAATCAACTTTAAAAAAAAAAAAAATGAATGATGCTAACATGTAATAAGTGAAACTGTAGAACATGTCCAGTATTGAAGAGAAGTTGGAGGAATAATTATTTTAATAGCTATGTAATGTAATGGTAACATCATCGTTTTGTTAAGTCAACATTCTCCGGTTGAGTGTCTTTGCTAAACTTATTATTGTAAATGGAAATAAAAATTGTCGTGCTATGTTGATTAGATAGACCATGGTACTAAGCTGAGCATGAAACTAGAAGAATTTCGAACGGTTCTGAAAATTGAACTGAAATCACTCTTAACCGTTTGACTTTCTCCGAATCCCGAACCGAAAAAATAATTGGTACGGTTCTACATATTTCATAAATATCTGTACCGAAAATCAAACCGAATCGTCTCATACCGTACCGAACCAAATGACCGAATTATAACATTAGATTTGTTAGTAATATATTTTATGTCAACTTTGCTCCTATATAATATAGTAATAGCTATTAATCTTCACTTAAATTTCATGCTTAGTAATACTTGATTTACAATTGAATTTTTTCTATTATAAAGTAATTATTTAAAATAACTATATTTTGTTTGAATTTTAAATTTTCAATATTAGTTGCATATATTTAGTCTTAATTAAAATTTAGAGTTACTTCTAAAATTGATTTCAAAATAAAAACTTTAATATGAGAAAGTATTGATGAATGTTGGTTTTATTAAAGCATATAAAAATTAAATAACTAAAATTTAGAGTTATTTCTTTCGGTTTTGCTATGAAGCCAATAGTTCGCTCCATAGTGGAGCCAACCTTCTAAATACAACAAGTAAACTAATAACTTTATTAATATGGTATGGTTTACTTGTTGTATATATAAGGTTGGCTCCGCTATGGAGTCAATTGTTGTCTTCATAGCAAAAACGTACTTCTAAAATTGATTTCAAAATAAAATCTCAATATGATGAATTATTGATGAATGTTTTTTTTAAAGCATATAAAATTTAAAATATAACTAGGCAGTCATTCAAAAAAAATTGAAAAAAAAAATAAGAAATCTCTGAAAATCCGAACCAAACCATACCTAACCGAATCGTCCCAATAATCCCAAATATCGAAGAGAATCGAACCGAAAAATAAAAAATTTCGAACTGAACCGAACTGGCCTTTTGGTACGGTTTCGGGGATCGAATTTTGGGCTCTCCGAATTTTGGTACGGCTCCGGAGATTTATCAATATCTGAACCGTACCGACCCACGCTCACCCCTAATTTCAACGCTGACAGTTTCTTCTCATGATTTCTTATGTTATGACAATCAATAAGAGTCAAAATCAGTCTGTCGCACATCGACTTACTCCTGAAGAGCCATGTATTCAGTCATTAGTGGTTGTACGTAGCTCTTTTAGTCACAAGTCGAAGGCATTTGAAAATAATAATTTGTGGCCATTAGAATCTTGACATTAAGAAAATCACGAATGTTATATGTAAAAAAATATTTAATAATATTTAAATATATTTTTTTAGATTATTTTTTCATTGATTAAGTTGTAATTTTTATTTTTTTCAAAGCGAATTCACGGATTAAAACTAGTTGGTAGTAAAAGTGTGGCATAAATAATTAATGGCTGATTGCTGATTTCCTGTGTAAAATGAATAAACTACAACATTAAGAAGAAATACTTTTATTAAGCATATTTATTTAAATATTGGTCTATATAATGGACTTAATGTGAATAATTAATTATTAACACAGATTGGTTTAACAGGAAAATATGCGTGGAGAATAAAGTGGACCATCGCAAGTGACAGACGCAATCTCCGTTAAAATCTTGGCACAAACACAAAGTATAGCAGCATATACAATCAATACAAACCAGTTCAACGCAACAAGTTCAACAAAATTTAGCCAGACAAAATGGGAGAAAAGGATTTCTATTCTGAGAAAGATAGGACATCTAATCCTCATTATCCATCCCTGCAGGCGGGTCCCTCTTCGGACCTCCAGCTGGTTTTGACATAATGATCTGCACGAGATAAAGAACAAACAATTAACCTTTTATACACAAGAAACAATTCCTACCAACATGCAGTATTTGTTTGAGTGCAACACAGATTGTTGAGCGAACAGATGATGAGCAAAGTGTAAAGTCAAAGACCAACGTGCGCTCATAAACGAAAATATTCATGCTTAATGAACGCCATAACAAATCCAATTTCTTATCAATATAAAATTGAAAATGACATAAAGCTGTAACTGATGGCTGATTACCTGATCAACCCGCAGAACAGTACATGCAGCATCCGTTGCATACTTAAGAGCAAAGAATCTGCCAAAAGCACAATAGACATAAAAGGCAATTGTAAACCGAAAGTGCACCTATACTGCCATTAGCATTATACTGGAATTTTTAATAATATGCCTAATGCTGCCCATTTTGAAATATTCTAATGAGCTGAGTATCATCCATCACAATCCATTTCCTTTATTCAAATAGATATCTTAACCAACTCCTAAAAGAATAAATACAGTAGTAACAGATTTAAGAGCTTTATGGATTAAAATGAACAGATAAGGTAGGGGAGTTAAGATGTGATACAGTAGAGGCAGAGTGTAACAGGTCGGTTTATGAAATTCACATGCATTTATAACCAACAAAAAAACCACCAAGAAATATTTTACGCAACAAAAGACAAGACAATCGAAAAAATATCATATTAATCCACATTCACAAGAAGCTACATACTTGGTGATGTGGAGATCCCATATTTTCATGGTAGAGACATCCTTGCAGACACCTTCCTCCAAGTCAATGCCCACTTTGGTGTTACCCAGTGCGTGTTCGGCATATAAAGAAGAGATAATTTCTATTGCATTAAGTCCCGCATTCTCAGCCAATGTCTTGGGTATCATTTCAAAACTTTCAGCAAATTTTGCGATGGCATACTGATCCAATCTGGAATATAACATCAACTTTGTCTTAGGCACACAAGATTCAATTATACTGTATGAAGAAAAGAAAGAATAAAAAAGGAAAGAATGACTCAAAAAGGAAATGGTGCATGATTAGTGAAAATCATATACTGTAAAAAAAGACATGAAATAAATACCCTGTTTCTTTGAAAGAAAATTCCTTCAGCCTTCTGGCTAAATCAATTTCAGTAGCTGCTGCTCCAGGTACAATCCGACTATCCCTGCACATTGCCTGGGAGAGAATAACATAATAACGACAATGATATCCTCGACCACCAGATTATAAAACTAGATTTCAAGCTTGGACAATGCAACATCTGAAAATCCGCACCAAGTGGAAACCAACAAAATTCATAAGAATATATACCTTGTATGTATTCACTCCATCATCTATCGCTCTTTCAAGGTCATCCAATATGCTATCAGTGCTTCCTCGCAGCACAACAGTGGAAACTGAATTTCCACCTTGTTCATTTTTTACAATTGTGACCTATTAAACATAAAAAAAAAAAAAAAAAAAAA
>CACSLK010034598.1:20859198-20874964 GCA_902706635.1 Striga hermonthica
TATGTTTGTCCCGTTTTGTCCCGGATCGTTTTGTCCCCGTCCCAAACGATACCGGTCCATTTGAGACGATACCTCATCCCAGACCATTCTCGGATCAGTTTATAAAAGTGGGATCGGTACCGGGATAAGTCAAATCTCGGACCATTCTAGACCGTGCCCACCCCTAGTTCTTGGGGAACCCAGCGTGATGACTGATGCTGAAGTTGTCCTAGTACGAGAATCTATCTGAATTCCCCCCTCGGTGAAGATCTTTGCTTCTTACCAGAGAAAGTGAATTCATTGTCCTTCATCTGGATGCGTCGGAATTTTCGTTGAAAGTTTGAGGTCGGGCCTAACGTTTTCCCTTGACAACGTGATCACTGACTAACTGTGGGACTGGGGCCTCGGCTTCAGCTAGATCACTCCCAACAATTGGAAGAAAATCATTGGTCTCATAGTCCTGCACGCTCAGAAGAAGTGGCCATTTCCTATCATGGAGGAACTGCGGAGTGTATTTTTCTTCAAGAGGAGTCGGGAATGAGATGACATCCCACCCACCGGCTGCTTCTTTTGTGCGGCAAAGTCGCATAAGGGTCTCGAAGTCAGACAATTAATTACCGAGATGCCTGACAAGCTTCACGACTTTCAAGAAGAATGGTTGTGGGTAGGCGGAGACTGGCAGTCGGTCGACTTCCTTCATGAGACGCTAATTAATGGGATGACTATCCCTACTAGATTTGTTTCTACTTATTGTAAGTACACTTTCTTGGTTCGAGATATTCTAACGAC
Organism: Striga hermonthica; assembly: GCA_902706635.1. Taxonomy (NCBI): domain Eukaryota; kingdom Viridiplantae; phylum Streptophyta; class Magnoliopsida; order Lamiales; family Orobanchaceae; genus Striga; species Striga hermonthica. Next base: position 20,859,967 of record CACSLK010034598.1, read on the forward strand.
TTGTTGTTTTCTTTTACTAACGGGTCGAAACTTTTTGTGTTTGTAGGCAAAAAGAAGAGGTAACCCAAGCTCAGCGGTGAATTCAGAGAAAGACTCGAAGAACTTGCTCAATTGGACGACTCGAAACATGGTTGGCGTAAGTTATTAAAGGATTCTAAGCTCGAGTCTGCGGGTTTACCTTCACGTCGTCACAGTGTAACCTTGAACTGGGTAAGTTGCACCTTGTTAAGAATCCTGGCTTATTCGTTCGCATTCATTTTGCTGCTAATTTAATTTGTTTCCTTCGCTTTCTCTTTTCAGTTATTACCCGATACAAGGATTTTTTGGGTTTAAATCGATTCGGGCGGCGAAAAACTTCTGACGCCAATATCCCAACATTGATTTCCAGTCTAAAACCAAAAAATAATCTAAGGTGACTCGTATGCAACTGCTACAAGGAGTAAAGAAGAACATTGCTGGCCGATGTTCAGCTAGTGCTGGCACCGACACGAGCTCGGGCCTCTTGGTTGGTGGTGCGAGTCGGGTCAAACCGCCGGCCTTGCGCCAGTATCGGGCTCAGGCGTGAGAACTTAGGTGATTATAGCGACTCCTATTCCCCCAACCGAAGTGGAGAAGGGTGCAGACCCAGTGCCCCGACCCTCATGTCGTCTTGTCGAGCTCGGAGGAGGCCGAGGTGGAAAAGAAGACTGTTGAGGAGCCCGCGACTAAGAAGAAGCTGAAGTTGAAGAAGAGGCTTGAGGATGAACGGGGCATTACCAGGGAGAGACGGTCCAAAAAAATGCGAGATGTCGGTCAGACCGAGGAGAACGAATCGATTCATCAAGAGAAGGTCCAATCCTATCTACCCCTAGACGATGAGAGGGTACTCAAGCTCAACTTGCCAAAGGGTGTGATGGAGGACTGGTATACCCAGTTTTACTTGGTTGAAATACCAAAACTTCCCAACAAATTTCTTCAACCTTCGCACGTGATGGAGGCCACTCAGGTTCCCTTAATGTCATGGGATCCGGTGTCTGAAGTGAGAGTGTCCTCCTTGTCAATTCCCTACAAGTTTAGCTACGCTAAGACCTTCCTGGAGAGAGCCTTTTTCTTTACCGTTGGTGCTTGTAACCGTTTGTTGTTTGAGTGTATGCGTACCAGGAGTGGACGTATACTATCCCCAATCAACAAGTTTGTTAGCAAGAGCCTGAGAGAGCTGCTAGACGAGCTTAGGCTGGAATCCGAAGAAAAAGACCAGCACTCTCCAAAATCATCTAAGGGGAGTTCTTCGAACATGGCTCAACAACAACAACAACAACCTCCTCGCAATGTCCTCCGAGATCTGGCCCAACCAATGATCGGGCCAACTACCTCATGTATCCGGTTGTCACAAGCCGCCTGCAATTATGAGCTGAAGGTGGTCCACTACAATCAGCTCCCATCATTCCACGGGCTCGCCAACGAGGACCCACTCTACTTCCTCCGGAAGTTTTACAACGTCCTTCAGACATTCCCTTTACACGGGCTGAGCGAAGACGAGCTAAAGATGCGGTGCTTCCCGGAGACATTAAAAGACTGAGCCAAAACGTGGCTCATGACCCTCGCCCTGGATTCTCTCACGACCTGGGCAGAGATATACTCCAAATTCGTCGGAAAGTACTACTCCCACCAAAAGACTCAGGACATCCGGTCCCAGATAGTCTCTTTCGCTCAGCTGCCACACGAGCCTCTTCACGAGGCCTGGGAACGATTCAAAGACCTCCAGAGGTAGTGCCCCCACCACAACCTTGCTCCGGGGTTACTAGCAAATTGCTTCTACGACTCTCTCCACCAGAACCTGCAATACATGGTGGACAATGCAGCCGGAGGGGATATTGGAGCCAAAACTGCCGAAGAGATGATTGCGATTTACGAGACGATGAGTACTAACTCGTCTCAAAAGAGCAGTAGAGGTAAGAGGACCACAATGAACGAGGTCGGACTGGGGAATAACGCCATGGCCCAGCAGTTAGCCGAGCTCACAGAACAGATGCGGCTACTGAACGCTAGAAATTCCTCACCTATTCAGGCTATGGAAGTGAGTGCTTGTGGAGCGTGCAGAGTACAGGGGCACAGTTCTGAGGTGTGCCCGATGGCTATCGAGCCAAACTATGGGGGACAAGGTGCGGAGATAAATGCAGTGCAAGGATATCAGAACCGGCCCGGGAATGACCCCTTTTCGAACACATACAACTCGGGATGGCGAAACCACCCTCACTTCTCGTGGTCTAATAACAATTATCAGCAGCAACAACAACCTAGGGGAATGCTACGGCTGCCAGCACCAGAAACCGGACCAACCCATTCGAGTACAGACGACAAGCTGGACAAAATACTCAATTTTGACATAATCATGACGCTTCCATTAAGCGTCTTGAGACACAAGTGGGCCAGCTAGCCACACGGGTTGGGACCATCGAGGCTGATTTGGACAAAGGGAAGCTGCCGAGCCAACCAGAGCACGCAAAGACGGTTGCCGTGATTATGCCCGAGCTAGAGGTCCCAAGCCTTGCCACACCGCCATCCGAGCCCACTTTACACAGAGCCCCAAAACCATACAAACCGAAAATTCCTTTCCCGAGCCGGCTTCTAGAGGAGAAAGAACGTAGAATGATCTGGGACCTGTATGCAATGTTGGCCAAGGCCAATGTCGACCTATCCCCGCCGGATGTGATCAAGAAGATTCCAGAATATGCAAGATTTTTCAAAGAAGTTGAAGCATGTAAGCAGAAGCTCGAGAAAGATGACGAGGTGTTGGTGTTCGAAGCGGCGAGTGTCTTTCACCATGACTTGCCAAAGAAAGAAAAGGACCCTGGGGGCTTTGTGATCACTATGGCCTTCGGGAATGGGGAAGAGATTTCAGGAATGCTCGATCTGGGAGCTGGCATCAACCTCATGCCACTGGAGGTTTATCATAGGCTCGAGCTTGGTGTGCTGAAGCCCACAAGGATGCGCCTTCAGCTGGCTGATCGATCATTCCGTCACCCCGAGGTTATTATCGAGGATGTGCTCGTCTGAGTGGGGAAGCTGATAGTCCCCACGGACTTTGTCGTGCTTGACGTGGGAAGCGTACAAGACAATGGTAAGGAGCATGCCATCCTTCTCGGACGACCCTTCATGGCGACCACGAGCACTGTTATAGACGTGAAGAAGGGGACGGCCAACATGAAAGTATTGGGCGAGTCCATCACCATTTTTGTTAGAGAGACCCGGCTTGAGCCTCAGGCGAATATGATGGAAGAGTGTGCATACATTCGGGCGATCGAGCAGCTGACCGAGGACGCGTACATTTGAGAGCACGCGAAGAGATCACTTCAGGATCGTATTCATGTCTCGCAGGAGCACCGTACTGACAGCCACACTACCCCACGCCAGCCGAGTTCTTTTGAGTTGCCCCGATCTGAATGGGGCAAGAGGTTTGATTTGACGAAGGCCCGTCGTTGTTCGGGGCCTGACTACTTTCACCCTCCACCAGCACCACCGGATTCACAGTGACTAGTCTAGTCACTGTGCCCTGTACGTTTGTATCTTTTCCCTTTTCTTTTTATTTTCATTTTTGGTTTAGTTTTTCTGTCGTTGATTGATTATATGAGTTGACTTTCCTTGCATTTAAAATCGACAATGGGGACATTGTTCGGTTTTAAGTGTAGGGGAGTTTTTACATGATTATGTGCTTATATGGTTGATCAGGTCTAGGTCTTTAGGTTGTTTTATTTTCTGTTTTATTATCCTCTCTTGAGTCAGTTTGTGTGTTTTCGAGCATGGATCATGGTGATTTTGAGATTGGTTGAGAATTGTTGATGATGTTGAGGAGATGTGATGATGATCATGATTAGTATATCTTGATGAACTTGATGTTGCGTTTTGTTGGACATTTATTTACCCTATGAGAGGTTTGAGCCTTATTTTGTTTCTTGAGAGATATTGGTCGAATTCTTGTTGATCAGAACTTGCTTTTAGTCTGTTTTGAAATGAAGTGATTGAAGTAGTGATTTGTGAAAATAATTGAGGCATTTCTTTTACACTGCTCGTTTTAGCCTTTTTCCATTGACCCTTGAATTTATATGTTCATTAGTAGCCCGTTGAGCCTAAACCTTATTTCTTGTCAACCGAATTGATTGAATTTCTTGAGATTTAACAGTATACTTGATATGATGACGGAGCTTCTGATATGTGTTGGAGAAGGTGTATAACCTATTTGATTTGCATTTTGAGTGCTTGACAACAAACAAAAAAAAAAAATGGGGACTCACAAGACGGACTTAAGGATTCTACTCCGCTTACTTGTTGAAAGTCTTTGACGAGTAATGAGTATTGGGAAAATACTTTAAGAAACTTGGATGACCTCCAATGTTTAAACCTAGAGAATGTCGTCCTGATGTCTTAGTCTTGTTAGAAAAAAGCAAATCCCCTAAATAATAAAAAAAAGATTAAAAAAAAAGTCGAGTACTTAAATTGCATACCAGCTTGAGCATATGTGTGTTGTATGGAGTGTTGATGGGAATGTTAGTTTCATGCTGATGTGGATAGGTGGTGAGGTATTCGAGTAGTGATATGCTCAAGGATTTGATTGTTTATCTAAACCATGGTATCCTTATTTTTGTCCTTCCCTTGTGCCTATTGCCTTTGTTGCAACCTTGAAAGTCCTCTTGATTTGCAGTTCATGATCTTTGGTTGCTTTAGAATATGAATAGACAATTAGCAAGCTTATGATTATGCATGATGATCGACCAACTTGAGCGAGCCTATTTCATATTCATACAAGAAACTGAGTGAGGCATCTGCATATGATATTTTCGTGTTTGAGAGGTTGTCTTTTCGAAGCATAGCATTCGAGTTGTAACTGAGGTGTGCTATATTGGTCATTGGAATTCTCCTCGGCTTAGTTGATTAATTTGAGACTTGTCTTACTTGAAACTGTTATCCGTGCTCGTTTGCTTGTTTTCGTTCCTTTTATTTTCTTTTCTTTTTGTTCGGGACGAACAAAGGTCTTAGTGTGGGGGAGTTGTTTGTCCCATTTTTGTCGCGTTTTTCCTTATTATTTTTCGTTTATTTTCCCTCATTTTAGGTCTTTTTATTGGTTTCGGTTCGTTTTATAGTTTATTTCGTGTTTTCTTTATTTTAGTCTTATCTTTGGTGTTTAGTTTGTTTTTCTCGTTTTCTGCTTTGGTTTCGTCGTTGTTGGTGTGCAGGTTGAGAGACTCGAGAGGATAGGATATAAGAAAAACATTAGTCGGGCCCAAAATTCGGTTTCCAAATGAACGCGAACGAACACGGAACACGAGATAGTCCAAGGAAGCTAAGCTCTCGGCCCATATCACACGTTCTCCTCTATATTAGGACAGTAAATCATCATCTCCCACACCTCGTCGGGCCCCAGTTTATGTTATTCGTCGACCTCCGGCAACCACAACACTCGGAACCCATTCATTTGCTTGCCGAGCCTCCACCGATCATTACTCAACCTCGGGACAGATCAAAATCTCTCAGCCCGCAGCAGCTCCGACATCCATCATGCGTCGACGGAGGCTATCGGCTCCAGCTCTTCTTCCCCAAGACATGGACAGCTCCACCATCACCTTCCACCATCACGACAATACCTTCCCCTTCGGCGCTGCAAGACCACCACCTCGCCGTGAAGAAGCCGCCGTGCAGCTACAGAAATTCACTCCTCCTCATGCCGTGAAGACTCGCCGCGCTCCGCCTGCTGCTTTCCTCCACGCCGCGATACGGCACCGCGCCGGACCACCGTTCTTAGCCGTCGGGTCCCGTCGAGTCCCGTCGGAGTGTCGAGTGTAGCCGTTGAGTCCCGTCGTGTTCCGTAGGAGGGCCGGATAAAACCGGTGAGTCCCGGCGTATTTCTCTTCCCCACGAGCCGCTGCTCCTCCCCCTCGCGCCGCCGCGACCAGACCACTTCCGGCGACCCTTGCACAGCAACTCGACAAGCACGCTGCTGGTAATTTTTCCGGCTCCCAGAAATCCTTGGCCGCGGCCGCGACTTCTCCTCCCGCGGCCGCGGCGACCAAAAACAATCCCAAATCGCCGGAACTTCAGAGCCTAAAACCCGCGGCCTAGGGACGATTCGCGGCCGCGGAGCCGATCGTCGCCGCGACCCGCTGTTTGTAGTATTTTTGGGCATGTGGTAACCGAGGTACCCGAATCGGGTCGTTCTCAAAGGAAGGCTCTTCGGAGCTTCGTTCACTATCTAGTCGTCAAAATCACACAATCGAAAAGGTCCTAAACATTCTACTCGCAAATTGAGGGGGTTTGAATTAAACACTACTCGCAATTGGAAATCGAAAGCAAATGAAAACTTAAAAACAAAGATGAGAGCTTTAGGTCAACCGGGGTCTCTATCATTCGAACCAACACACAAAGAACCGAGGGACATCAACATTGCCAAGTGATCCTAGGTCATTAAATCGAGCTTTCTACTAAATGACTACACTTTTAAACAAAGTAGCAATCTTTAAACAAGATAAGCACAAACTAATCCCTAACACACGTCGACGAGCTACAAGAATCGAACATTCCTCCGATCAACAAGCAAAACAACATTCACCTTGAAACACATCATAAGCAAAAGAGGGCAAATTCGAAGTAATGAGGATTAAAGCTAATTACCCACTCTCCTAATGCATGCGTGAAGAACACCAGATGGAAAAGTTCGAAACTTGAAATAAAATGATGTCGCCGGAAACTTGCCAGAAAATATGAGTAATAGAGCCCCTAACCTAAGCATAAAAAGGAAAAAGAGAAATAGATTGGATTTTCCCAACTTAAAAGTTGGGAAATGAGAGTTGTTTCCAATAATACAAAGCATAATGTCTTTTTTATAGCTACACCACAAACACACACTAAAACACACACATTTAATGATAAAAACTCGCTAGGTAGGGGTAAGTCGCGAGTTGGGTCTTGAATTTCGCGAGGTAATTCCGCTGGCTATGGTGGACTCGCGAGCTGGAGGTTTTCGCTGAATGGATTTGGCGCCCGCAGATTTTGGAAGCTGAAGTGGTTTGCTTGCCCGTGAGTTGGAGTAGCTCGCGGATGGGAATTGGCGCCCGCGGAATTTGGAGGCTGAAGTGGCTCCTTAACTAGCGAAAATGGCTCGGCTCGTATTTTCCGGGTTGGATGGCGTGGTCATCTCGGACGGCTCGTTTCCTCATTCTCGACAAGTTGGACCTATTCAACACCAAAACAAAAGAGAAAACGCGCAAAAAATACGAAAACACTATACAATAAAAAAAATACACAAAACACAATAAAATGGACCGGTCGACACTAAAACGAGCCTAAAAACTACAAAATAAAGCACACAAAACACACGAAAATATTGACAAAAACACAATAAACAACTCCCCCACACTTAACTCTTTGCTTGTCCTCAAGCAAACAAAACAACAAGTAGTTCGAAGAGATATATCGAACGGGCCAAAATTAACGAACATGCAAAATGAAACTCTCATTATCATCCGGTTATCCCAAAATCAAAATCCAATCCGAGACACGGTCCCCACATAGTGAATCAAAAGAAACAAAAACTCGTCCCGAGTCATTCCACGCATGATAACTCGAGTCAAACTCCCTTATTCACATATACGTGCAAAAACCATAAATGATCTACAAAACATGAAATAATAAGCACGAGATCAATAAGACACCTCCCCAATTTTCTTCTTCTTTTTTTTTTCTTTTTTTTTATTAATGAGCTACTTTTTCTAAATGAGAGCCGTTAGGACGATTATTACCTAGGTCTAACCTCAGGGTTTGTCCCCGAGTCTCCTAGGCCGGTTTCCCGTGCTCATTGACCCAATTTTTCAAGAAGACTAACCGAGCCAAGAGGAGCCTAATCCTTTCGACTCTCACGAACTCATTTTCGTGAGCTTCTATTTCCAAACAATGTTTCCGGACGAGATGATCTAGGTTTAACCTCGAGGGGTTTCCCCGAGTTTCCTAAACCGGTGTCCCGGGCTCATTATCCCAATCCACGAAGTGGCTTAAAATAAGAGGAGCCTAATCCGTACTTCCCCGCGAACTCACATTTTATTCCATTTTTTTTTTTCGAAGGGAGTGGCACACAAGAATACATCAAGAATACAATAACATGAACATCAATAATCATCAAGACGTACCACAAGTGCATAGATAACACGTTTACAACGATAATCGAACATAAGGAAAGCATGCCTCAAGACTATCAATCGAGAACAAACAAGGGACAAAACAATTCCGTGAATCCACATGCGGGTTCCAATGTCAACGAATCATCATTTAACTTTAAGGAAACCATCCAAGTCATCAAGTACATAACGCATGAACGTTAATAGTGAAACCAATCAATAATCTCGACTCACCACTTAGCTATCTCGACTCTCGAACAAACATTGAGCATCATGCGGGAGAGGTGACACAAACACACAAAAACTCAAATAAAACCGATCCACGACTCAACAAACACAAAAATAAAGCACCAAAAACGAAGAAGATATCACCTAAACATGCATAATCACGAAATCCCTCCCCCACACTTAAAACAAAGCAATGTCCTCATTGCTTGACCCAAAAAGCATAGGAAAGAGCACGTTGACACACAAGCTCATGCGATCGACAAAAGATAATATATACAAACGAGAAAACGAAAAGAAACACATAGCACAAAGAAATAAAAAGAAAAAAGAAAATAACGAAGGGAAAAGAAAGTGCGTACTCTACACGGTGGTGTTCCACCATGTGTGTAATGGTGTTAGTCCGGTGGGAATATGAGAAATAATCCAAAGGTCCTCGAGTGCAAAACAAAGCATCCAAACGAGTGAACAATAAAAGCATATCAATCCATAAGCCAACCGAGCACTATGGTATTTGAAAGCATAAGAGAATCCCATCTTTAGGCACCGAGTAATGGCCACATGTATGCGTGTCGGAGAGATAATAATCGAGAATCCACAAACTCGACGTAGACGCACGTACCGTGAAAGATCATTCGGGCCTGTAGAATACCGTGTGTCGTGTGGCTTGAGGGGCTATTTATTTTCGAACGAAAACAAAAATGGGAAAACGCAAAAACCGTGGGTTGCCTCCCACAAAGCGCTCAATTTAATGTCTTGAGCTCGACGTTCCCAACGAAAATTAACCGGGATCCAAGAAAAAATGTCGATCATGCCACGCCTTTGTATTTTCCAAGAGTAGACGAACTGGTAGCACCGAACAAAGGCGGGCCAAAAACACTCTCGTGGCCGAATTCTTGTGAAACCGAGCACGGATGTCGACAACCACAAAGAAAAGAGATGAATCTTTACGAACCAAGGCCTCATACTCGACCTCCGAAAATATAAAAATATCCGTGGAGCACGTCGAGTCAATCCCGGACATCGTTTGCACTATCTCAAACGTGTACTCATCAAGCTCAAGCATCGGGAGCACGGGCGTAGGCACACTAAACTCCTCCAAATGGTCACGATCCTCAATAATACGAAACGACGACCCAAAGGACATAGGAACCACATCATACTCAACATCACAAGTCGACTCATCAATCAACGCACACCTCGGGTCCACGACATCACATAATAGCTCGGAATCCTCCTCAACAACATCCACAAAATCTTCAACTACCACATTCTCCTCCTCAATATCATCCTCCCGAGAACTATCAACACCGTTCGACACAATCGAATCCTCAAATGAATTCTCTCCCATACCATACACAATATCAACACCTAATGTAGAATACACGGTCGAATCGTCAAAAGAGGGAATTTCTTTAACAATCAAATCATCGATGTCCTCACTCGTGTCGAGAGATCGTGTTCCATCATAAACGAGAGTGAGGCCCACCTCTTTCAAGGAGGCAAACCTATCCACCATAGTTCGAAACTCGCCTTCTAACCGATTGCTCTCTCGAATAACCCTCGCCGATAAAGAACAATATTTACCGAGCGGAATGTGCAATGCGTCCAAGTCGAGAAGGGATACCACGGTAGAGTCGAACTTCTCAAGTGTAGCTTGAAGAACAGATGGAATCGGAATGCATCTCCAACTATAAAACTCCTCAATGATTGACGCGAGGCTCGCAAGTGCCTCTTGAGTGCTCGCCAAAACCTCTCGGTGATGTTCGGAAGGCACAACCGTTGATGGAATTGAAGCTTCGGTCCTCGGTGTACAAGGTTGGCCAACCGATAGGTGCTCAAATGATGGAGGAGATGGAACATGGGACTCGGTTTCTTCATTTTCAGATATGGGAGCCATTGAAGCGCGAAGGGATCGATTGCACTTCTCTAAGTGCTCCATAATCTCGGCTAGATTGACTTGAGAAGCCTCTCGAGTCGACTCGGGTAGAGGTGTCTCTTCATAATAAATGGGAGGTGGTGGATAGTAGTGAGGCATCTCGTCATGACTCGGAGAGTAATAATTAAAATCAACTTGAGATGGTGGGTAAGAAGGGCTCGGATATGGATAGGGCGGCCCTCTATACGAGTATATCTCCTCATGGTAGTTGTCGGGGTATCCACAAGACGAGCTACCGGCATGAGTATAGCCGTACGGGTCCATCGGAGCTCCTCAAGCGAAGTACCTCGCACAAGAACAACAAAACAACCAAGGCACACGAGGCAAGAGAGATAGAAAAAGCAAAAGCGAAACTAAAATGACATAATATTTACACGGGCACGAAAGGCAAAACAAGAGAAATGGAAAATAAGCAAATAATTAAGAGAAACACGCAAAAACGAGCAAAATCAACAAAAAGCAAGAGACACATGGAAACAAATGACAACTAGATAGCAAACTTGACGTCCTACTCGCCTTCCACGGTAACGGCGCCATTTTGTTTGTAGTATTTTTGGGCATGTGGTAACCGAGGTACCCGACTCGGGTCGTTCTCAAAGGAAGGCTCTTCGGAGCTTCGTTCACTATCTAGTCGTCAAAATCACACAATCGAAAAGGTCCTAAACATTCTACTCGCAAATTGAGGGGGTTTGAATTAAACACTACTCGCAATTGGAAATCGAAAGCAAATGAAAACTTAAAAACAAAGATGAGAGCTTTAGGTCAACCGGGGTCTCTATCACTCGAACCAACACACAAAGAACCGAGGGACATCAACATTGCCAAGTGATCCTAGGTCATTAAATCGAGCTTTCTACTAAATGACTACACTTTTAAACAAAGTCGCAATCTTTAAACAAGATAAGCACAAACTAATCCCTAACACACGTCGATGAGCTACAAGAATCGAACATTCCTCCGATCAACAAGCAAAACAACATTCACCTTGAAACACATCATAAGCAAAAGAGGGCAAATTCGAAGTAATGAGGATTAAAGCTAATTACCCACTCTCCTAATGCATGCGTGAAGAACACCGGATGGAAAAGTTCGAATCTTGAAATAAAATGACGTCGCCGGAAACTTGCCGGAAAATTAGAGTAATAAAGCTCCTAACCAAAGCATAAAAAGAATAAAAGAGAAATAGAGAGGATTTTCCCAACTTAAAAGTTGGGAAATGAGAGTTGTCTCCAAAAATACAAAGCATAATGTCTTTTTATAGCTACACCACAGACACACACTAAAACACACACATTTAATGATAAAAACTCGCTAGGTAGGGGTAACTCGCGAGTTGGGTCTTGAATTTCGCGAGGTGATTCCGCTGGCTATGGTGGACTCGCGAGCTGGAGGTTTTCGCGGAATGGATTTGGCGCCCGCGGATTTTGAAGGATGAAGTGGCTTGCTTGCCCGTTAGTTGGAGTAGCTCGCGGATGAGAATTGGCGCCCGCGGAATTTGGAAGCTGAAGTGGTTTGCTTACCCGTGAGTTGGAGTAGCTCGCGGATGGGAATTGGCGGCCGCGGAATTTGGAAGCTGAAGTGGTTTGCTTGCCCGTGAGTTGGAGTAGCTCGCGGATGGGAATTGGCGCCCGCGGAATTTGGAGGCTGAAGTGGCTCCTTAACTAGCGAAAATGGCTTGGCTCGTATTTTCCGGGTTGGATGGCGTGGTCATCTCGGACGGCTCGTTTCCTCATTCTCGACAAGTTGGACCTATTCAACACCAAAACAAAAGAGAAAATGCGCAAAAAATATGAAAACACTATACAATAACAAAAATACACAAAACACAATAAAATGGACCGGTCAACACTAAAACAAGCCTAAAAACTACAAAATAAAGCACACAAAACACACGAAAATATTGACAAAAACACAATAAACACCTGCGGGCCTCTCCGCGGCCGCGAGGTGTGCGTGAGCAGATTTTTAAAAGTCTGAGTTTGTGAACGCGAAAAAGGGGGATTCGGTAGCTTAGGTTTAAGGATTTTTTTTCGCTCATCCTTTTTCTTTTCTTTTCACTCGTTCTTTTCACTTTTTCTTTTAATAATTTTGGACGGAGAACACGTTTTGATTTCGAATTTGCTATTTATTCTGGATTCAAGCTTGTCTATCGGATTCAATTCTTGGCTTTCATCAATCGTAAGATTTTCGTTTCATTTAATTAATGAGTATGAATTTTTCGATTGTGATGACTATGATTGTTGATTCGATTATGAGTAGCTAAATTAATTGCTAGGGAATAGAGGATCGATGCTTTGAATTCGTATGTGATTGTCGGGCTCAAGATTGTTCAATTTATGCGATTCATGCTTAATTAGGGTTTTCGATTTGTGCTTGAATGTTGAGAATTATTGAAGGGTGACACTTCGATTTGCAATTATTTAATTGAATTTGATTCGCTCTTGCGTGATTTTGTTAATCCGATATCGACTAGTTGATTAACCATCTTCTAGGATTTTTTAATCGACTCTTTGAACCGAAAGGGAAGGAGTCGGTCGAAATAGATTCGCATGAACTAGGCTTGTTCGTAACTGTATTGTCTAGGAGTTAATTGACTTGTTAATTTGCCGTTCTAGTTTATTCTCTTGTTACGAAGAGTTATTAAGAATGAATGTTCAATCAGGTAGATTATTCGAACTTCTTAGCTGAACAATCACTTGCCCGTTAGTTGCATCTCGAACCAAAGCGGATATCCCCGACTCCCTAGCTTCGTTAATCCTATTTGTTCTTCGTTTTCGCTCGCTATTTTTACTGCTTTATTTAAATTCTCGTGTTAGTTGATAATTAAAGCCAATCCAATTATTTGAACTAGAATGTTTAGGAATTTCGCTTCTTTTATTTTCCATTCTTGTGTTTGAATAATCGTACGAAATAATCCGACTGACCTTCCTCGTGAGACACGACCCGGTGTCGAATCTTTCAATTTTGCTCCGGAAAATATTTACAACAAGTTTGACCATGAAATCGGGATGATGCACATTTATGCCGACGATGAAGAGTGAAATTATTGTGAGCAAGCCCTCGATAATGCCGAGTCAAACATGATGGCCTCCAATCTCCCACCCCTTAGCCAATAAAGGTGAGTAACTCTTCGGAGAGCTTATGTGAATATGGTCCTTGAGGGGGAAAAAGAGAAGAGGGAGGACTTCGCCAATGTGTTCATCTCCACTCTTGCTGATATTATGGTCAAGCAACATTTCGATTCCATGTCACCGTCTCAGATCAAAAAGAAGGTTGTCGAGTATGCTGAGAGGCTTTCAACGGTCGCTCCCAAGGGGGATGTTGAGAATCCGATGTCCGAAGCCGAGCTGGTGACTGGGACAGGGACGTTGACTCCACCACGATGATCATTGGAGTAGCCCCTCAAGCGCCATGTTCACGAAGCTGAGTGGAGGAGGAGACCATGGAAGAGCCAAGGGATGAGGCCGAAGGAACCCCGAGTAGCTCTCACATTACTCTCGTTGTTGCTTTTAGCTTCTTTTTTTTTTAGTTTTGGTTTTCGAGTTCGCTTTTTTCTGATGTTAGAATGATCTCTTTGATTTTTGAATGAATGTTTGTTTTATTCGAGCCAAAGTGTCTTGAACTTGGGGATAAGGGTTTTTTTTTTGTAAAGAAAGGACTTGCATTTGCGGTGTTTGCTGAAAGTGAATTAAATATTAATCGTGACTAATCGAAATTTGAATTTACTCTCGACGACATTTGACTCTGTCATTGGCGTAATCACGGGTGGAATAAGACATAGTTGATGTTGCAAATATTTTCCGGAGTAGAATCGAAAGAGTCGACACCAGGTCGCGTCTCTCGAGGAAGGTCAGCCAGATTATTAAGCACGTTTATTCAACACAAATGAAAGAAATAAAAATCCTAAACATTCTATTCAGATTTTGGTTTGGATTTAATTAACCACTACTACGAGAATTTAAATAAAGCAAGTAAATAACAAACGAACACGTAGAACAAATAGGATTTAAGGAGCTAGGGATTCGGGGATATCCGTTTTGGTTTAGAATGCAATTATCAAGCAAGCGATTGTTCGGTTAAGTGAGTTGACTAACCGGCACGTTCAAGTACTCATTCTCAATAACTTTTCGTAATAAGAGAACAAACTGAAACGACCAGTTAGCAAGTCATTTAACACCTAGGTAATACAATTACGAACAAGCCTAGTTTGTACGAGCCTATTTCGACCGACTCCTCCCCTTTCGGTTCTAAGAGTCGATAAAATTGAACTAGAGGGTGATTAATCAACTAGCCCGTTTAGAATTAACAATATCAAGCATGAATTTATCAAATTCAATTGAAACAATTGGAAGTTGAAGTGTCACTCTTCAACATTTCTCAGAACTCAAGAACAATGATCGAAAACCCTAATAAGATTAACTCGCACAAATTGAACAATCTTAAGCCCGATAATACAAGGAATTCAAAACGTCAATCCCATATTCCCTAGCAATTGAATTTAGTCACTCATAAGAGAATCAACACAAGCATTCATCACAACCAAAGAATTCATATTATCGATAAAGATAAAAAGAAAAATCTTACGATTGATAATCTTGAGGGTTGAATTCGATAAGCAAGATTAGTCCCAAAAATACGACAAAATTCAAGCTTAAATTATTATTCTACGATGAAAAATATGAAAGAAAAGTGG
>CACSLK010034598.1:20898670-20913077 GCA_902706635.1 Striga hermonthica
CCCCCCCAATTTTACTTTAATAATCTAATTAATATAATAAAATCACGTTTTATACCACACTCCCTGTGGGATCGACCCTTGCTCACCACTACTACTAGTTAGTAGGGGTAAGTCAGAAAAATTTATAAATATAAATTTGCCGCGTTGCGACGCGCGGTCAAATTTTGGCGCCGTTGTCGGGGAGTGGCACGAGATAAAAAGTGATTTTATTTGTGTTAGTTAGTTTATTTTGTGTCAATTTTCAGTTTTTCGGTTGAATTTTTGGTGTGAATTTTCGCTGTTTTTCTGTTATCGCCCCCGGTGATAACAGAAAATACGTCGGGTTTTTACGTCAAATTATTTCCGAATTCTGTCACGTTTGAGCTAAAATTTTTCTTGATTTTCAGGTGAATGAAAACGAGGTCTTCAGAAGCTGAAGACTTTGAATATTATCCGGTGATTACGAGAAGGGATACCGAGTTAAGAAAGAAGGCTCGGGAAGAGAAATAGGCGATTTTTGGCGAGGCTACCCAGTTCAAAATTGAAAGCGAGGACGTAGAGGACGAAAGTAAGAGTGATCAGAGCTAAGAAGAGACCCATATAATCATCGAGAATACACTAATGGCAAACGAGGAGCGTACTTTGAGGCAACTTGCTAATGTCGTACCTACACACCAACCTCTTTGCATAACTTTTCCGGAGATGAATAATACCACGTTCGAGTTGAAGTCCGGGTTGATACATTTGCTGCCATCATTCCATGGTCTCGCCGGTGAGGACCTAGACAAACATCTGAAGGAGTTTCACACGGTGTGCTCCAGCATGAAACCCACCGAGGTGACTGAGGAGCAAGTCAAGCTACGTGCTTTTCCATTCTCTCTTAAGGATGGTGCAAAGGATTAGCTCTACTACTTACCTTCGGGATCGATCACTACATGGACACATTTGGAGAAAACCTTTCTCCAAAGGTACTTTCCGGAGATCCGAGTAGCCGCTCTACGTAAAGAAATTTGTGGGGTGCGACAGATGCAAGGGGAGACTTTGTACGAGTACTAGGAACGGTTTAAGAGGCTAGTCGTGAGTTGTCCACAGCATCAGATGGTCGACCAACTATTGATCCAAAACTTCTATGAGGGCCTTTCAATCACGGATAGGAATATGCTAGATGCCGCTAGCGGCGGTGCACTCATGGACAAGACTCCTACGGCGGCAAGAGAGTTAATTGCCAACATGGCAGCTAATTCTCAACAGTTTGGTACTCGTGGGATCTTGCAGAGGCTGACTCAAGAAGAAGGAACCGACTCGTTACACGCACAAATCAAAGAGTTAACCTCTATGGTTCGCCAGTTGGCTGTGGGTCAAGCATAGAGGGTCCGACCATGTAGCCTATGCGAGACGGTGGATCACACTACTGAGGACTGTCCATGGACAGTGAACACGATGGAGGCCCATGCCAATGTAGTTGGGGCGAACAATGGTGTCGGATGCAACTACGACCCATTCTCAAATACCTACAATCCAGGGTGGCAAGATCACCCACATTTGAGGTGGGGAAACAATAGAGGCAACCAGTATGGGGAGCAAGATCGAAGGCAACCCCAAAACGTGCAAAGGGGACAAGGCTTTCAAAGGTACCAAGGCACGGGGGAGCACAACACTCACCCCCCACCGAATGAATCGTCTTCGAAGATGAAGAAGCTGATGGAGAGCATGGTGTCCAGCCTTAAGAACTTGGAGGGGCAAGTGTCTTCATTGTTGAATCATGTGAACCGATTGGAGTCGCAAGTGAACTCCAAACTACCATCCCAAGTGGAGATTAACCCGAGAAATGTCAGCGCCATCATATTGAAATGTGGGAAGGAGCTCTCAGCCCCCGATGGTCCTATTCCATCGAAAGAAGATGCGGACGAGAAAGAAGATGGCAAGAATACCCAAGAATCTGCTGTTATCTCCCCCTGATAACAGAACAACTAGAACAAAATTATAGAAAAAGGTCATCAAAACTGAGCCCAAATGGGATGAACCTTTGCAGTTTCTATCGAGGATCAAGAAGCAACAGAAATACGACGCCGAGAAGAATATCTTGGACATTTTCAGGAAGGTTGAGGTCAATATTCCCCTAATCGATGTCATAAAGCAAGTTCCAAAATATGCGAAGATTTTGAAGTACTTGTGCACGCATAAGAGGAGGTTGAAGGGGGACGAGAAAGTGATAATGGGTGAGAATGTATCAGCCGTGTTTCATAAAAGCTTGCCACAGAAGAGGAGTGATCCAGGTATGTTTTTCATCCCTTGCCTAATCGGGAATTTAAAAATAGAACGGGCTATGTTAGATTTGGGTGCTTTGATAAATGTTATGCCTCGTTCTATCTTTAATTCTCTGAATTTGGGTCCTTTGAAACAAATCGGGGTTGTTATTAAACTCGCCGATCGTAGTACCACTTATCTCGACGGTGTTGTTGAGGATGTGCTTGTGAAAGTTAATGATCTTGTGTTTCCAGCTGATTTCTATGTGTTGAACATGGATGATAAGTCCTCAAACTCCACCCCAATTTTGTTGGGAAGACCATTTTTGAACACTACCCAAACCATGATTGATGTCTGACAGGGCACTCTTACGATGGAGTTTGATGGACAAGTCATCAAGTTCAATATCTTTGATACTATGAAATATCCTAATGATTGTGATGACTCTGTCTTTATGCTTGATGTTATTGACCCTTTAGCACAGGAATATATGGAGACTTATGGTCGAGATGATAAGCTAGAGGTCGTGATTGCATCGAGCATTGGGTGCGACAATCTGTTATCGCCCCCTGATAGCAGAAGTGGATGGGGCCAATTTTCACGATCGAGCCAAAAAGAGAGAGATGGCTACCTAGCTCACCGAAAAATCACACCAAACACAAAATAGGAAAAACCTTGAAGCTCGTGAAGAATAGAAGCAGCTGTAAATGCTCAGATTTCATCCAATATTCATAACCCTAGAAGGTGTGTACAGGAGCTTCCATACAAGCCTAAATAAATGAGTGCCCTAGGATCAACTATAAAGGGCTGAGATTAAAACTAAGAACATGACAAATGAATTACCATAAATGTTTTATCTTTTCCCCTACTCTTATGGTAATTCATTTGTCACGTTCTTAGTTTTAATCTCACCCCTTTATAGGTGATCCTAGGGCACTAATTTATTTAGGCTTGTATATAAGCTCCTGTACACACCTGCTAGGTTTATGAATTGTATGAAATTTGACTAATTATAGCTGCTTCCATCCTTCACAAGCTTCAAGGTTTTTCCTGTTTTGTGTTTGGTGTGATTTTCCGGTGAGCTAGGTAGCCATCTCTCTCTTTCTCCCAAAAAGCTTTTCTCTTTCACATCTCTTCCCCATGCCACCTTCTCTCTTTCACTAACCCCTTTTCTAATCTCTTCTCCTCCCAACAATTCGATCCCTCTCTCTTCCTCTACTCGGCGGCTCACCCGAAATCTATGGCACCCGAAAATTATTACTCATCATTGGTGGATATGGTTGTGTCGTTGGCTTGTACTTTTTTGTTATGTACTTTTATCTCCGCAAAAAAAAGGCACCGACATCAGATGTCGAGAGAGGCCGACAAGCGATCGGAAGTGATGATGTCGAGAGAGGCCGCGGGACAATGATCGGAAGTGACATTGCCACGGTGGCTGACTGGCTGTGTTAATGGCAGCTACTGTTTAGATTTGCTTTTATTGTGTTTAGATTTGCTTTTATTGTGACTGTTATCTAATAAATATTTAATTTCTTATGCTATTCAACGATTAGAAGTGACCGATCATATTTGAGTGATCTAATAAATATTCATATGACCAGTCATATTTAGATTTTTTTGTTCACTACAAGAAATTGTCAAAATACCAACAAAAATTACCAACAAAATTTTTTCCGTTGGGGATTGCCAATGAATCGCCAACGGATTAGCAATGCATTCCATGTACAATTTTTCTAAACATATTACCAACAAAATACTAACAAGATATAACAACGGAAAATTACTATTCGTAATTTGTTGGTAAATAGTGACAGAAATATTCTGTTAGTAAACACAAACAAAATACCAATAGAATAGCAACAAAGTCTTTCAAAATTGTATTAGCAACGGATTACTCCGTTGGTAAATAGCAACATATTTTTTTCGTTGGCAAATAGCAATGGAATAGCAACAGACATCATCAATATTGTATTAGTAACGGATTATTCCGTTGGTAAATAGCAACGAATTTTTTTCGTTGGCAAATAGCAACGGAATAGCAACAGGCATCATCAATATTGTATTAGCAATAGATTATTTCGTTGGCAAATAACAACGAAATGTTTTCGTTGGTAAATAGCAACGGAATAGCAACGAAAATCTTCAATATTGTATTAGCAACAGATAATTTTGTTGGTAAATAGCAACGGATGTTTTCCGTTGGCAACTAGCAAGGGAATAACAACAAACTCCTTAAAAATTGTATTAGCAACGGATAATTCCTTTGGTAAATAGCAACGGAATGTTTCCGTTGGCAAATAGTAACGGAATAGCAACAAACTCTTCAAAAACTGTATTAGCAACGGATTATTTTGTTGGCAAATAGCAACAAAATTTTTCGTTGGCAAATAGCAACGGAATAACAACAAATTAATCCAAAATTGTATACCTGATTATTCCGTTAGTAAATAGCAACACAATTTTTTCGTTTGCAAATAGCAGCGGAATAGAAACGAACACTTTTAATATTGTATTAGCAACGAATTTCTATATATATTTTTTTGACATAACCAAAGTAATAATTTTGCTTGTTTTTGTTAATCGTAATACTCAACCATTATTTTTTAAATTTCACTGTCATAATGACATTATTATTAAAATTATAACACTTAGAAAAGTAAATTTTTTTATATATATATATATGCGTGTATATATAATGATAAATATTTAATATACCTTAAATAATATTTAGTTATGTAATTAATTTAAAAATATTTAAACAAATTCATCAAAAATTTATATTTTTCTTCTTAATTTATTACTATAATTAAAAATAAAATCAATCACTACTACATAATTTATAGTTGAGCGTTAATGGAATAGTTAATTATTTATAGTTTATTAAATTACACAACTGCTTAATTATTTTTTTTGGATAGTTTATACAAAAATAATTTTTTTTAATTAACTAAACAATATAAGTTTTATAATTGTACTTATTATTTATATATATATTTACATATATGATAAAATTTTACCAAAATATTTTCTTTTAATTTCAGAAAAAAATAAAAAACTGACAAACTTATTTCAAAGGAATATAACATAATTTATTATCAATTAGTGCACCGTACAAGTTGCGTACTAATTTAAATATACACGTTTTATGTAATTTTGCACAGTTTAAATTTTATATAATATTTTCAATAAATTAATATAGGTAAATCATATAACATATTTATTCCACACTTTAAATTTGTAAACATTATTTAACGCGGTGATAAATTTGAACGATAACGTGACCGACAACAAATCTAGGAATTTGAACGATAACGCTTGTGTGTTTGTGTGTGTATATACATATATATAAAAAAATTATTGTGTAGTCCAAATTTGAGTTTCAAATTTAAAAGCCAAATAAATAATTATTCATAACTTACGGGTCAATATTAACTTGACAGTAAATGAAATAGTTTATTATTTATGGTTTAATAAATTACTCAATTATTTAATTTTTTTGATTTGGATAGTTATACAAAAATAAATTTATTTTAATTAACTAAACAATATAAGTTTTATAATTATACTTATTATATATATATATATATATATTTAAATATATGATAAAATTTTACCAAAATATTTTCTTTTATGGAATCACATTGTAGCCAAATCAAATTTAAAAATAAAAAATTTTAAAATGAAACTTTTTTGGAAATGAATATAATATAATTTATTATCAATTAGTGCACCATACAAGTTGTGTAGTAATTTAAATAGACATGTTTTATGTAATTTTGCACAATTTAAATTTCATATAACATTTTTAATAAATTAATATGCATAAATTGTATTACATACTGATTCCATATTTTTTATTTACAAATATTATTTAATGAATATCTTTAATTTATAAATATTAATACATATTTCTTACCTGTGCGTCGCAATAGATTCATACTAGTTCATTTACAAATGTCATAAATTTGTAGATACTTATATATATATATATATAGTCACTATTTTTATAATTAAACATATTAAAAAAAACACCAAATATAATTAAACGGTTGGAGCATAAATAATATAGAAATTTAATGAATATAAAAAAGTATATAATTTATATTCCACAATTCTTATTTTATATAATTTACATAGTTGATAAAAATAAGAATTGTAGAATCATGTATCATACATTGATATAGCCTAGTGGTGGTGCTACCTCTTTAACATGCAAGAGGTCTTGAGTTCAAGCCCTAGTGTTGTGAGAATTGAGAGAATTAGTAAGGATTATATTGGTGGATGGTCATGGGCTCATTGTGAGCCATGTGGTTCAAGGTGGGTCAGGTGGTTGTAGCCTTCAAGTTGGATCAACAATTTTTGTTGCTAAAAAACCGTTGGTAATCCGTTGGTAAAATTCCGTCAGTAATCTATTGTGAAAAATATCCATTAATCTGCTGGAAAAAAAATCCGTTGGTAATCCATTGGAAAAAATATCCGTTGGCAATCCATTGGGAAAATTCCGTTGGGAATCTGTTGGGAAAATTTCGTTAGCAATCCGTTGGGAAAAATATTCTGTTGGCAATCTGTTGTTAAAATTATGTTGGTAATCCATCGGGAAAAATCTGTTGGTAATCTATTGGTATATTCGTAACTAATATGTTGGCTTTCTGTTAGTAATTTGCCAACGGAATGATTTAGCAACTCCATTTTCTGTTGAGAATCCCTTAGCAATCTCGTGAAGCATTTCCGTTGCAAATTTGTTGGTAATCCGTTGGGAATTTCCCATGTATTTTCCGTTGGCAAAAGTTAGTAACAAGGCACATATCAACAAGAAAATCTGTTGGTAAACCGTTGGCATTCCGTTGGGAAATTTGATTAGCAACGGATTATTCTGTTGGTAAAACTCACATTTCTTGTAGTGGTTGTGTTTGACTGTTATCTATTCAACGTAGAACTTGGGAAACTTGTTATTTGTGTAATATCTTTTGTTTTTTAATTGCGTACACATTCTTTATTATACTTAATTAATGATGGTTGATACTGCGAGAAACGGGTATATTGTAGCTATCTTACTATGCATGTCCAATTGCTCATGAGACCTAGTGATTTATTACCAAGCATAATGATGGTCGAAGAGATATTTGGTGTATCATTTGAAGAGAAGCTTAGTGTAGATGAAATAAATCACGTTGTTATGCATCAACGGATTGGTGTCTCTGCTGTCTGTACTGTACATATATCAGGTACCATTTTGACTTTTATTGGTTAATTTTATAGGTGGGTATATTATTTTGGCAAGTAATAATCTTTTGTATGTTTATGTAAGATACTTGTACGAGAAGTTTATGGTCCGTAAGCAATTATCGAAGAGGTTCTTCTTCTTATCCCCCCATGTAACAAGCTTTCTAGTTAAAAAGGACGACCAAATAAAAGCAATTGTTGATTTGCTTGTCTATAATAATGCAAAGGATAAGTTGGTTCTTGCGCCATATAATACATCGTAAGACTCTTCTTATATATATATATATATATATATATATATATATATATTGTTAAAGTTTCTGTAAAACTTAATACTAAATGTAATATCAAATGTTTACTTTTTTTATAGGGTCCACTTGGTGTTGTTGGCTATTAATTTGAAGGCAGAGACGATATATCATTTAGATCCTATGCACAAGGATCCTGATCCACATATGACAGATGTGTTTAACACGTAAGTATATGTGGTTGTTATGGTGTGTTTGTTTTTTGTTGTTTTTCTAGTAACTCTATGGTCTTTCTGTTTTTACTAGCATATTACGAGTTTTTCGGGATCAAGTCGGGGTGGTCTCCAAAAAATCAAAATTACACTTAAGATGGAAAAATATTAAGGTACTTCAACATTAATTATTTGTTGTTGATGTTGATCTATATATGTACGTACTAACAAATACTTGTTTCTTTCAGTGTCCCAAACAAGCTAACAGTGTAGATTGTGGGTATTACGTTTTGAAATTTATTAAAGGCATAATTATTTCGGATGAAATGATAATCCCAGATGAGGTAAATGAATTTAAGATCATTTTCCTGTCATTTTGTTACCTACTTATTTTTTGATATTTTGGTTAAAAAATAATTATTAATGTTATATTTTGTAGTACTATCCTAATTACAAGTGCGTTCTATTATCTAAGGAGCAAGTAGATGAAGTTCGGGAAGAATGGGCAAAATATGTTATTTAGAGTTGTGTAAGATAAAAACTCTACTAGTGTCGATTCGTTTGTTATGGTTGTGTTAAATTTCAAATTTGTTACGAAATATAATTAATAGATAGTGATTGAGATGTTTCTTTTCATTTTTTAATTCTGGCAGATACATGTGCGTTCTTTTCCTACTTAACAGGTATGTATTTTGTTATACTCCTATTACATTTTCTTTTATATCTTGTTTATAATATGTGATGAATGACTTAATTTTGATATCAATATATGTATAATTTTGCGATGCAGGAAGCTGCAATCAAAATTGTTTAGTCTGGCTAATGGTGGTCGAATTTCTTACTAGTAATATTAGTCTTTTTTATTCATTTATTGGAATTGGAGATTCTTTCATGATGTTGTGCTACATTATTCTCTTGTAAATACACGAGCACAATGTTAAAATTGGTGGATTTTGTTAGTAAATTTTTGTTATATTATGTTTGTATTGTTTTCTTGTTGCTTCTTGGTATAAGGTTATGATTTAAGTTATCTTGTTCTTGTTTGTTGTATAGGTAATGGATACAGGGACAATATATATATATATATATATATATATATATATATATATATATAGTTATACAAATAACGCTTGTTAAAATTAAGTATTATGTATTATCATTATCTCAAATAGCACTTTTGGTAAACAATGTTATCTGATAAATATTATAGATAACACTTAATATAAACAAGCGTTGTGTGAAGAACCCTTCACATAACGCTTAGCATAAAAAGTGTTATGTGAATGGATCTTCACATAACGCTTAGCGTAAAAAAGCATTATGTGAAGGGATTATCAGATAACGCTTATTATAAAAAAAGCGTTATGTGAATAGTTCTTCACATAACGCTTTTTAAGCGTTATCTCAAGAATCGGTATTTAGATAACATTGATTCCAATAACGCTTAAAAGTGTTATTTGTAGACAAAGAAAAAGCGCTATTTGAAGCCTTTTTTGGCGTAGTGTGAGTTGACTAACCGGCACGTTCAAGTACTCATTCTCAATAACTTTTCGTAACAAGAGAATAAACTGAAATGACCAGTTAGCAAGTCATTTAACACCTAGGCAATACAATTACGAACAAGCCTAGTTTGTACGAGGCTATTTCGACCGAATCCTCCCCTTTCGGTTCTAAGAGTCGATAAAATTGAACTAGAGGGTGATTAATCAACTAGCGCATTTAGAATTAACAACATCAAGCATGAATTTATCAAATTCAATTGAAACAATTGGAAGTTGAAGTGTCACTCTTCAACAATTCTCAAAACTCAAGAACAATGATCGAAAACCCTAATAAGATTAACTCGCACAAATTGAACAATCTTAAGCCCGATAATACAAACGGATTCAAAACATCAATCCCCTATTCCATAACAATTGAATTTAGCCACTCATAATCGAATCAACACAAGCATTCATCACAACCAAAGAATTCATAATTATCGATAAAGATAAAAGAAAAATCTTACGATTGATAATCATCAGGGTTGAATTCGATAAGCAATATTAATCCCAAAAACACTACAAAATCCAAGCTCAAATTATTGTTCTACGATGAAAAATATGAAAGAAAAGTGGAAAGCAAATAAAAAGACGAGAGGAAGGGTTTCGTGTTTTTTTATCGGTCGTGAAAAGAATGAATTCCCCCCTCGATCAAGTTCGCGTCTTCTATTTATACTTAATCTCTTCACGGTGTGGCACGACATCATCATGGTGCGAGGCTCCCAGGTGGCGCAGCGCGGGACAGGTCACGGCGTGGTAAGGCGGAATGCTGGAGGGCTTTGTCGATCTTTTGGCGGTGTCGCGACGTGACAGGCTTCATCTTCTCGGCGCGGGGCATGGTCGCGACGCGGCACCTGGAATCACCATGGTGCGGCGGTCTTCAACTGATGGCAGACGTCGCGGCGCGGGGCTGGAATCTGGTCCCTCTGTTGGTCACGTGGGGACGCCGCGGCGCGGTGAGGGTGACACAGCGTGACGGTTTCTTCACAGCGAGGAGTACCTGCGGTAGACCTTCACGTCGCGGTGGCACTGCACTTCGCGGGAGGGAAAATCTTTACAGCATGGTAGTCTGAAAAGAAGCTTGATCGCGGAATGGGAATATGGGAACTCGGGCCTGACTTACATCCCTTTTTGTTTTGAGTTTGTTCGTTTGAAACCCAAATTCGATCTCGTTCCTCTCTAAATCAATTCCCTCCTTCATATTAAAATCGACCAAGGGCTCGACCTGCACACCCCTTACGAAGAAATACCGGAAAACAACCAAAGAAATAGAGAAAAACGAACTAAAACACCTAAATGACTCCAGATAGAGAGAAACACGGAATAAGGCACAGAACGAACGAAAAGCAAACGAAAAGACTCAAAATGGGGAAAACCGAAAGAGAAAATAACAACAAAAAATGCAATAAAAATGTGACAAATAGTTGACCTTTAATCAATTTTTGTAAGTCCTGACCACCTCGGGAATAGAGAAAACTTTGAACAAGATCAGGCTGACTCATGTATACTCTGGTATCTTCTTGATCACCTCCGGTGGAGATAAGTCGACATTGGCCTTAGCCAGCATCGCATGTAGTTGACCTCGCATACTCTGGTATCTTCTTGATCACCTCCGGTGGAGATAAGTCGACATTGGCCTTAGCCAGCATCGCATGCAGGTCTCTAATCATTCTGTGTTCCTTCTCTTCCAAGAGTCGGCTTGGGAAAGGGATTCTCGGTCTGTACGGGTTCGGGGCTCTGTGTAAGGTAGGTTCGGGAGACGGTACAATCGGGGTTTTTGCTTTATGTTCTTACTTCATCGGGCCGTTGAGCTCAGGCATAAGTACTGTAACTGACTTTGCATGCTCTGGTTGGTTCGGCAGCTTCCCTTTGTCCAATTCAACCTCGCTGGTCCCAACCCGTGTGGCTAGTTGGCCCACTTGTGTCTCAAGACGCTTAATGGAAGCATCATGATTTGTGACGAAATTGAGGATTTTGTCCAGCTTGTCGTCCGTGCTCGATGGGGTTGATCCGGATTCTGGTGCTGGCAGCCTTAACATTCCCCTCGGTTGCTGCTGCTGCGAGACAAAGTTGGTTTGAGGTGGTTGCTGATAGTGATTTTTGGACCATGAGAAATGAGGGTGGTTTCGCCACCCTGGGTTGTACGTGTTCGAGTAGGGGTCGTTTCTGGGCCAGTTCTGATACCCCTGCACTGCATTTACCTTGGAATTCTGGCCTCTGTAGCTTGGCTCGATGGCCAATGGGCACACCTCAGAATTGTGTCCCGCAACTCCGCACGCGCCACAAACATTCACGGCCTTGGACTGAACAGACGAGGAATTTCTGGCATTTAGTAGCCGCATTTGTTCTGTGAGCTCGGCTATCTGATGAGCCATCATGTCTTGTCCAGAAGATACCTTATTGACCACGGCTCTCTTTCCTTGATTGCTCTTTTGAGATGAGCTAGAACTCATCACCTAAAAAATATCCATCATCTCCTCCGCCGTTCTCGCCCCGATGTCTCCACCAGCTGTATTGTCAACCATATACTGAAGATTCTGGTGGAGGGAGTCATAAAAGCTATTCATCAACAGAGCCGGAGGGAATTTGTGGTGTTGGCACTATCTCTGGAGGTCCTTGAAGCGTTCCCACGCTTCGTGAAGTGGTTCGTGCGTTTGTTGGGCAAAAGAGACGATTTGTGACCGCAGATCTTGAGTCTTCTGGTGGGAGTAATACCTCCCTATGAACTTCGTGTACACTTGCTCCCAAGTGGTAAGAGAGTCTGGAGCAAGTTTTATAAACCAAGCCTTAGCCCGGTCCTTTTGAGTCTCCGGGAAGCATCTCATTTTCAACTGATCCTCATTCAGCCCGTGCAGTGGAAAGGTTTGCAGCACATTATAGAACTCCCGTATAAGGTAGAGTGGGTCTTCATTAGGTAGGCCATAGAAAGATGGGAGTTGGTTGTAGTGGATCGTTTTGAGCTCGTAGTTTCGAGTTGCAGTCTCCAGCCGGATGCAAGAAGTCACTGGCCCAATCACCGGCTGCGCCAAATCGCGAAGAAGATACCTAGGAGGATTATTAACTTCCTCATTTTGCTCGTTCTGTGCCATGACGGTTTGGTTTTCTGATGCAGATGATTCTGGTGCAAGACTAGCTAACAAGTCTCATAGGTCTTGCTGGATGGATTCGTCGTTTGGGATGATTACACGACCACTCCTGGTACGCATAAACACAAACAACAAATGAAAGAAATAAAAGATTCAAAACCGGGTCGTGTCTTTCGAGGAAGGTCAGTCGGATTATTAAGCACGTTTATTCAACACAAATGAAAGAAATAAAAATCCTAAACATTCTATTCACATTTTGGTTTGGATTTAATTAACCACTACTACGAGAATTCAAATAAATCAAGTAAATAACGAACGAGCACGTAGAACAAATATGATTTAAGGAGCTAGAGATTCGGGGATATCCATTTCTGTTCAGAATGCAATTATCAAGCAAGCGATTGTTCGGTTAAGTGAGTTGACTAACCGGCACGTTCAAGTACTCATTCTCAATAACTTTTCATAACAAGGGAACAAACTGAAACGACCAGTTAGCAAGTCATTTAACACCTAGGCAATACAATTACGAACAAGCCTAGTTTGTACGAGGCTATTTCGACCGACTCCTCCCCTTTCGGTTCTAAGAGTCGATAAAATTGAACTAGAGGTGATTAATCAACTAGCGCATTTAGAATTAACAACATCAAGCATGAATTTATCAAATTCAATTGAAACAATTGGAAGTTGAAGTGTCACTCTTCAACAATTCTCAAAACTCAAGAACAATGGTCGAAAACCCTAATAAGATTAACTCGCACAAATTGAACAATCTTAAGCCCGATAATACAAATAAATTCAAAACATCAATCCCCTATTCCCTAGCAATTGAATTTAGCCACTCATAATCGAATCAACACAAGCATTCATCACAACCAAAGAATTCATAATTATCAATAAAGATAAAAGAAAAATCTTACGATTGATAATCTTCAGGGTTGAATTCGATAAGCAATATTAATCCCAAAAACACTACAAAATCCAAGCTCAAATTATTGTTCTACGATGAAAAATATGAAAGAAAAGTGGAAAGCAAATGAAAAAGATGAGAGGAAGGGTTTCGTGTTTTTTTATCGGTCGTGAAAAGAATGAATTCCCCCGTCGATCGAGCTCGCGTCTTCTATTTATACTTAATCTCTTCACGGCGTGGCACGACATCATCACGGTGCGAGGCTCCCAGGTGGCGCAGCGCGGGACAGGTCACGGCGCGGCAAGGCGGAATGCTGGAGGGCTCTGTCGACCTTTTGGCGGTGTCGCGACGCGACATGCTTCATCTTCTCGGTGCGGGGCATGGTCGCGACGCGGCACCTGGAATCACCACGGTGCGGCGGTCTTCATCGTGCTAGCTGGGAGAACTGATGGCAGGCGTCGCGGCGCGGGGCTGGAATCTGGACCCTCTGTTAGTCACGTGGGGGCGTCGCAGCGCGGAGGACGTGCGGCGGTCTGACGGGTAGCAGGCGCCGCGGCGTGCTGCCTGCCACGGCGCGGTGAGGGTGACACAGCGTGACGGTTTCTTCACGGCGAGGAGTGGCTGCGGTGTGTTGGAAGAGACCTTCACGTCGCGGTGGCGCTGCAATTCGCGGGAGGGAAAATCTTTACAGCATGGTAGTCCGAACAGAAGCTTGATCGCGACATGGGAATATGGGAGCTCAGGCCTGACTTGCATCTCTTTTTGTTTTGAGTTCGTTCGTTTGGAACCCAAATTCGATCTCGTTCCTCTCTAAATCAATTCCCTCCTTCATATCAAAATCGACCAAGGGCTCGACCTGCACACCCCATACGAAGAAATACCGGAAAACAACCAAAAAAATATAGAAAAACAAACGAAAACACCTAAATGACTCCAGATAGAGAGAAACACAGAACAAGGCACA
>CACSLK010034598.1:20944612-20955359 GCA_902706635.1 Striga hermonthica
TCCCTAGGAAATTTGCTTACTTTGTGGTACATCTATATATTTACAAATTGGTCACTCCATTATTACTATATATTTCGCTTGGCAGAAATATAGTATGAACTTCAAGTTCAATATTTATTGCGTGGTTTGAAATAATTTATATTTCACGGCATTAATAAACTTATGCTCATATCTCCCCCTAATGCCGTGAAATCATCTTCATATATTATGCAAAACACGTACCAAATAATAAACTGATCCCCTATAATGGCCTCTAGGTATTAAAATTTCGACGAAGTATAAAAATCATAGCATACCTAGTTTGTAATATAGGCCCATAAAGGTACGAATTTGTGGTGATAAAAAAGAATAGTGCATAACAATAAATTGCAGATGGGAAATGTTCGATTCTACACGCATTTTAGGGAGAAATTATCACAAATAATTGCCAATATGATCCAACTGCTCATGCTAACTATCAAATATATAAGTTGGGCATCGGAGTATAATAATCATTTCTAAGTGAACACTATATGCTTCAGGCACTACAACTGAACTTTGATTGTGAGCCTTTTATTGTAGTTGTCAACTATATTATGTGCTTCAGGCACCACATATAAATTTAATATTGTAGCTATCAACAATATAAGTCAGTGGTATGCATCTTATCAAATATACAAGCAAACATAAATATTTTCAGAATACTTGTGTATAGATTCAAGCTATGTAACATTCTGGTTACATAACTTCATTAAGATTATATTGAATATGCAGAGCTGATCTAAAATCAAAAGATCATGAATTTATCCAAAAATCAACGAGATTGTTTACTAGATCAATCTTTTAAAGATACTCACTAGATAATTCTTATGCAATTATGATACTGGTCAACAGGACCAATCCTTCAAGGATAACCAAATCTAGGTAGATATTTAAATTCACTAGTGATATTTTTAATTATATAATCCTTCAAGGAAACTCAAATCTATAGGCATAAAATTCAACAAGATATTTGCTCTGCAATACATGACAAAATGAGAAAATAACTACATGCATACCATTTATTGGGTTCATTAGTCAGTTAGACTAAAGTTCAAGATACTCAAATTGATTTAGGCTCAGCACGTCCATATTTAATGCATAAAACAACATAACAAAATATGCAACTATAATTTTCAAACTACATTCATGTCGTAATAGCTTATTTTAATAGCTTCACCATATATGTTCCAAACAACATACACAATTCACATTTTTAAAATTATTCCACATGTGTTTCATGCGTATTCAGATCCATGGACGAATAATAAAATATGTGGGTATTTTTATTTTATAACTCTTCAGGAGTATAACAATTGAAGTATGAGATTTCGTTACATAAGTTATATAATATTTTCCTCCATCATCGAAAATAATCATTATCTAGAGGATAATGTCTACTGGACATATCTTACGTGTCTTACCACTTTCAAATCCTAACAAGTAATGTGAATACATATCAAACAAACAATGCTCATATAAATAAGGACAATTAAATCAAGGAAATATAGTGTCTTATAGAAAATAGGCTATTTTATATCATATATCTCATGTAAAAATAAAAATAAAATATACTTTTGCACAAGTGCTACTGGCACTAATACAATCTCAATGAACTAATTTTATATCACTATTCTCAAGATATTGTGTCCATGAGTATTGATTTGGATGGATTTCATTTTTCTCATATATTACTTCAGGAATACAAACTGATCATAACAAATCATAAAATATTCGATAGCATCTTAATTCAAAATTCGTCATCAAGACTTACTCACAGTGTAATCATTCTTTTATGTCGATACTTGTATCGGTGTTGATCCTTCAGGGAGTATATCAAAACTTTATTGTTAACTTATAAAAGATCCTTCAGGGAGTATCTAAGAAATTCATTGCCAACTTACAAACTATCGATAAATGAAATATTATTTGGCATTGTATAGACAACCTGTACATTGTTCTAATTATTCTATCCATCAATGTTTAAATTAGTGTCCTTCTGGGACTACTAGTATTCAATTGAATCTTATACATTTGGATAGATAGATATTCTTTAAATAATATCCCATCATTTTCATAGTTGCACAATTCTATCTTCTCATCCAACCATATTATAATGATGATCATAAATTGAGCTATGTAACATCAATAATATAAATCCAATATTTCCAGCATTTTATGTATATAATCTTCCTCTCATATACAAAAGACATTCTTATAATATCACATGAATTCTTAGAACACTAAAAATAGAAATACTTTTCAAAATTTTCAACTCATGTAAGTGAAACTATAATCTTGCAGATTATATAATACATCATTCAGTCCATAATTTTTAAATAACCATATAATAATTCAATAAAGACTAAATTTTACCCGCATATGTGCGTCTCACTTAAGATCATGTATAAAATTCTTTAAGTCCATATATGCTCAATATATAACCAAAACAAATTTTATAACTAAAATCACATAATCTGTCATCTTTTATAATTTATATACATACTAGATTTATCAATTTATAACAAATTTTAGAATGTATATCACAAATATTTGACAACACCAATTCATGAGTATGGTCACTTCAAATAATCCCAACAGAGGTGCTTTAAGACATTCAAAATAAGTTGCCTTGAACTTAATTTCTCCATAAACTCATCTATGCTCCTAATTAGTACCAAATAATCAATTTACATGAAAGTGAGAATAGTCAAATAAACAAGAATCATAGCATAACAATTCAGATACCCAGGCAAGGCAAGAAAAATTGAATTAGTGGGCCCACATGATTTCATGTAATTGATTCAAGTGGCATGTTAAGAGAATGGAATTACTGGGGCCCAAATAATTTCAAGTAATTGCTGCAAGCAATATATTGGTTATCTGAGAGCATAAAAATGGCACATACAAAGATTGAATGAATTAATTTCTAATTTTTTTTTTCCTGACGGGTTTATATAATACGAACCTAAAAGAATAATGATAAATCAACAACCGATCACGATTGAAAATTACACGCAATAACATAAGCGGATCAATCAAATCCATGGCAGAATAATTTCACCAAAATCTAGTCACATGAAATTAATAGACCATTATTTTGAATAGATCTTGAATGTTACCTTGACATAAAAGACACGATTCTTTTCTATAGCATACATCAATTCTTGATTGTTACCTTGATTGCCCGTTTGTCTTGATGTCGTCGCCGTTCACTTAGATGGTAGAGTAATCGTGCTGATAACGTGTTGTAATATAGATTGTCAATATGTAAGATCGAAGATAGATAGACAAAGAGAGAGAAAGCAGTAGAAGAGAATAAGAGTACGCCGTCAAAAACCCTCATCTTATTCATTCACTTGAGCCCTATATATAAGGGAATACAATGTACATGACTAAAGACCTAATGGACTCGTGACCCATACCTACAAAGTCTATATCTAGGTAATGTCCACAAATTAATATTTACAACAGTTTATTAATATAGACATAATCTGAAGAGATTGTATAATATACAACAAGATCAAGAAAAAATAGTGTTATTTCTGTTATTTAAAAATGTTGGTATTATTCAAGGAATAAGTTTTGAGAAGGATAAAAATAATCCAGATCATTTTATAGTTGATTAGCAAGCTTTTTCTCTAACTTGCTTTTTTGTGTTAAATTAATCTGCCATTGAAAGATAATTGTCGACCTTTGTTTTCTTTTTTTTTTTTTTTTTTTCTTTTAATAAGATTTAATCAATTATCTATCTGAATGAGGGCTAATTAGCCCTGATTAACTCTGTCAATGACTCAATATATATACATATATAGAGGAATAGATAAGTTATATTTGATTTGAGACATTTTATAAGAGAGAGAGACATTGTATAAGAGAGAACGTGGGCGAGTGTTAACAAAACTCTTAAAAGAATAAAACGTACAAACTCATTTGAGCTCGAGTTTGTTTAGTTAACTAACCGAAGCTATATTTTTCTACGCATTTTTTTTTTGTCATATGACTCATTAAGATTTACAATCGACTCATTAATATTAATAAATGAGTTGAAACTCAAGTTTAATTACCGTTTCTTTAGCTAATGAGTCGAATTCAATTAAACTCCGGTCAGCCTGGCTCAAGCCCGAACTCAAATTCTGGGAGAATGAGGTTGGCTCGTTTTCTCTCTTTTTTTTTTCCCCTTTTTCAGTAATTATAAATGTCTTAACCCTTAAAATATAATTGTAAGATGTGGCTTTGTCCACTCTATATTTTCCAATTCAACACAGCGTCAAGAATCAAGACCAACGCCAACATGGAGGAATAATATGTACATATGGATTAGGAATGGGATTACAAGGGATTAGGTACACAGTACCATCACAGGGCCCCAATTGTACGGATTGATGTCGGAATTTGTATGTCCTAAACTACACATGGCTCCAATTATTATACGGGTGTTTGTTAAAAAATTATTCTTAAATTTTAAAATTAATGAGAAAACTATATTAAATTTAATTTACTTTTCTACAAAAAATATATAATACTATATTTTTTAGAATCATACGTGTTACTTGTGACTTACATGTGTTATATTATATTATTTTTTATATATATCCTATAACTACTTGAAATTTAAATATATTAGTTGATAAATGATTTTATTAAAAGCAATTATAAATTATTGTTATAAAGATAAAAATAAATTATTTTTTTATACATACAATATGGATGTTAAATCGAAGCTCATCATGAGATGATTAATTTGATATATTACATATGTAAAACTGATAAAAAATACAAAAGTTATTAACTTATAAAATATATATACAATTCAATAGTTATAATAAGAATTGATATTAAAATGCAATCTACTATCTATTATTATAAAATAGAGTTAAGAAAAAATAAATTTTTGGTAAGTATTTTTCCTCCAAAACATTTCAAAAATGTATGTGATTTCTCAATTTTTTCGTTTTTCCCGCCTAAATGAATTATTCGATTTTGTAATAGATTTATGAAAATTGGATTGAGATTATTCTTCCTTTTTTTTTGTCTATTCTTACTCCCTTTGTTTAGGCTTATATTTGTTACCTTTTTTTACATCCGATTTTTTATTTGACACATTTTATTTATCTTGCTTTTCGTTTTTTTTATCTATTACTATAAAATAGAGTTAAAAAAAATACAATTTCGTTAAATTTTTTCCCGCTCAATTATTTCAAAATTACTTTTTGTGGAAACTTTTTTTGAATTTATTTTACAAATCCCGCCTAAAATTTTTGATTTGATTTTGAATAGGAAAAAACAAAATTCAGATTATTATTGCACACCTTTTTTAGCACCTTTTTTTAGGAATAGATTTGGTTAATTTCCCCCTATTTTAACTTCTTCCTTTATGAAGAGATTTGATTTTTTTTTTTTGTGAAATTCATTTTTTACTATTTGACAAATTAATATTGGATGTGTTTTGAAAATATTCATTTATTAAATAAACAATTCCATATGTTTTAACTTCCTATTTTTTAAGTTAGAATTTGGTATATGTTTATTGGTTAAATCCGATTTTTAAAATAAGCCTAACTAAATATATTTCTTTTTTTATTAGGATGTGATTAAGGAAACAATTCTGATGGGTCTCTTCTCAGATCTGGAACGGCTCGATGAGAAAACGTTCGGATCTGGGATGAACCGGTGTGAATGAACTCAGATCTGATTTGATGGCCTTCGAACCGTTGTTGAACCGCAAGAACACCTGCAAGAACTCAACGCCGGAGGGGTTTCCGGCGTAGAGCCTCCGACGCTCAAGTTAGTATATGAAAGAGATGAAGAGAGTTGCTCTGAGAGAGCAGCAGCAGTAATGGGGAAGAATGTGGAATGAATGGGAGTTAGGGTTTTGGAGTTACCTCAGCTCCTTTATATAGAAATGGAATATTCACCTGAAGTCCCCAAAATGCCCCGGCCGACTTACTGGAAATGTCCAAACTACCCTGGTCGGTTCGCTTCCGTCCATTTCCTAGTCAACTTCTAGATCCTTCCTTATCCTTAGCTTCCCTTCGTATACTGAAGTGTATTAGAGCTGTCGAGATTTATGGGCTTCCAGACCTCTCTCAGTCGACTTGATCCAGTCGACTCGAGTCGACTAGGTCATATTCAATCACTAGTGGATCCTGATATGCTTTTGACCGTTGCTTCGCAGGAAACCGGCTTATGCTAGTCGACATGTAGGAGTCGACTGGAGGGTATTTGGATCCCTACTTGGAGATATTATAGGGAATATGGTGAGAGAGTCGGCTTTGGCTAAGTCGACTCGATAGTTCTGGAATCCTTGATAGTGTAAACCGTTATATGACATTATGGCTATATCATCTAGTCCCTCCCAAGAATTACTCGAAGCGACTCTGAGCTTACGAGTAAATTTTGCCGACTGTGTTCTACTCGAATCATTCCATATATCATGTCGCCTGTCTTTACTCTACGCTTCGTTTACTCATTATTTCGACTCACAAAGCGACTTGTTTATCCGATCAGGTTTCGAATTGGTTGGATAAGTTTGAATTTAGTTTTTCAAATTTCAAAATTCGAAAATGGGGTCTTGATCTTTGATAAGACGCTTTCTCTTTCCACCGCTTCATATTCCGTGCGCCATCTCATCCGTTGAATCTGCATTTGATCTGAGGGCTAGGGTTTCTTCCACTTCCCCTATAAATATTCTCCTCCTTTTCTCTTCTTCACTTTTCGCCCTCCATCTCTCTGAACTCTTCTTCTCCGGCAAACACAACGTTCTTAAGCTTTCCGGCGCTCTTTCCTCATTCCGGCGTTCTACATCGACCATCATGAGTATGAGTAAGTTCTCTTTGCCTTTCGATTTACTGTTATGTGATTTTTTTCTTCTCTCTTTTTCGCTTTTCTGGGCACGACACTTGGATTTTTGCATGTTCATCAGATTTTCTGGGTATTTTTACGCGGATTTCTTGCGATGGACTTGTTAGATCTTGGATCGCAGACTTTTCATTTCTCCGAGTGTTTTTTTTTTGTCAATTATCTTAGATTTAACTTCCCCTTCTTTTTTTCTTATGAATTGATACACCATCGGCTTGGCCTTCATTTGTCGAGTTGAATTGAAATGATAAATACTTGTTTCTTTTTCCCTGTCTTGTCGTCGACTCGACTCTCGTAGCTTTCTGGTCATTTTATTGACCCCAATCTTTTTGGATCGAATCGCAGTCGTATTTTTCTATATCTATTGATTGTCGCTCTTTTTCTTTTCTTTTTAGATTCCAATCTAGACCCTGTTTTCGATCCCGTGTCTGGTTCTCTTGCCCGTGAAATTGATGACTATTCGGGTTCGGGCTCTGTCCACCTAACCGATGTCGGACCATGTTTTTATCAAAACGTCGAGCCAGAGGGCTCTGCTAACTCCAATGCCTCATCTTTTGTTATCGATTGGGCTGTGTACAATCAGGCGTTGCTTTCGGGCACACTTTGTGAGGATCCTGAAATTCTTCGAGCTTTTGAATCTTCTTGCCTCGACTCGATTCCTCGAGGTATTCTCCGTCAGGTTCTTCTAGACTTCCTCATATATGCGACAAGCCTTGTTCTTTTACTGATAATGACTCCCCTTAATCGAGTCTATAACTATAGCATGTTCCGTGGTAAAGTTCTTACTATCGTTTTCTTATGCTCCTGCAGCCGAAATCGATGGCTTCAGGGAGTTCAGCGGCCTTCCCTCTGATTGGGCTGTAGTTGCTCCTAAACCCGAAGACGACTTTCGTCGCCCTCCTAAGGGTTGTTTTACTTTTTTCGTGGATCAAATAATGTCGGGATTGCGTTTCCCGATTCAACCTGAGCTGCTGTCGTTAAGTAACCTTTTCGATATACCAATAAACTAGTTCACCCCCAATTCTATTCGAATAATGGTAGCCTTCATAGTTGTTACCCGCATAGTTTTAGGTAATTTTTTACCCGAGTTTTTCCTTTATTGCTACGGGTATAGGTTTAGCAAAGACACCCATTGTCTGGGCCGTCGAGTAGGCGTTACTTTCCTTGATGACCTTTCTTCCAATATTACCGAATGGAAGAAGAAGTATTTCTTCATTCGACCTGCTCCTGGCCAATATCCCTTTTCGAATGAGTAGATTACCAGTAAGACAAAACAACGTAAACGTCCCGACTCTTCACAGTTCGCTGGTATGCTAGAAGAGTTAAATAGACACGTATGGAGCGATTGTCGGCTTACCAAAGATACTTCTTTACTTAATCATGTTGGTATTTGCGTTGACAAAAGTGTTCCTCGTCTTAACGATCCTTGTAAGCTTCTTTGTTTTTCTTTTGTTCCGATTTATTTACTGATTGTTTGGTCTCGCGTTTTGGCATTTATTTGTCTTGAAGTACACGTACGGTTGGTGTGTTTGTTTGTACTGATCGTTTTCTTCTCTCTCTCTTTTTTTTAGTAAAAGCATTGGCCCGCTTCGAGAAGAAGAATGCTGGAGCGGCCCGCAAATCGGTTGCTCAAGAGCTTGGAGGTGGCTCGAGTTCTGCCTCTCCATCAGCGGCGGTCGAGACGACTGCCGCTAAGAAGTCTAAAGTTGTTCTTCCCTCCGCCTCTGTTCCTAGCAAACCGTCGGATTCCCACTCTCGCAAGAGGTCTCGTGACCAGCGAGATAAGGCTCTGGCATCTGGCTCCTTGAAGCGTCAGGAGAGGAAAGAGCCAGAGGCCGTGGTCGATGCGATTGCGCCTCTGGATGGAGAGGGTGCGGGACAACCGTCGCCCGTGAGGGCACAACCGGTGACCCTTCAACAACCCTCTCGACTTTATAACAACCCCGACCCTCTCCAGATTCTCAACTACCTCCAGTCAGTTCTTCCGGAGGACGATCGAGCCCGTTCCGACAGCAACCCATACGACAGGGCTCGTTATGCCACTCGACTTATTCCTCGGGTAAGTTTAATCTTATTTGTTCGCTTCTTTCTCATGATTTTAGTGTTGTGTCGATTTCTTATTATTTTGTTTGTTCTTCAGCTTCTCGCCTGCATTCTCCCGACTATGATTGAGGAGGGGACCTCCCCCGAGACTAATATTAAGGTTTTGGGGGAGAAGTATGCGGCCAAGTGTGACGAGCTTGCCGCCAAGGAAGAGGAGCTTAAGGCCGCCAACGCCGTCATCGCAAAAATCCGTTCCGACAAGGAGGTGGCTGTCCGTAAGGCTGAGCGACTAAGGGTCGACTTGGCCAAGGAGAACGACGAAATCTTGGTCGAGAGGGAGAATGGGATAGAGGAAGGTCGACGAACCTTCTTGAAGTCCACTGCAGGAGCGGTTTTTCTTGATCACTACCGTAAGGCTGTGGTCGAGGGATTCTGCACCTCGGAGGAGTTTCTCGACGAACTTGTTCCCGCGGCTGTCCAGTACTTCAACTACGCCTGCGACACGTGGGAGCAAGCCGTGACCAAGCCCGACTTCTCGGGAAAGATCGACCGTGACGCCGTGAAGCTAACTCTCCCTGACCCCGAGGGCTTCCGGGAAGCGGTTCTTCCCCCCGGACATGCGTGGTGGAGTGGCCTGGCGGCCAAGGCCATCCATTCGGCTGGGCTATCCTCTCAGCTTGAGGTTCCACCACTTCCTCTGGTCGGCCCCGTTGAATTGGTCGAGCTGAGTGGTGCGAACTTTGAAGATTAGTCGTTCGACGAGGAGATTGAAGTCGAGCGGCCTAATACGGAGCTGATTGTGGAGGAGGGAGGAGCTCGGACCGAGCCGATTGGTGATGAGGGCGAGAATGCTGATGGGAAGTCGACAGTCGATTCCCAGAGGGCTTAGATTTTTCCCTTTTTTAGTTTTGCTATTTATGTTTCCGCTTCTTTCTTTTCTTGTTTTACCATCTCATCCTATTTTCCCTATGTAAAGGGTGAGACGGTGTCGGATGTAATGAATTTTATTTTAATTATAATGCTTATTGTGCTATTTTTATATCGCCGTCTTCTCGTAGCTGTATCTTTTTATTTTATTGTTTGGTTTTCTCTTTACCTTACTGTCTTCTCCCAACCCATCTTGCGAGCTGGGCGAAGTCGAGCAATAGTTTCAATAGCTTCATAGCTGTTGAACTTAAGTTTTTCGAATCGTCTTCTCCTAACCCATCTTGCGAGCTGGTCGAAGTCGAGCAACAGTTTCGACAGCTTCGTAGCTGTTGAACTTAAAGTTTTTCGAGTCGTCTTCTCCCAACCCGTCTTGCGAGCTGGTCGAAGTCGAGCAACAGTTTTGACAGCTTCGTAGCTGTTGAACTTAAAGTTTTTCGAGTCGTCTTCTCCCAACCCGTCTTGCAAGCTGGTCGAAGTCGAGCAACAGTTTCGACAGCTTCGTAGCTATTGATCTTAAAGTTTTTCGAGTCGTCTTCTCCCAACCCGTCTTGCGAGCTGGTCGAAGTCGAGCAACAGTTTCGACAGCTTCGTAGCTGTTGAACTTTAAGTTTTTCGAGTCGTCTTCTCCCAACCTATCTTGCGAGCTGGTCGAAGTCGAGCAACAGTTTCGACAGCTTCGTAGCTGTTGAACCTAAAGTTTTTGGAGTCGTCTTCTCCCAACCCATCTTGCGAGCTGGTCAAAGTCGAGCAACAGTTTCGACAACTTCGTAGCTGTTGAACTTTAAGTTTTTCGAGTCGTCTTTTTCCAACCCGTCTTGCGAGCTGGTCGAAGTCGAGCAACAGTTTCGACAGCTTCGTATCTGTCGGGCCTCGTCGTTGTGTTTTTTTTTTTTTTTTT
>CACSLK010034598.1:20955938-20966605 GCA_902706635.1 Striga hermonthica
TTTTTTTTTTTGGAGCTTTTATGTTGGATCTTGCGTGAATCACTCTTCAAGTAGGTAAATTGTATCGTGCGACTTAGGCTACCGCGTATGATCTCTTGTCGGCTTTTATTATGTCGACTCTTATCGACGTTCGTTTTCTTTCTTTTTGTATCTTCCCTGAGTCGACTTGATGTCGCCTTGCCTTTGTATTTCCACTGAAACACACCGTACCGCTTTTCTCTTTTTCATATTTCAGTCGACTTAGGTGAGTCGATTGTGCTTTGCTTGATTCTGTTTCGCCATGTCTGATCTTTGCCTTTGTTTCCTTTTCTTCTAGCTTCCAACTCTGGATTTTCGCCCAACACCCTCGACAGATTGATCGACAGGGGCCTCGACCAGGCTAACTCAAGCTCAGTCGAGATTACCGGCTGTAGGATGGTTAACGTTTCGCCCTCTTCATCGCGCACTTCGACCCCGAAGGTCAACTGGGCCGAATATGATCGGGCCTTGTTGGACGGTGGTCTAGTTGAGGTCTCAAGGAGTCCCCGGGGAAACTCTCCTCGTCTCGACTTGATTCCTCAAGGTATTCCCCTTAGGTTGTTAGATATCCCTGTATATAGTACCAGTCATGTACCTGTATCTTTAGTTACTCCCCTCGACCCTCAAAAGATTGTTTCTGTAGCCTGTACTTTGGCCAAATTGGCTACTTTGAACCCTTTTTCCTATGCCTCTGCGGGTCAAGTCGAGAGCTTCAGGCAATTTAGCGGGCTTCCCTCCGATTGGGAGTAGATTACTCTGGGTCCTGACAGTGACTTCGCATGTCCCCCCGAGGGTTGCCATACTTTTTTTATTGACCAAGTCATTTTTGGCCTACGCTTCCCTATCCAAGCCGAGCTTTTGGAGATAAGCGACTTGTATATAATCCCAATAAATCAGCTTTCTCCCAATGCTCTTTGTATCATGATAGCTTTTATCGTCGTTTCTCGCATAGTTCTTCATTTTTTCTCGGCCGAATTTTTTCATTACTGTTATAGTTATCGACTTCAAAAGGGGGCCCACTACTTGATCCGCCGTCCCGGCGTTACCTTTCTTGATGATCTTTCTTCAAATATCCCGAAGTGGAAGTCGAAATTTGTCTTCATTCGACCTCCCGTTGGTGCTTATCCTTATATAAATAATTGGATAAGTACTAAAGTCAAACAAAATAAACGGTCTCGATCTGAGGACCTCGAAAGACTCTTAGAAGAGTTGAATAAATGTACTTCTAGCGCTCGACGCATAATAAAGGATCGTGGGTTGGTTAATCACGCCAGAATCGTTCTGTATGACGATATTTCTCGCCTTGATGATCCCCGTAAGCTGCTTAGCATTCCTTACAATGTCGAGTCTTATTTCTTATTTTTCTTTAACCTCCACCCCTTTTTGTTTTCAGTTAAAGCTCTCAAGCGTTTCGAGGTGAAGAAACAGCCCACTGCTCCTGTTCCACCCGGTAGATCCGGTACACAGTCGACTGCCCCGACTCGGAAACGCAAGTCCTCGGGTCCCAGTGCCTGTAAAAGACTTCAGGACGATCGCGCCCCTCCCCTACTCCTTGGCGACCCTAAGCGTCGTAAGGTCGACAAGGGTAAGGAGAAGATGGTCGAAGAGAATGCGTCTAAACGAACAGAATCGTCCG
Source organism: Striga hermonthica (assembly GCA_902706635.1). Taxonomy (NCBI): domain Eukaryota; kingdom Viridiplantae; phylum Streptophyta; class Magnoliopsida; order Lamiales; family Orobanchaceae; genus Striga; species Striga hermonthica. The sequence goes on from CACSLK010034598.1 coordinate 20,957,593, forward strand.
TTACTTACCAGGACGTGACGATCCGGATTCCTTCCCAGCTCTGGAACCACCCGGAACCGCATAAGGTGGTCGACTACCTTCATTCTGTGCTTCCTGAGGCCGACAAGGCTCGTGTCGAGGGGAACGACTACGAGCGTTCTTGTTACGCCACTCAATGCCTTACCCGGGTATGTGTTTTGCTCTTTAGCTAGGTCGTTCATGTTTATGCTTTTGTGCTCATTGTTTACGTACCGTTTTTTTTTTTTTGTAGTTCTTAGCGGCCGCTCTCCCTGGCCTCAAGGCCGGTACTCGACCCCCGACTTCCTGCACTAAGGCCCTCGAGGACAAATGCGAGGCGCAGCTTAGAGAGATTGCCCAGTTAAAGAAAGAGCTGGAGGGGTCTAAAGCCTTGGTCGACAAGTTGAAAGCTGACAAAGCTGTTGCCCTGCATGACAACGAGAAGCTCCAGGCCGACCTTGAAAAGGCTCAGGAGGCGAACATGTATGAGGTGGACATCGGCATGGTTCAGGGCCGGAAGTCGTTCTTAAGGACTGGTATAGGCGCTGCCTTTGTCAACGCCTATCGTAAGGAAGTCGTCAAGGCATTTTGCAATTCTCCTGAGTTCCTTGACAAGCTCTGCCCTGCTGCCGTTCAATATTTCGATCATGCTTTCGACGCATGGGAGGCTGTGGTGGCGGGATCTGAGTTTGCTGGGAAACTCGATCGGGAGGCAATGAGGCGTGCACTTCCTGACCCCGATGGTTATGAGGGCGATCCGTCCCTTCCGGACGACTACCCCTGGTGGACGGGTCTCGAGGCGAAGGTTGTCCGAGAGGCTAAGCTCACTTATCAACTGGATGCTCCCTTGTCTTCCCCCATCCATCCTGCTGGGCCCATTCATGATGATCAGGTCGTGACCATCCTCGAGGGGAGCGATGAAGATATTATATCTTAGTTGTACTTTCGAGGCTTATTGCCTTTTATTTCCTGTAATTTTTCTTCTGACGTTTATTTTTATTATTTGTTCTTGTCTCGACCTAATTCTTAGATTGTAAAGGTCGAGATGACTCTTATAATGAACCTATCTTGAGTTCTATCTTTTGTTTTCTTTTGCTTGAATTGTCGAGTGCTTTCAACTTCATAATTGATTTTAATCATGAACTCATCGAGGCTTTACTTATAGCTTCGTAGTCGCAAATTTTTCGACATCTCACTTGTTGACACTGTTTAGTTAAAATGACAATGTGCAATTATTTGAGTCGACTTTGTAGTCGTAGGCTTCGTAGTCCTGCCGAGGTTTCGCTCGAGGCATACAACTTTGTTTGAGTCGACTTTTGTAGTCGTGGGCTTTATAGCCTTGCCGAGATTTCGCTCGAGGCATACAACTTTGAAGTTGTTTGAGTCGACTTTTGTAGTCGTGGGCTTTATAGCATTGCCGAGATTTCGCTCGAGGCATACAACTTTGAAGTTGTTTGAGTCGACTTTTGTAGTCGTGGGCTTTATAGCCTTGCCGAGATTTCGCTCGAGACATACAACTTTGAAGTTGTTTGAGTCGACTTTTGTAGTCGTGGGCTTTATAGCCTTGCCGAGATGTCGCTCGAGGCATACAACTTTGAAGTTGTTTGAATTAATCGGCTTTATCGCCGTTCCGAGACTTGATTTTTCTAGTTATAATAAATTGACATGGAAATGTAAAAATCACAACTTAAACATAAAATTGAGAGATTGTATTACTGAATTTGATTAACCATTGTTCAGTACAAAAAGAGTTTGAAATTCTTAAGCATAAAAGAGTTTGAGGTGAATCACGTGCCAAGATCGCGGCAGCTGTCGTCCTTCGCCATCTTCGAGTTCGTATGCGCCTCTTTCGAGTACTTTGGTGATGGTGTAAGGTCCTTCCCAGTTGTCTTCCAGCTTCCCGACATGTTTAAGAGCATCTGCACGCTTGAGGACAAGGTCCCCCACTTGAAATCGTCTGGTGCGGACTTTCCTGTCAAAGCTGCCCGCATCTTTTGCTTGTACTCTACGGACCGCAGCCAGGCTTCCTCTCGCATTTCTTCTATCATGTCGAGGGCCTCTTTTGCTAGCTCTTCATTGGTCCTTTCCTCATAGAACGTCGATCTGTGAGATTCCAATCCAACCTCGATGGGCAATAGGGCGTCCATTCCATAAACCATGTGGAATGGTGATTGCCCCGTTGAACTTCTTGGGGTCGTCCTATAGGCCCATAGGACCGTTGCCAGCTCGTCGACCCAGGCACCAGATGCTTTCTCCAGTCTTTTCTTTAGCCCTTGCAAGATGGTTCTGTTTGTCACTTCGACTTGGCCGTTCGCCTGAGGGTGCGCAACTGAGGCGAATCGCTGTTTCATTCCCCATGTCGACACACCACGCTTGGATCCGCTTCCCTTGGAATTGTTTTCCATTATCCGAAATCAAGATCTTCGGGATCCCGAATCGACAGCAGATATTGTTGAACAGGAATTGTATCATTTTGTCCTCAGTGTTTTTGCCAAAGGCTCTGCCTCCACCCATTTACTAAAGTAGTCGACGGCGACCACCATGAATTTCCTTTGCCCTGTTCCGATCGGTAATGGGCCTACCAAGTCGATTCCCCATTGAGCAAAAGGGATTAGACAGTTGATTGTTGTCATTGTCTCGGCCGGGACGTGGGGGATTTGACCGTGGCGCTGGCATTTGTCGCATCCTTGTACCAATTGCTCGGCTGCTTTTCGGATTTTGGGCCAGTAATAGCCTGTCCGGAGGGCTTTGCCAGCTAGGGCTCGCGCTCGTATATGCGCGCCGCAGCACCCCTCATGGATCTCCCTCAGGACGTGATCCCCTTCTTCTTCGGAAACGCATCGCAGGTGGGGTCCGACCATTGACTTCTTATATAAGACTCCTTCGATTTCAAAATATTTACTCAAATACCGGGCTACTCTCTCGGCCTCCTGCTTATCTCCTTCTGGAACTCGACTTTGTAATAGCTCACGAATTGCTTTTCGTCAATCTTGGTTTTCATCGACCTCCATTGTCTCACTCAGGACACTTCCTTCCAAATGTAGTGTGGTAATATGATTCCCCATTTTTCCTTTGTTCGAGCTTGCAATTCTTGCGAGCCAGTCGGCCCGCTTATTCTCTTCTCGAGGTACTTGTGTTAGCTCAAAGTTGTCCAAGCCTTGCAGTAGGCTCTGAATTTCTTCGACATACTTTATCATCCGATCCTCTTTGATTTCGCAATTTCCCAATACTTGCCCCACAACCAGTTGTGAGTCAGAATGTGCCACGATTTCCGTCGCTCCGCCCCCGATTGCCAATTGGATTCCCTTAATTAGAGCCTCGTACTCTGCCTTGTTGTTTGAGGCTTTAAACCCCATTCTGATGGAGAAGTCGAGCTGTTCGCCTTCGGGGGATACTAGGGTTACTCCCAGACCAGATCCCTTGGTTGACGAGGACCCGTCGACGTGCATCATCCATTTCTTGCTTGTCCCTTTAGTCCCTTCTTGAATAAAGTCGGCTAGAGCTTGGGCCTTTATAGCTCGTCGAGGTTCGTATTTGATGGAAAATTCGCTTAGTTCGACTGCCCATTTAACGAGTCGACCCGACACGGTAGGTCGACCCAATGTCTCTCCGAGCTGGAAATTTGTCCTTACTATTATCACATGGTTCAGGAAATACGGTCTCAATTTTCTGGCTTCGACTTCGGAATATCTTGCTTTTGCGCCTTGAAGCACTCGGCTTGTATAATAGATTGGCTGTTGGGCCCCTTCAGCTTCTCGCAGTAATACAGAACTCAAAGAAAAGATTCCCACCGAGATATAGAGCACCAATTCGTCGCCCGGCTCCGGCTTTGTTAACAATGGTAGTTCGCTCAAAAACTCCTTCAAATTTTCAAACGCCATCTGAGCCTCATCACCCCACTGAAAAGCTTTTTTCTTGAGTAACTTGAAAAATGGGAAACTTCTTTCCGCCGCCCGAGCTGTGAATCGACTTAGGCCTGCAATTCGACCTGTCGGGACTTGCACTTCTCTAACATTCTTTGGTGGGGTCATGTCGAGTATGGCTTGCACTTTGTCCTTATTTACTTCGATGCCTCTTTCAGTTACGATATAGCCCAGGAATCGTCCTGCCCTTACTCCAAAGGCACATTTACTCGGGTTCAGCTTCATTCTAAATGTTCTTAATGTCGTAAACGTTTCCCTCAAGTTCTCTACATGCGAGACCGAGGACCTACTTTTCACCAAGATATCGTCCACGTAAACTTCCATATTTCGCCCGATCTGCGATTTGAACATTCGATCCATCAACCTTTGGTATGTTGCCCCTGCGTTCTTAAGTCCAAAAGGCATAACGACATAACAATATGTCCCTTTGCTCGTCAAGAAACTAACTTTGCTTTGATCTTCAGGAGCCAGGGGAATTTGGTGGTACCCCTGGGACGCGTCCATCATGCTTAGCAATTGACAGCCTGCAGTGGAGTCGACCAGCTGGTCGATTCTCGGCAGGGGGTAGTGATTCTTTGGGCAAGCTAAATTTAAATCGCGAAAATCAATACACATACGCCACTTATTCAGTGCTTTTCTTACCATCATTGTGTTTGATATCCATTCTGGGAATTGAATTTCCTTGACGTGTTTGGCTTTCAGTAACTTATCCACCTCGACCTCTATGGCTTTGTCGATCTCTACGCCATGGTGCCTAAGCCGTTGCTTCACGGGCTTCTTTAGGGGGTCGACATTGAGTTTATGTTCCATGACATCGGGATCGATTCCCGTTAACTCTTCAGGGGAAAAAACAAATATGTCCCTGAATTCTTTCAGCAGTCCCACCAACTGTCGACGTAACTCTTCTTCCAATTCTCGCCCTATTTTAGTGGTCTGCTCCTCTCTTTCCCCGATTTGAATTTCCATTAATTCCCCCATGCGGCTCGAGATCACTCTCCCTCCGTCTCTTTTCATTTGACACCGGCTTTTTTTCTTCTTTTACCTCCGTTCGTTGGTTTGTCCTTACTGCAATCTGATAGCAGGTTCTTGACAGCCTCTGGTCCCCTCGGGCCTCCCCCACCTTATCTCCGATGGGGAATTTTAGCTTCATATGATAGGTTGACACTACTGCTTGGAATGCATTGAGTGCTGGCCTTCCCAGGATCACATTATAAGCCGACTCAACGTCGACTACGACAAATCGCACCATTTTCACCTTCCTTAAGTTGCCTTCCCCGAGGACGACAGCGAGCGTGGTCTCCCCTAGGGGTGTGACTTCCGAGCCATTAAATCCAAAAAGTGAGGTGTGCAGAGGTGAGAGTTCGATGTCGAGTTCCATCCGCTTAAGACAATTGTAAAAAATCACATTCACCGAGCTTCCGTGTCGACAAAGATTCTCTGGACTTCATAGCCCGATATCTGAGCTGTGATCATCAAGGCATCATTGTGAGGTCTCTCGACCGCTCCCATGTCTGCTGGTCCAAAATTCATCACTGGACCGTCCTCCTCGACCTGTTGCACTTCAGTTTTTCCGTGATGTCCCCGAGCATATGCCTTTCTAGCCCGATTTGAATCACCATCGTTGGCCCTCCGAATATCATGTGAATTACTCCTCTTTTCTGGGGGAGCTCCTCCTTATCGGGTGTTCTTGCCCTCTTGTGAGGGCTTTTGCTTCTCTCCCTTCGTCGACTGGTTCGTTCTCGATCCTTATAAACGAATTCCTTCAGATGGCCTGCTTTGATTAGTCTCTCGATTTCATTTTTTAGGTGCCGACATTCATCGGTGTTATGACCGTAGTCTTTATGAAATCGACAATACAGGTTACTTTTAGGTTTTGTCGGCCCATCCTTCCTTGTTCGTGGCCATCTGACAACATTTTCGCGTATCTCCTTCTCCATCACTTCCAATATCCTTGCATTCGAGGCTAACAGAAGGGTATATTGGGTTGCCCTCCATCCCCTCGAACGGCCTTCCCTTTCGGACTTCAGGGATCCCTTCCTTTCAGCCGTCGAGACCGGTTTTCTATCCTTCTTTTTTCGTCCCGAGACTCAGCTTTTGCTTTAGACGCTTGTAAAAAGTCAGCTTCGGCTTCCTCGACATTCATGTATTTGGCGCACCTTCCCAATACTTCATCGAACGTCCTTCCAGGTCGTTTTGCTAGGGAATTTCTGCACAGTCCCGGGAGTAGCCCTCGAGTGAGTCCTCCCGACTTGATCTCCTCAGTGGCCGAGGGGACGTCGACACACGCCCGTGTGTATCTCGCCACGTAGTCCCTCAATGATTCCCCTTCTTTCTGCTGCATACCTATCAAAGTAAGGTAAGACTTTTCTTGGGCTTTTACACTTGCGAACTGGTTTAGGAAACTCGAGCTAAATCCGTCAAAGTCCCTGACGGCTCCTGGCTCGAGCGGTCCAGGCTGCTTTCCCAGACTTAGGAGCGTCTCGGTTGACTCACGACCGTTGACTTCTCCGCTCGTGCTCCTCACGTGACTGGCCTCCCCTTGAGTGAGCACTGGGATCTTGACTCCTGGTGGGGTGATAGGAGTTTCTTCCCCCATACGCCCTTCTGACGGCGCGTGTGCCCCAAACGGTGGGAAACCGAACACTTGGAGCGGTGGTTTGGGATTGGGAATCGGCGGAGGTCGCTTGTCAGTCCATGCCGCCCTGAAATCTTCGTTCAAGTTTTTCTGAGGTCCTTCCTTGTCAGCCATCGGAAACAGATCCAAACTAGTTGTAAATCTCTTACTTCCTTCAAGAACTCCCCACAGACGGCGCCAAATGATGGGTCTCTTCTCAGATCTGGAACGACCCGATGAGAAAACATTCGGATCTGGGATAAACCGGTGTGAATGAACTCAGATCTGATTTGATGGCCTTCGAACCGTTGTTGAACCGCAAGAACACCTGCAAGAACTCAACGCCGGAGGGGTTTCCGGCGTAGAGCCTCCGACGCTCAAGTTAGTATATGAAAGAGATGAAGAGAGCTGCTCTGAGAGAGCAGCAGCAGTAATGGGGAAGAATGTGGAATGAATGGGAGTTAAGGTTTTGGAGTTACCTCAGCTCCTTTATATAGAAATGGAATATTCACCTGAAGTCCCCAAAATGCCTCGGCCGACTTACTGGAAATGTCCAAACTACCCTGGTCGGTTCGCATTCCGTCCATTTCCTAGTCAGCTTCTAGATCCTTCCTTATCCTTAGCTTCCCTTCGTATACTGAAGTGTATTAAAGTTGTCGAGATTTATGGGCTTCCAGACCTCTCTCAGTCGACTTGACGAGTCGACTGGGTCATATTCAATCACTAGTGGATCCTGATATGCTTTTGACCGTTGCTTCGCAGGAAACCGACTTATGCTAGTCGACATGTAGGAGTCGACTGGAGGGTATTTGGATCCCTACTTGGAGATATTATAGGGAATATGGTGAGAGAGTCGGCTTTGGCTAAGTCGACTCAATAGTTCTGGAATCCTTGATAGTGTAAACCGTTATATGACATTATGGCTATATCAAATTCCATAAAAATATGGATTCTTTAAAATATGATATATTATCTTCTACATAACCGATTTCTTTTGGGTACGTTTGAAAATAATTTCCATTGTTTTAAAAAGATAATGTAGGATATGTTTTAAAAAAAAATTCCTTTATTAAAGAAACAATTCCATAACATATTCGATTTTAATATTTTTATGCAAATAATTATTTCGAAATTTTGCTTATTTAAAACAATTAAACTTAATATTGGATATGTTTTGAAAAGATTCTTTTATTAAAGAAACAATTTCTAACATATTCGATTTTAATATTTTGTATGCAAATAATTATTTCAAAATTTTTCTTATTTAAAACAGTTCAAATTAATATTGGATATTGTAGATCACATCTATTATTTGCTTACTATATATTTAAAATCTGAAATAGGTTAGATTGGGTTTAAGGTGATAAGCACGGCCTTTTTTGTTGTGGGAAATCAAACAAAAAGTATACTATTTTAGGTATAAATTCTGATTTCATTTGATAAGCTCAATCAAATTTGATTATGACCGAATCAAACAATTTTGAACAATATTAAATTAATCGATTACTTTTGAATTAATTTTATTTGATTTTCACGTCGAAAATTTTCTAAAATACTATTTTTTTTTATGGAAAATATCAGCTGGATGAAAAGGTCAAATTCAAATTAAAAAAAAAAAATGTAATTTTGAAAAATATATTTTGTAAAACTTAAGTCATAAAAATATGGTCAATGATATCTTTAAATACAACAGGTAAATATGGTCAATAATATCATAAATTATTTTTATATTCGAGTATTTCAACTTAATTGATGATTTTTTTTTTTCCAAAAAGTATGATGATCATATAATTAATTTTATCATATATCTAATGTTTGATGTTATTAGTTTAGTTGGGGATACCCATTATATTCAAATAAATAATATACAATTTTTCATATTTGGTATTTCTTTTTTTACAATAATGAGATGTTAAACATAAATAACTATGTTTAATATGAAGTCTTAGAAAAGGTTTTAAGTAAAAAGTCCGTCCGTGCATCGCACGGGATACACACTAGTTAATACATGTAACATAACCATAAAAATAATCAATATATTTATGGTAATCCGAACCTAATTATTTTTGGTTTGGAATTAAATTAAAATTTATTCAAGTCTAATAACAAAACATGTAATTTTGCCACATATGATCCCAAAGCATGTGAGTCTAACACTTAGGCTCAACGCGTTCTGAATTAATATATAGGGGGATAACAATTTTATTTTTAAATATATTATTATTTCTATTTAAAACTAGTATGTATCCCGTGCGATGCACGGGACAGAGATATTAAATGAGTTATTTCCACAGCTTTTTTCCGTTTAAGTCTAAAAAGTAATAGGATTTTTATCTATTTTCTACCGTTTTAATCAACATTAAGTCTAAAAATCAATAGGGTTATAAGTTTTTTTTCACATTTTTAACATTAAATATGAGCGTGTTAGGGCTAGCTTGTAAAATAATTAATATATTAACTCACTAAAATATTTATAAAA
>CACSLK010034598.1:20966622-20980559 GCA_902706635.1 Striga hermonthica
AAAAAAAAAAAAAAAAATTAGCATATAAATTTATCCATTGATATAAGAGAAAGTAACAACTTTACTTATTCTCTTCACCATATAATATTTAATTGTTATTTTATTATATAATAAAAAAGAATACTGTTAAATAGTATAGTAGAATTGTTATAAATTTTTACAATATGGATTTAATACCTTTTTATGATTTGATAATATTACTATAATATATTCTTAATGATATAATGGTTTACTTTAATATAGCTAGAATGTTGGTTGCAAATAAAAAAAATAAAATCTATTAGATGCAGCCATAATTTTGCTATACGATAAAGGTTTTCTCGTTACGATGAGGTTTTTTTATCCATCATGTTCCTCTACACATCTATTAGACTAGATGCAGCCAGCATTCTACTATAAGATAAATGTTTTCTCGGAGCGGGATGCATGTCACATGTCATCTAAACTTTTTGATTTTTTTTTTAGTTTGTTATTTTTAATTATCACAAATTTAACCGTGTGAATTGATTTACAACATACTTTTCATTCAAATTTACAACATACTCTACATTCAATTAAGATTGATTCTCATTTGCTAATGATTTATAAAGTTTGATTATTAATTTGACCAAACATTTTGCTTATTGATTTATAAAATTTGATTATTATTTTGACCAAACATGAAACATGAACTTGTTGGATCAATATTGTTAATCTAATCAAACATAAAAGTTTTTCATATTATTTTTTTAGCCTTTATCAGTTTGTAACATTTTATCAATGTAGAAAATATTTTTATGATTTTTAATATATTCGACGATTTGTTGATTCATTACAATTTTGGACAATCTATGAAAATTATTAAGCCGCCTTCCGACAAATATGTATGGAGTTATGTGTTCGTGTCTCATAAGTTACAAACATAATGAATAGCATTACAATTTATTCATTCAAACTTTTATTAATTGCAAATATTTTAAAGTAGTTTATATAACAACAATTAAATACTATTTTTAATATATTTATATATATAAAGTGTGTTCAAATTTAAATAATTTTGATGAGCTCAATTTTAAATCATCTAGACATTTGGTCAAACACATAAGTGTTCAAATTTATGTCATTGGTATTTTGTTCAGTTGAAATTTAAATAATTTACTATGATATTGTGATGTGTATAATAAATATTTATATATATACAATTTTTTAAAAAATAATATGTGCTTTATAAAAATAATAATAATAATTTCACAAGATTTTAAACGTAAAATCTGGTTTTTAATCACAATAGAAAAATCATGATAAGTTGTATTGAAAATGTGTTATAGAATAAAACAATTAAATAAAATACTTGATGGAAATAGAATGCATTAATTACCTTTAACTTTTCTTACTACTAACTTTAGTAAATATGATGGCATTTTATATAAGTATAGATAGATGACACCATCATTTACACGACTTAACATCTTATATTATATTCTTTTTTAAAAAAGTTACATCAGATAACTACTTTGTTTGATGTAAGTTAATTTACCTAATTTTATCATTTCAATGAATATTAATTAGTAATTTAATTTAATTATAAAAATAAATAAAATTATTTATTTATTTTGTATGTATAATATACACGTCAAATCGAAACTTGTCAATACATGATTAATGTGATATGTTAAATATAAAATTTGTTAATAAATATGAATTTACTAACTTTTAAGTACATTTATTATTTAAGTTATTAAATTTATTATAATTTAAAAAATAATTAAAAAAATATACCTTATAAATCACGTCTACAATAGAAAATAGTATCAAAACATAGTTAATGCTCTAATGAACCATAAATATTCAGTATATTTATAAATATTGCTAAGCTAGTTACTTTTGGATTGAAAATAAATTAAAATTATTTCAAGCCATTTTTTTTTTAAAAAAAAAATTGCCACATAAGATCCTGAAGCGTGCGAGCTTGCCACTTAGCTCAGCTCATTCGGAAGTTATATATAAGAAAGATTTAACTTCATATTATGACATTATAATATTCATTTTACTATGTTATATATATATTAGTACAACATAAATGAGTATATACGGGTGCTAGCTACAAAATCATACTGAAATTCTTAAAATAAATTTACATATTTTTGTATTTAAATTTTAAATACCTTTTAAAAATTACTTTATGTTTAAAATGAAAAAATCACTTATAGGATCTGCCGGACTTATATTATAATAGTTTGTTTAATTTATATGTAATGAATGTATATATGACTTTTTAGGTTGATATATATCGTTTTATTAATTTTCTATAAGTATTCATCAAAAATTCTATGGAGCCATCGGATTGTTTTCTTATGGAGCCATCCATCACTTAATATAGTGACACCTGTCTAAATTGTATTTACTGTAGGACACGTGTCAATGCACTATTGGTGATTAAGTATGGATTGCTCCATAAGCCGAGCCATCTGATGGCTCCATAACAAAACTGAAGTATTCATATATGATTTACTTTTATAATAAAATAAATTATTTATTTATTTTATATATGCGATATGAATATTAAATTGAAAATCGATAACGATTATTTTGGTAAATTATATACGATAATTTAAAATAAATACAAAAAAGTTATTAACTTTCAAATATATCTATAATTTTTTCTAAGTAAAGTATTTCATAGTTTAAAAAGTTATAATAAGCATGTATAGAATTCCAAATCTCTACTTGCTCCCTAAAAATCCGACAAACGAAACATTTAAATCAATTGAAAATTCAACAAATAAATCATGAAGCATAAAAAATGGACACATAAGATCGGGACATCCTGTATTAATATATACTGGTACGACATCCGTGTACTACACGGGTGCATAAAAAAAATTAATTTGAATAAAAAAAGTAAAAGAGTGTATTTATTGCAAGTATATACAAAATAAATAAATAAATAAATGGTTCTCAGAAATTTCTTTCTAACAACATTATTAGTTCTACTTAAAATTTATCAACTTGAGAAAAAAAAATGATGAATGTACTAAAATTTATCAACTTGAAATAAAGGACAAGGGCTAAAATTGATTAGAATTGAGATAAGTGACGTGTTTAGTTAATATTTTATTAATTTTATTATACAATTTTTAGCTCAACATTATTCATTACACAAAGAAAGACGCAGACTCAAAAACAAACTAAAATTTATCAACTTGAAAAAATAAAAAAAAATATGATGAATGAAATAAATATTTAGTAAAATAAAATAAGGAAATAAAGATTTGTGTCATAGTTAAATTGAAGACAAAATTGTTAATGAAAGAAAGATTGATGGAGACAATCATGTATGGTGGAAAAATTATATATGATACTTTCTAAGACAATTTTATTTCCAAATTTTTTATCCGAACTTAAATGCAAAACATGATGACATGTAGTATGCTAAGGGAATGTCGATTAGTTAAACAAAATAAATCGTGGTGAAGAAGAATTGATATTAAATGAGCACATAAGATAACCATTAAATTATGTGGAAAGTGAAATCGTGGAATGGGAATAAATCAAATCAAATATGTTCACTCTAAAGATGGAATAATGTTGCGTTTCATTTCCTATAAAAATCCAACTAGTACAACACCCGTGTATTACACGTGTGCTTGTTATAAAATTATTCTTAAATTTTTTAATGAAAAAACTATATTAAATTTAGTTTACCTTTTTACAAAAAAAATATATTACTATATATTTTAGAATGATATGTGTTACTTATGACTTACATGTGTTATATTATATTAGTGTTTATAACTTATATCATATAACTACCTGAAATATAAATATATTAGTAAATAATTTTATTTTTCTAATTAATATTAAAAATAATTTTATTATTGTTATAAAGATAAATATAAATTATTTTTTTTAATATGGATGTTAAATCGAAGCTCATCAAAAGAAGATTAATTTGATATATTACATATGTAAAACTGATAAAAATTACAAAAGTTATTAACTTTTAAAATATATATACAATTCAATAGTTATAATAAGGAATGATGTTAAAGTGCAATTAATACATGTAACATGACCATAAATAATCAATATATTTATGGTAATCCGAACCTAATTATTTTTGGTTTGGAATTATATTAAAATTTACCCAATCCTAATAACAAAGCATGTAATTTTGCCACATAGGATTCCGAAGCACCAGAAGCAGCCACGTAGGCTCAGCGCATTCTGTATTAATATATAGGGGGGATTGGAAAAAATATCAATAGCTAATTGAAGGAAGCAAATCAAAGGTAAGGGATATATTAGACATTTAATTGATCACTATGTAAAATTACAAAGAATTAAAGGGTTATATTAGTACAAGTGTTACTAAATTACCTAAGTTAGTTTAATAATATTTATGGAATGTCTGAACCTAAATTATTAATTATTAATATATCAATATTATTTGTCCAAACCTAATTACGAAGCATGATTCTTCGCCAAGTAGGATTCCGAAGCACCAGAAACAGCCACGTAGGCTCAGCGCATTCGGGAATTATATATAGAGGGGACTAGTACAACGTCCGTGTATTACACGGGTGCTTGCTAATTTTTTTTCCTTAAAATCTAAAATTATTGAAAACAGGTAGTTGAAAATTTAAATATATTTTAAAAATATTTATATTATTATATTTAGTATGACACTTTTTATTTGTGCAATTTACTTGTGTTATATTATAATAATTTTTTAACTTACAACATATAACTACATTTAGCATAAAATATATCAATTGAGAAATAATTTTATTTTTTTAATGAATTTTAGTAAATATTATTATTAATAATATTTTATTATTATAAAGATAAATATAATTTATTTATTTCATATATACAATATGGATGTCAAATCGAAGATCATCAAAAGATAATTAATTTAATATATTATATGTGTAAAACCGATAAGAAATACAAAAGTTATCAACTTTTAAAATACATTTACAATTCAATAGCTAATTGTAGGAAACAAATCAAAAGCTATGGATATATTAGTCACTTGACTCACTATCTAAAATTACAATGAATTAAAGGTTATATTAGTATAATTGATATTAAAATATCTAAGTTAGATAAATAATATTTATGGAATGTCTGAACCTAGATTATTAATTATTAATATATAATATTATTTGTTCAAACCTAACTACGAAGCATGATTCTTCGCCAAGTAGGATTCCGAAGCACCAGAAGCAGCCACGTAGGCTCAACGCATTCTGGAATAATATAGAGGGAGGATAAAGGGATATATGTAATAAAGTAATACACTTCAATTCTACCACACTTTCTCTTCATTTTATTTTGGCCTAATTGTTGGTAAAATCATGACCTTACGACTTTTTGCCGTTTTAACCAAACTTTTGGAATTTAGCAAACATAACATAACTTTTATATTTTTTGGCAATTTGAATCATCGGGCCGGATTTCGGGCTTTGTCTACAGTGCCGATAAAAAATGGCGATAAAAATATAAGCGACGCTAGGTTCGAACCTAAGACATCAAGATTGTAATATAACATTGGAACCACCAGACCAACCCAATTTGTTTGATAAATGTAATAGCATTTATATATATAGACACTGCGTATGAATAAAACAAATCAAATGCAAAAATATAATGTAAATTATATTAAATTATATTAATAAGATATAAACATATAATAATTAAAACATAATAAAATAAATTATATAATATTAAAAAAAATTAAAATAAAGTAAGATAAAATAATTTATAGTAGAGTAAATTTAAATTTAACTAAAATTTTATATTTCATATTTATTAAAATGAATTTATATATTTCATAATTATTAAAATATTTAAATATAGTAATTTAAAAAATTATTTATATTAATTTTTTCTATAATTATTAAATAAATTGTTATAATCAAATAATATTTCGTTATTTTATTATATTCATTTTTAATATATTAAGTTAATAAATTATTTAAATTATTTTTAATAAATTATTAAAGATAATTAAATAAAAAATTATTATTTGAATATAGTAATTTAATAAATTATTTTTATTATTTTTAAGATAATAATTTAGTAAATTATAAATGATAATAAAATCAAATAATATTTCTTTATTTATTATATTCACGCTAACTCACGCAAATCATGACTTCAAATCATGATTTTATATAATTAGTTTTTTTATTTAATATTATATAATTTATTTTATTATGTTTTAATTATGTTTATATCTTATTAATTTAATTTAATATAATTTACATTATATTTTACATTTGATTTGATTTATTGATACGTAGTGTCTATATATTAAATGCTATTACATTTAACAAATTGCTTGTGTTGGTATGGTGGTTCCAATGCTATTATACAACCTTAAGGTCCTAGGTTCAAACCCCTAGCATCGCTTATATTTTTATTGCCATTTTTTATCGCCACTGTAGACAAATCCCGAAATCGGCCCGGTGATTCGAATTGACAAAAAATAGAAAGGTTATGTTATGTTTGCTAAATTCCAAAAGTTTGATTAAAACGGCAAAATCGCCACTGTAGACAAAGCCCGAAATTTAGCCTGGTGATTTGAATTGCCAAAAAATAGATGTCGCCAATGTAGACAAAGCCCGAAATTTGGCCCGGTGATTCGAATTGCCAAAAAATAGAAAGGTTAAATTATGTTTGCTAAATTCCAAAAGTTTAGTTAAAACGGCAAAATCGCCACTGTAGACAAAGCCCGAAATTCGGCCCGGTAATTCGAATTGCCAAAAAATAGAAAGGTTATGTTATGTTTGTTAAATTCTAAAAGTTTAGTTAAAACGGCAAAAAGTTATAGTCATGATTTCACCGAGAATTAAGCCTTTTATTTTTGTAGAATTTGGGTAGCTGCATCGCTTATATTTTTATAGCCATTTTTCATCGCCACTGTAGACAAAGCCTGAAATTTGGCCCGATAATTCGAATTGCCAAAAAATAAAAAGGTTATGTTATGTTTTTTAAATTTCAAAAGTTTGGTTAAAACGACAAAAAGTTGTAAGGTCATGATTTTACATGCAATTAGGCCTTTTATTTTCGTAGAAATTGGGTAGCTTGAGTTTGAGCCAGATGTGCCATGGCCACGCTTTGAAATTCAGGGTGGACGGGGTTTTGCAGGTTCAGAACTCTTTGGTTCATTTGTACTCTTGCTGTAGGCTCATGGACGATGTGCATATCGTGTTTGATGAAAAGCTTACGAGAGACTCAGTCACGTGGAACACAATTATTCATGGTTTTGCAAAAGTGGGTGAAATGGGATTAGCCCATCAACATCAAAGTGTTTGATGCAATGCCTGATAAAAATGTGGTTTCTTGGAATATTTTGATGATGGGGTACATAAACTTTTGCAAACCGGGCAATGTCTTGAAGTTATTCAGACAAATGACGGTCGTGGGTTTTGTTGGTAATGGTACCACCTTGGTGCAAGTAGTTGCGGCACGTGGGAGGTCCAATAAGTTAAAAGAGGGAAAATCAGTTCAAGGGCATTTCGTTAAGCAATTTTCTCAATTTAATTTGCTCATATCTACTGGCCTGGTTGATATGTATAGCAAATGCAGCAGGGTTGATGTTGCTCGTTTAATATTTGATAAAATGCCGACCATGAATACGATATCTTGGAATGCCATGATCTTGGGGCACTGCATTCACGGTAATCCAGATGACGGGCTGAGTTTATACAAGCAAATGGTGGATACGAAATTAGTTGGGCATAAAAATGAGGTTGAGCCCGATGAAGTCACTTTTATCGGTGTTTTATGCGCTTGTGCCCGTTTAGGAATGTTGACAGAGGGAAAATTTTACTTTTCTCAAATGATTGATGTGTTTAGATTGAAACCCAATTTTTCGCATTACTGGTGCATGGCTAATCTAATGGCTAGAGTTGGTTTACTGCACGATGCCATGAATGTCTTAATGAATATCCCGACCGATGGCGATGATGTGGAACGAGAATATTCTTTATGGGCAACATTACATGGATCGTGTCGGTTCTTGGGGGATGTGACTTCGAGTGAAAAGATTGTTACAGCATTCATCGAGCGAGACCCACAAAATTTATATTACAATTTGCTGGTTAACATTTACGCATTGGCAGGTAAATGGGAAGAAGTTGCTAGGACAAACCTTGCTGTAATCTCAAGGACTTGAATGAAATAGTTTGCAATGTTAAAGTTGAAGGTGTTACCGATTTGCATACGCGTCTTTGATGGAATGAAGTACTTTTGACCGTTTGCTTTATTGATATGAATTTTCTCTTGAAACTCAACTTGAAAAGGATCAGCAGAAAGTGCTTCATCATTTGTCCAGATCGATTTTTGCTCATTAGTTCATGTAAAAATTCCAATAGATTTTATGTTTCCAGAAAGTTGGACATTTTTTTAGTGTGTTCTTGGTTGAGATAGTAATGTACTTGCAAAAAAAGAAAATCAGAACAGAAGTTTCCATATTCATGGTGATGTTTTTACTGTTGGTTTTTTTCTTTTCAGTTTTCTTAATTTGATAGAACTATCAAATTCTTTGGCACATTTATGCTTTCAACCTTTCTCAATGATTATTTACATGTTCTGACTTTTTTCCATGACTTTATCAAATTACACCGTGTTAACCCGTCATGTTATTTTTCTCAGTTCTCAACCATAAAAAATCTGTATTTCATTATTAGCATTCAATTATGCAATCATGTTTGTTACAATCTATTCATGTACAGAATTACTATGGAATATATTCCAGATTGCTTCAGGATTTTATTTCTGCAAACTGGCTTTCTCTTTAAGAGACATCAAAACCGCCTTGCAAGCTAGTTTTTTCGCCATCTTTTTATCTACAGACGAGCGACTTTCCTTATACACAACGCCATGTGCCTCAGCCTCAATCGTAGCATATGTCGTCCCATTTTTACGAGAAATCAAAGGCTTCTTGAATATAAAGTGTTAGAGTAGTATACCCGGCGTTCCAATCAGATTGGACGTATTCTACTTGTAAATACAATCTATTGGAATTATATTAATTAATAGGCATTACTTTATCTTAAGAGTAAGCATTTATACTATATTTGCACTTAAGATAAAATCCCTAGATCACACATAGCTATAAGATATGGTTGCGCATAGAGATGGTGATCGTGGAACATATTTTGAAAGCTGTGATCTTAAATACAGTTCCAAATCGTTGGATGTTTCGAGATGGGTTATCGAATAATCCAGAAAAGACTTGCACATAGTATGTATGCTTGTTGGACAAGAATGTTGTATTCCATCAACATTAGCGTGGGACGCAAGTACATATATGTGGGTGCTTGTTAGAGAACAAGTTCACTGAACATGACCGTATGAAAATTTTTAATGAAAGATTTATCTTGTCGAATAAGATTTTTCATGTTACAATAGTACATGATTAATCCTTAGACTTGAGGCACAATGGTAATTTTGTACATATTATATTTTACTTTGATTTATCCTTTTGATTGCTAGCACAATCGTATAAAGGGATATTTTGGGTATTATATTAATATGTATGGAAGTTTGTTAGTGACCAACAAAGGATTCGACACTTATGAAGATAAGTGAATTTCCTATGTGTTTCATAGTTAGTAATTCAAAGTCCTTGGCCAAGGCGGGATGAATAGAGATTCATAATCGAATTACTAAACTTTAAATGGAATCATAGTTATTAAATCAATTTGGGTTTCGACAAAATCATACCCAAAGATTTAATCGGGAAATTGAATGTCGAAAGGATTTTACATGTATGGACTTGTAATCAAAATAGGTTTACTCGTTATTCACTTAATACTAGATTCATGCTACTTGCTAGATGTTCTCATGATATATGAGTTCTTGAATTAAAGAGTTAGTTCAAGAATAAGAGTTAATAAGATTAACTCAAATTACAAAAAGTTGTAAACACACTACTAGTATTAATTGTGAACCTAAAAGGTCACACCAATTTTTGAATGAAGGTAAAATTCAAATAGTAATTCTAAAGAGTTAGGATTGTCAATTTATAGAATATATTAAATTAATCAATTGGATTGATTAATTGAATTTTGGATATTAATTTAGTAATTAATAGAATTACTAATTAATAGTTGGAATTTAAAATTAGATTTTAATTTCAAATCCAAATAATAATAAGATTATTAAATGAGGAAATGGAAGAAAAGATTAAAATAATAAAGTCTTGAAAAATGTTTTCAAGAATTATTATTTTATTATTTTATCTTTAATATGATTAAAGATTAAAATAATTAAGAGACAAAATAATGGTGGTTGATGGTGGTTAAGAACCACTCCACATTATTAATTAAAAATCAATATTTGGTATGAATTTTTAAATAAAATCTGATTTTATTTAAAATAAATAAATATCAAATATTGATTATTTTATGCTAAAATGTTTAGTATAAATAGGTGCAAAATGTTTGCACATTAATTGCTAAGTCTTCCATTAAGTTTTGCTAAGTTCTTCCAAGAGAGAAATACATTCAAAGAGTTGAGTGATATATCAAGAAAGAGTTTTGAAAATTTCTTTATAAATATATATATTCCATACTTATTGAAAAACCGAATAGTTTCTACTAGCGAAGAAGCTATCATCGGAACCGGAATTCGAAAGGTGGATACGTTTAGAGGGAAGACGATTGGATTCCTAAAGCTAGTAACCACAAGCACAAGAAGTGAAGTGACGTTACCAAACCGGGAATTGATTGCCTCATCAATCTTCGGTTTTTGAAGGAGTTCAAGAACTAAGGTAATTTTATATTTAAAATTACATATCAAATCAAAATTAGTAAAAGTTACTTGATTATTTTAAATGATGCTTATTCGTTATATCGTTATACTTATGTACGGAATAAGTATTTATAAGATAAATACTTATAAAATTTTAAAATTCTGCTGCTTTCTTTGTTCCGTACGGTATATCGAACCCAACATAAAGTGCTCCCTTTGACACAACTCAGTCAACTCTGTAACTGGATGAATCCTCAAAGTCTCTGGCGTGATTAACGGCTCAAGAAGAGGCTTCATACTCCGGAAAACTATTTCCTTATCGTAACCTGAGTCGACAAATATTGCTCCCGCTAGGAATTCTATTATGCCAAAAGTGGTAGTCGAGTTCAATTCTTGAAATTTGCTAATTGTTTCGACTATATGTCGGTGAAGGTCGTTCGAAAGGTAAAGTAGATGTTTGTGCAGCTCCGCGTTAATTGCTGACTGATCATTATTGACAGATGCTGAACTCAGATCAGTTAGAAGTCTCGGAGAAATGCCAGGAAATTTAAGGTACATGTGTACCGTAATTAGGTAGTCTAGCACAACATCCCCAAGAAACTCGAGACGTTGAAAGATTGCTATGGAATATATTCCAGATTGCCTCAGGATTTTATTTCTGCAAACTGGATTTCTCTTTAAGAGACATCAAAACCGCCTTGCAAGATAGTTTTTTGGCCACCTTTTTTATCCACAGACGAGCGAGTTTCCTTATACACAACGCCATGTGCCTCAGCCTCAGCAGTAGCATACGTCATCCCATTTTTACGAGAAATCAAAGGCTTCTTGAATATAAAGTACTCCCTTTGACACAACTCAGTCAACTCCCTAACTGGATGTCCTCAAAGTCTCTGACGTGATTAATGACTCAAGAAGAGGCTTCATACTCTGAAAAACTATTTCCTTATCATAACCCGAGTCGACAAATATTGCTCCCGTTAGGAATTCTATTATGCCAAAAGTGGTTGTCGAGTTCAATTCTTGAAATTTGCTAACTGTTTCGACTATATGTCGGTGAAGGTCGTTTGAAAGGTAAAGTAGATGTTTGTGCAGCTCCGCCTTAATTGCTGACTGGGCATAGCAATCGTTGTTGATAGATGCTGACCTCAGATTAGTTATAAGTCCCGAAGAAAGGCCAGGAAATTTAAGGTACAGGTGTACCGTAATTAGGTAGTCTAGCACAACATACCCAAGAAATCCGAGACGCTGAAAGAAAAAAAAAATGAACGAGAATTAAATGTAATGTTGACCAAAACAAGTCGAAGAAAAAAACAATGATATTGGGAAGAAAAGAAAAAGGGCAAAATAGGTATTGTTACCTGATAGCATCCCAAAACTTCTAGCTGCATAAACGACCGCGTGTTAAGGCCTCGACCAAGAGAGAAACATCCAGGAACTTATAACCTAAAAGAATCTCCAAATGTCTTATATTAACAAGGAGTTCTGGGTTCGTACACATGTTCCTAGCATACGGTAGACTGATAAATTCGACACTTATGCCAATCCATGTCATAAAAGACAAAGCAGCTATTTCGCCTTTCGCACTAAGGAAGGCTCCGATTAATGCCTCGGTCACATCCGCCACATTTTCACTCTTTATTTTTCTGCTCCGACCAATATATACTTGTTTAGACGAAAGCATCTCTTCCTGTAGTATGTGGTCAGGATTATAAGACCCTAGTAGTATCCATGTTTTTATATCCAGTGGTTCGTTTCGGATAAAGCCCTGAAATTTATAAATGGTCCATTATAAGAAACTAGATGACCCATTATAAACGGCATATTATTGTTATTCATTACCATGAATTTGCGGAGGCATCTAAGCTTGCACATATTACCGTTGCAAATGATTTTCTCTCTTTTGACACTTAAAAGCCCCTCGTGCCTATTTTGATATATTTTGAATAGTTGTTGACTAACGACGTATTTGAGGAAAGAATCATCAAGAGTCTCCAAGGATTCCAAATGAAGCTTCTCTTGGCATTTCTTTGTTGTGATACCCTCCAACACCTAATTAAAATTATAGCACGATACACAAATGGGTGCTTAAATATTTTTTGAAGCACTTAAAAACATCAACTTAAACCTGAATAACATTTTACATCATTTGATCAGTAAACTAGAAAGTACAGAGGTAGAATGTATAAATACCGTAAGGGTTGGAATAACATTTTGGTGCGTGCAGAGACCCAAAGCCATACATCTCAAGTTGGCAGCAATAAGAAGTGACTCAAGCCGATGCATAACAGATGGAAGAAATGAGAAAGAATAGAATGTTGAAATCGATACGGGGGACATGATGATAGAGCACAACTCTGGAGGTAACTCGCATGAGCTATTTCTTGTTTCTGCATAAAAAAAGTTGAATAAATAAGGATAAAAATGGGGAAAAAATGACACATCCAAAATATAAAAAATATAGGATCTTCTAACTATAAAGGGGTGGAAATCTTGAGAATCAAAGATTAGAATTACAGTAAATTACATAAAGAAGCGACATTCAGAAATAATCTGTCCAGAAATATTCTTACACAACAAGATCTTGCTGACAATTACTATTATTTTCTCCCAAAATCACTTGGCCTCACACCTTTTTTCAATTTCCAAACACACATACACACAACATATGGAAATCAATATTTTGATTCAAATCTCAGTAGATTACCCTTTTTGCTTGCAGTTCGACTTCTCTGAAGGTAATAATTGTGCACGGAAAAGACACGATTTCCCTTGAGAAGAGTTTCCAGTTCGTATTGCAAGTTGATCCCCATGTCTACAAGCCATATATCATATCATATTAATAATAAAATAATGCTTCATTATTAGTATAAAATTAAAAGCAAAGATTCAAAACATACACACCTTGTTCTGAAATTAATACTTCTTATATATATGTAACAGATTCTCCATCTCTAAACTCAAGATATGAATTTCCATCAATACCCTCCAAAGTACCCATTATGCAATAGAGAACACCGTTATGCATGAGGCGTGAGCACTAAGGAGTTCTCTATCATGCAAAGGCATACCAAACCGTCATAATATTTGGTCAAAAACCTGCTAGATAAATAAAACAGGCAAACTCATTTGAGTGATGAGATGAAAGCATAATGTTTGGACAAAAAAAAAAAAAAAAAAAAAAAAAAAAA
>CACSLK010034598.1:20980566-20991372 GCA_902706635.1 Striga hermonthica
AAAAAAAAAAAAAAAAACAAAAAAAAAAGCAGCAGCATATTAAAATAATAGCAGCAAAACCTGACAACATTTAACTGAGATGGGACTAAAACACTTCAATCCCATTTGATTCCCAAATGCAAACCAAAAACATAAGTCCAGCGGAAAAGATACTATAAGGCAAACAAAGCCCACAAATATTAGTGCTTACTTGACAGTACATACCAAAGAGAGCACGCCAAGGCAAGTGAGAAACCCCTAGAAAAGAGGTATACTTATTATAACTTAAAGTGCTGCTGTTCTAAGACCTCTCAGAGCATCCACAATGCTCTTTGGGTCTCTTTTTGCGTATGTGGCAAATAAATAGACTTAATCTATAATGACATGGACAAACCCAAACTAAAAAATCTAAAATCTATCCAATGCAAAACAAAAAAGTACTAGGTCTAGAATACTAAACAACCAATAAAAATATAGTAATAATAAATGCATACAAAAAAAAATGTGTTTTGCCTATTAAAAAGAAAAAGAAAATGGTGAACAATTAATGACTATGTGGGTTTGCACTTGGGTCTAAAATAGACCCAAGTGTGGACTTAGTCTCTTTATTCTAGTGCCACATAAATTAGACTATGTCCACTTTTAATTGCATTGTAAAATATTTTTGTATAGACTAGATCTATTTCCTACATGACATGTGATTTTTTTTTAAGAGACCCAAAGCATATTGTGGTACTCTTCACTGAAGGAAGATAACCAAAGAGGGCCTATTGCTTAGTCAAAAGTGCTTTCAAGTTTCAACACACGAAAAAAAGGACTTGACATCATTATTAGTAATTGTATTTGTTTGTTTCGCTAGAAAAAATAAAAAGCGAGGGCGTCGTCATTTTAAATTCTTTCTTTGGTATCTGCAAGGACTCCATGAGGCCATAAAAGTAGAGACTTTTGGTATTCATGTTTTATTATCTCTTTCTATTTTTATCTTTTTCTATTTCTTTGATATATATACACGCATAATGATTTTTGCTATGAAGCCAACAGTTGGATTCATAGTGGAGTCAACCTTCTATATACAACAAATAAACTATCATATTAATAAAATTATATTAGTGTTATTTAAGTAATAAGAGAATATGATAGATTTACTTGTTACTATGTAGAAAGTTGGCTCCACTATGGAGCCAACAATTGACTTCATAGCAAAACCAATACACATAAATAATACTTTTTATAATATTAATTTCTCTTTTGTCTTGTAATTTTCATTTTGGGTTTATCATGAATTTTGATGATAAGAATAAAAATAATAATGAGAGATGAGTTTGGATGCACTTGGGAGAAGGGGGGACTATGAAAGAGAAGTTTGTTTGTAGTGTTGTGAGCATGTGGAAGCCAAGGAAAAAGTTTTTGAGTTCCATTACCAAAATTATTTTATTGTGTTTGTGCAACTATGTGGTGATTGATTGGTAGTTCATGTGTGAGATCTTAGAATGTTTTTGTTTTTGCTTTACACATTTTGTTTGTCATGTTAAGGATGTGAGGTTTTGGTTCCTAGGAATTAGTTGATTGAATGATTTGTAAAGGAGCTAATGGTCAAGAGTATTACATTCAAATGACATACTTCGAATTAAAAATATAAACAGATTTACACTCAAATAACATATTTTAAATTTAAATATAACAGAAGTACGACATTTTATAGTATAAATATGTATTTTTTGTGATAAATGCGGATGGTTGTCAAAAGATTAGACAGCTTATAGCAACCTTTGTGTATAAAGTATAAGTATGTAGTATGGATTTGAATAGACTGATTTTCATGCTTTGTATGGACTTGTGTATTTTATCTAAGGAACACAAAATGTAGGCAAGATTGGTCCTTTAAGTTGATGAATCAAGCTCAAACAAGTTATGAGATTGACCTTATATTGGATACAATGGATGGCATCGAGTTAAAATCTCTTCTATCTCTCTCATTGTCCTCTTTTATGGTTAAATTTAGAAGACAAATAAGTTTAATTATAAGACTCCTTCATATTTGAATAGCTTAGGTTCAATGGTCAGCATGCATTTGTATCGTTTTTGGGTTAATTTGTTATTTTAAAGATAAAAAATCTAGTTCTTTGTTGGATTTTTCCAATTATAATCGCAAAAGTTGTTTAGTTGGTATCAAAATTTAACGACTATACACATTGATTTTAATTTTTTACTTTATTCGTTTCTCTATTTTGACTGAATCCCGTTGGAATTTGTGTTGTTTTTATACTAACATTTTATATACAGTGAGACGATTTGGCTCTACTTTGGAGTCAACTGTTGGCTTCATAACAAAACCGTACAACGAGATTGCTGATGTGACTCTTTAACAGTTTAACTTGTGTGTAAACTAAAAGTAATTTTACTAATTTTGTAAAGGACCTTTATTATTATTATTATTATTATTATTATTATTATTATTATTATTATTATTATTATTATTATTATTATTATTATTATTATTATTATTATTATTGTAGCATGCCATGCATAGAGGCGTGGTACTTATGGCCTTTGATTGTGTACATGGGAAAGGTTTTAAAAAGAGATGTTTAAAAGCACACAATTGTTTATCCCAGACCTTTGAAATGACATAATACATTCTCTCCTTAATCATATTTTGGTTGTTTTGTTCGGAAATTTGTCTTGTTTCACAATTATTTTGAAAGAGAATATGTTGAATAACAGATGTTTAACACTTATTATTTTAATTATTAGTAATTTGTTATAGGAAATAAGGAAATTCAATTATCTGTCTTGTGTGTCCGATATCAAAACTTGAGTTGATAAATTGTGTTACCGTGTTTATATTTTACACTTATTATTAGTAAATCGTGTTACCGTGTCGTGTTTATATTTTACTATTGTGCTTTTGCGCTGTCTATTTTGCTTGACAAAAAACATGATAATGAGTCTAAATTTAACTAATTTTTTTATTTTTATTTTTATTTTATATCTATATATCGTGTCTCGAATCATGTAGTGTCGTTCCGTATTTTGCATATCGTTTCATTTGATTATTTTGATAATATTTTGTAATCGTGTCGTGTTCGTATTTAGTGTTGTCGTCCATACTCAAAAGTTCAAACCACGAAAAAACACCATAAAACTACTATTAATCTATGTGATCTAAAACTGCTCAAAAATGAAATCCATAGCAGAGAACGCTCTGATGTACGATCGATTGAGGCAGAGAACGATGGTTACTGAGAGTTCATCTCCTGCACAAGTTAGAATTCCGCAATCAATCTAACAAAATCGAAAGTGAAAGTCAAGCAGTTGAGCGTGTTTTCACAAGGTGCTGTAATTTGAAATTGAAAAGACCGAAACAAACAATATTTCAGAGGAAAAATGTACCAATAAATTTAGGAAAATGACTAAAAATGAGCTCACGCGTCAGCAACATATGCACCCTCGCCGCCAATCATCTCTTAAATCGTCTAGGTCGATTTCAAACCTGCCTCCATTTTGGTCGATCTGAACAACGACGATCGATCTACAGTAGAATTGTGTGTAGAG
Source organism: Striga hermonthica (assembly GCA_902706635.1). Taxonomy (NCBI): domain Eukaryota; kingdom Viridiplantae; phylum Streptophyta; class Magnoliopsida; order Lamiales; family Orobanchaceae; genus Striga; species Striga hermonthica. Next base: position 20,984,101 of record CACSLK010034598.1, read on the forward strand.
AAAAGGGGAATTATTTTTTGCTGGGAGAGGGTTTTCCAAACATATTCTTGGGAAATGAGAAGAATTGAGTTGATTGTTGCGTGGTGCGAGGAAGCCTACTTCACTATGGAAGACAAACATGATTGCACCCGCACGTCGCACCAGATATTCGGGGAGGAAATCCCGCTGAAGGACAGAAAGAAAAGAAGAATGCACTGTCCATGTAGTGGCATGATATGTAAAAAGAGTTCAAAATCAATGGCATTTATGTCCGAAAATATTCGACACGTGTCAGACATACAATCCCTTACATTTTTGCTTATATGTAAGGGGGAGAAATCAAAATAATTTCCAAACATTCACTCTTTAACCTAAATTCAAATAAAACAAATTCTTACCGAAAACATCTAATAAGTGGATCAAAATATCTTTTATATCCAATAAGTTAACGAAAATATAACCACGGAGATCTAATTGTAGGATTTTGTAAAAACAATTGAAATTTTCGAAACACAACTACAATATTAAAAAATTATTTAAAAATATATTGTAAACATTATATGCACGTATCTATATCTATATCTATATCTATATCTATATCTATATAAAGAGGTTGTTTGAAAAATACATTATTGGAAAGTTTGACCAAAAAAATATAATGTTTGACTTAGTATTACTGAAAATTCTGAAAAAAAACACATGTTAATCTTTAATAACAAAATTTTAATCCTATATTTTTTGTAACAAATTTGGAGATTTTTATGGTAAAATTTGAATCTCATTTCTTTCGCATCATTTTTTATTTTTGTACCAAAATCTGAATTCCATTTTTTTTATACCTTTATGCCAAAAAAATATAAATTATCTTTGGAAGCAATTCCAAATACAAATTAATTTAAAGACCGTGCAAGTTGGATACAAATTTAGGAAACAAATCATTTTATAAGTCTTAACAAATTCTTTCAATATTTTTGAATAAATTTTTCTTTTTAAAAATGTGTGCAAATCCGATAAAACCAAGTGCAATTTTTATTTTAAAACAAAAAATTGAGATTTGGAAAAGATGTACATTCAATATCGTATCCATATTTTTTGGTAACAAAATCGATTCATCTTTGATATTTCAAGCCAAACATTATCCAATCATTTAGGAAAAATTCAAATCAATTTCAAAATCATGTGCAACTTTTCAAAATTTGAAGGCACCGATTTTTTTGGATGTTTATGTTTTTTTAACCATGTTTACCAATATTTTTCTAATGTTATATCAACCTTTTTTTTGTTAAGTTCATATCATTTTTTTAGGAAAAAATAGTTGCATAAATCTTAGCAAATTATTCCAATTTTGTGTTAGAATGAATTTCAATTACTTGGTTGGTAAAAAAACAGGTGCAGTGTTAGAAATTTCAATTACATTTTTAGAAAAAATTGATGTTTCTTTTCACTTTGTTTTAACTAAATATTTGGATCAATTTGTTTAGCAAAACAATCAATGTGTTGGTAGGAAAAATCGGTTTCGTTTTTAGGAAAACCTAATGATTCTTTTCAAATTTTCTTAATCAAATTTTGAATTAGATTTTTAAAAAAATATATAATGGTGTGGAAATCCCTACAAGTTTTTACTTTTTTTCTACTAGAATTTTGTTCAATAAATAAGATCACTCAATTTTTTATTTTTTTTTTTAAACGTAAGTTGTTAACTAATAACTAATAATACGCATATTTAGATAAATTCGAATGCCCATGTAGCACTTGATGTGCCAAAGAATCAAACAAAAAATGTTGTACATAAGAAAATGTTCAATAACATTTAAATTTCATTTGCATGATATTTGTAATGTCATCAGACAATTTGAAATAAAAAAAAAAAGAAATACATTTTTCTTAAATAAGTAGGTAATGAATGATCTCGTGCATCGCACAAGTACTGTACTAGTTTTAAGAAAGTGTTTAACATGGAATGGAAACTACTTAATTTCATTTATGGGGGCTTATTTATTTGTAAAGAATGTCTGTCTTCTCAAGATGCAGAAATGTTGTCCTGCTTTGGGAACACACACAGTTTGCAAGCGTTAGACTGATTAGTGCACATTTACATGTGATTGTGATGGAAAGAATGTCTTCTTCTCCAGGTGCAGAAGAAATGTTTTTGTCTTTGGGAACAACAAACTCATCAACTGCAGTAATAATGGTAATATATTTCTTGTTTGATTGATCCACATTTTAATACACTCTTAGACATATGCAGCCTAACAAATGAAAATTGACCCAATTTGTGAATTGTAATGTGAGCAATGGATATGGATTACCAAGTTTTAACATTTCCAGCGTTCAATCCAATTACATGCAGGTGAGTGTTACGATGATTGAAATCTTACAACGAAAATCATAACATGGTAAAATTAAAAACGATAGCTTAAATCTTAATAACAAAAATCATAACATGGAAAAACCCCAACCAACCTATTAAGGTTTCTGATCATATTGAAGGTCATTACAGAAGCAGAATAGCAAAGTTGTACTTCTTCATATAAAGAACCAAGCTATTTTGAGTAGTATGATTGAAACTAGAGTCGGTACTTTGCAGCTCAGCAAACTGTACGGCCATAGCATATTGATGCGATGTAGAGATTTTTGGACCATTTTTCCTGCAAAGAAAAATGAGGAAAAAAATTCAGCAGGCTGCACCTGTCAAAACTTAAGAAAAACTAAGGCGTGGAGATCAGATTCCTCCAGTACTCTATCGTGCCTACCAATTAATTTTTATACAAGTTTTTCAAATGTAGGAATATAAATTGATGTAAAGAGAAGTAAAATTCCCCAAAAGCAAGAGCAAGGGTGCATTAGCTATAGCACCTCATCACTTGCCAAAATCAAGAGAGAGAGAGTACACCTTCACATGGGTGCTAGGAAATGCAGAAGTCCGGAGAGTCTCCTGAGTTTCATCCACCATTTTCCGACGAGGCATACTAAGTATAAAGGCCGCTTGATCAGAGGTTGCAGCCATAGAAGTAATCCTGTAACCATTCTCCCACCTGCGATGTATTCCCTCGCTTGGGTACAGAAAATCAAGCTCCACCACCTATATATATATATGTCATTCATTACATACGAGTGTAAAAGTTATAGCCTATCTATTTACAGAGAATTCAGATAACTAGGGTCACACCTGGATTCATTCAAGAGCTAAATTGAAAATTAATCAACGATTTACCTGTTCAGAGTATCCAGAATTTCTGGACATAACAACACCCCAACGGTTTCCAGCTGTGGTCATAGATGTCACATGAAAACCTTCCTTCCACTTTTTATTTATCCACTTGAAAGGAAATGATTCACTAACTTTGTATGACTGTTGGGTGTAAGGAGTTCCTAGAGACAGTCAGTGGCATTAAAAATTGTACGCAAGTGACTTCTATCGAGTAAAATCTTAATAATGGCATCATAAATAGCCAGGGGTAAAGAAGAGGATGCAACACAAAAGATACAAAGCTTCAACCTACCTCTAGACATAACCACCAGGGAACTTCCATTAGTCGCACCAGCTATAGAACTGATATAATAGTTTTTCTCCCATTGTTCCATAATCCAATCCTGTTAAAGGGAAGTATGTTATACCAAAGTGAAATAAGCACTTAAAGCCACAAAGGAGAATTCCACACATGATACTTGACTTCAATTATCAGTTTCAAGATGTAACCTTATGAAGGAAGACAGCTGAGAGTTCATAGACCTGCGAACTGAAACCTGTTCCAGCATCCATGATCAAAGCCCAAAGGTTTGTTGCTGAAGCAACACAGCTAATATATAACCCGTCTTCGTTGCCCTTCTCCACATGCTGGCGCAGCCTCGAGTCTGCAACATTGTAGTGGTACCTGCCAATATAATAAGGGAACTATTTGTATAACTGAAAGTGCAAACCATCGGATCTAGGATTACACTAATTCTATGATATTATGCAAGCTAAATTACAAAAGGACACCCACCTCTGTTTCATGGGGCGCCGTGCATTATACACCGAAACCCACTGAGTTGCAGGACTACCCAGTCTCACTTTCTTTTTTGGCTGCTCGTCCTCTTCCAAGTTTATGAGCAACCTTCCACGTTTTTGCCCAACCTAATGGGAATTATATAAATAATTCAACATGTGACAAAATAGTAACCAAAAATATATTGATTATGATACCAACTATTTTTTCCTTAATCTTTTAACCTTGAGAGCTCCATCAATTCTTATAGGTCTCAATGACGAGCAAGGTTCAATAAGGCTATCGAAAAGTGATATCAGCTTAGAATAATTTGGCTCCTCATCAAACTTCATATTAGAAACAGCTTCAAGGAACTGTTTGAATGGAGGAGGGCAAAAGCAACACATCAACTCTGGCGAAGTGGACATTTTCTTTTTACAGACAAGAAAACTCTTGTTGTCACCCTGCCATCAGCCATTTAAAAAAAAATAAAAAAATGAAAAACTAAAATTCAACCAAATGAGTTAAAACTTAATAAGCAATAATGTCAAATCACCTGATAGCCTTGCCATGGCAGCCTTCCCTTAAGGAGAAATATCAGCGTATATGCTAGTGACTCAAGATCATCCCTCCTACTTCCAGTACGACCCAAATGCGCATGCACACTTGCATACCTTATTGTGCCTCTGACAGTGCACCAATGGAGTTGAAAAGTTCAAACTATGAAAGAGAAGTATGGTTCATCGTTCTAGGTGTTACATACTATTGATCCCATCTAATATCAACTTAAGTATGGCATTATCAAATACAACAAGAAAATTTGTCTCTGGGATATGACAAAAGTAAAACGAACTTGAACTAAACAACTGAAAAATCATCAGGATAGCAGGGCCAGCAGAATGAGACAAAATAAAATGCTTACACTATTTTCAGGCTATGCAGACTTTCATAATCAAACCAAGTTCATAGTAATCCGATTATATGATTTTGTTGTCTGATTATATTGCACAAAGGGAGCAAACTTCACACACCTGAATATATCTGGCCTCTGATCATAGTCCACATGCTGACCAGATGATGCATCCTTCCATTTTGAAGCTGCATCACCAACATATCAGAAACAGGGAGAATTAATACACGTGAGTCAAAGGGTCAAACAAAACCAGTGGAGATAAAGCAATTTCTTATGGAGGTATGAAAAATTTGAGAAGAATAAAGTTTTACATTGTGTTCCATATGGGTTGGCCTAAGACTACCCAACCGAAGGTAGTCATGACACAGTATCAGAGAATTTGGAGTATCATACCTAAACCGAGATCAATAAGATACAGCTTTTTCTCATCAGCGGTTCCAGGCTGACCAAGTAGAAAGTTCTCTGGCTTGACATCTCCATGGACGAATCTAGTAGCAGAGTAATATTGATTAATCGTGTACTCAAGTAAACAAAAACAAATTGGTGACCAATAAATGAAGAACCAAGTTGTAAAATCAACAGCAATATCTAAAATCAATGCAAAAACAAGTGATAGGAATTATATCAAGTAGGTCATACCCTTTTATGTGAAGCTTTTCAAGGATTGATATCGCCTCCACAGCAATGCAAGCAGCCATATTTGGAGACATCCTGGTCCAGAAACCCATCACCAACATAAAAACAAAGCAATAAAAAGGAGATAACGGTCAAGATTAATTTATATTTCTTTCATGATTCACTATTCAAGTTCCAGTTCATGTAATTGAATGACCCCTCCCCGCTGTTGGACAGAGAAGACTTACGACTGGCCCAAAGAATTCCAAACATCCCAGAGACTCGGTCCGAGCATATCCATAACCTGAAGAAATAATCATTAGAACAATACATGGAACTATAATTAAGACAGAACGCAAACCAAACCTCACCAGGATATAGAAATCTCCTTGGCGTCCCTTGTAGTGAACCCATGGGATACCATAACATCCATTGAGGGTGCTTTTATGCAAGAAACGAGTCCAATAAGTTAGCAATTAAATAAGAAAGAAAGATAACATCCACAAGTTAAACATAAAACTTACTTGTACACCTGCCACTCGTAAGGAGGGCCGTAATTACAACCCTTGCTACTACGGTGTTCACACTTTAATGCAACCTGATGGATGGAAACATTTCCAATGGAATTCATAGCAAAACAAGATCTATAGAATCCACATAAAGTAACACCATGTGCAAATAATACCTCGATTGCATCCGGTCCTGTTCTTTCAGTGCCACCACTAACCCTTCTGCCGACATAAACTTGACCAAATCCTCCCTTACCTAATTTCCTTTCTGTCTTATAGACAGGAGAATTACCCACCTGTACCTGCAACAACAAATCCACACATAAGGAACAAAGTTAACAAATATGCTCATGCATATCTGATGCAAACCCCTCAACAGGGACATATACTCGAACCACTTCAAAAGGCACTCAATAATATGGTAGATAGAGAAGTTACCCTCTCAGGCACTGGAGTTGTACTTGCATCTTCTTCAACTCCCATTATTTTGTCCCCACTCCCACCATCCATCGCAATTTCCTTATCTGCGGCGCCTTCTATTCTATTAAATGCTGGTTGGGCAGCTCCTAGGCCAATAGCTTGAGGAACAACCTTACAGGGTGGCTCCGGGGATAAATCGATCAGCCTACCCCCCCTGCCTCTACCAACACCAGTTGGGCTTGAGGGTGATACTGCAGAAGGCCCTCTTGCTACAGCAGTTGCATTGCCTCTGCCCCTTCCTCTCCTTCTGGCTCTACCCTGAGCAGGTGCAACAATATTTGCTTCTTGATCAGCAGTTTGAGGGGCAGGATGAAGATCACCAAGACGTTTTGATCTTCGTGCTCCGCTACGCAATTCTGGCATCATCACCCATGCAAAATCACCTCAGACTCATTTCTGCCAACTTTTGTAAGATTCTGGAGTCAGCTAAGCCAAACCACAACGAAGCAAAACATCATATTTGAAATAATCAAAACCATACTCTGAGAAAGGTCAAAATTTTCCTCAACCCACCAAATTTTCGAAGCGAATAAAAGCTTTAAAAGCCCAAATGGCAGCTTCAAGCAATATTTTTTCCTTAGATTCAAGCACACGTAAAGATAATTTCTATATCATATTGTTTCCAGATAACATTTTTTCAAGGAAACAAGGCAACAAAGTCGAATTCCCAGAAGTAGGTTGGCTATAACTCAACTTAACCAAAGAAAATCAGGAAAAAATGATCTATTCACCGATGAATAACAAAAATCTTAACATCGCTACAGTTAAGAATAGAGAAATGATCGGAATCTTTTTACCAAAAAAAAAA
>CACSLK010034598.1:21007481-21019437 GCA_902706635.1 Striga hermonthica
TTAACTAATGCCTCAATAATGCCAAGTGTGAAATTATTTTGTATCCACCACTGCAGGTAGATTTTGAGTAGAACTTCCATTGAAATTTTTACAATTCCAGTGACATTTTTTTCCAACTGTTAAAATATGACCCGAAAAAATTCAAACAGAAATTCACACATTAATAAATTATTTTATATCCTATCAAACAGTTTCGAGATATGTGGAAGAAAAAATATTCGTGAGAAAAATAATCGTGCCAACATATTGTAGTTGATATTAGGAGCGTGGAATGATTTGTTCTTGTATTTGTGTGTAATTAATTAAATATTAGTTATTAATTAAAAATATAAAATATGATGGACATTAGTATATTACTAATTTGCTATTAAAAACATGTCATAGTAAGGATTTTTTAGGTAGTTTATTTTTTAATTAAAAATATAAAATATAATGTGTATTAGTGTATTAATAATTTGCCATTAGAATTATGTCAGAGTAAGGGTTTTTGAGGTTATACGGTCAAAATTAATCCATGTTGATAAAGTGGTATATCATTTGACGTGAAAACAAATAGATTAAGTTTTGGTGTTATACAAGTAAGGGTTTTTTAGGTCAAAATTAATCCATGTTTCTAAAGTGATATCTCATTTGACGTGAAACAAATAGATTAAGTTTTGATATTATACAATTTCATAAAATAAATAGAAGTTTAGGATGCAGAACAATAATTCAACAATAATCTCGCATACTATTACACATTTGTTATAGATTATTTTAAAAATAATGTTTCTATACTTTGTGATCATTATGAGAAAAAACAATATTAATTTCTAGTTTTGTAAGTGTTTATTATACTTTTTTGTTGGATCAATTTTAATTTCTCTAAAGAACTTTTATATATTAGAGTTATGAAATGTGATTACAATATTACCATTGAAATTATATTAAAAATAATGACTTTTTCAAAACAACAAATCTATATCCTATCAAACAATTCTAGAGATATGTCATATGTGGAAGAAAAACAATTCGTGAGAAAATTATAGTGTCAACATATTGTAGTTGATTTTAAGAGTGTAGAATGATTTGTTTATGTATTTGTATGTAATTAATAAAATATTAATTATTAATTAAAATATAAGATATGATGTACATATGTATATTACTAATTTGCCATTAAAAACATGTCAAAGTAAGAGTTTTTTAGGTAGTTCATTTTTTAATTAGAAATATAAAATATTATGTGTATTAGTGTATTACTAATTTGCCATTATTAATATGTCAAAGTAAGGGTGTTTTTGACAACTTATATTTTTACGAAAACACTCGTCCTTAAGCAGCTACGCAGAATCCAACGTTATCAACCTGAGTCGGATAACATAAGGAAATCGCCTCGACAGATACGATAACTGCTGACAAGACAAATATCGATCGAAGTCGATAAAATATTATTATTATTGGGCCCTGCGCGGTTACATTTGTTAGTTGGGCCCTACGCGACCACATTTGATTTATTACATATATATTGTGAAGGCCCATTAGATGTACGAGCCCATATTTGCCCAATATAAATATATGTAGGTATGGGCTAAAGGGGAAGACCTTTTCTTTTCCTTCTGATAGAGGCACCGCATCTGTTCTCTCCCTGATCCTATTCTCTCCCTTATCTTACTTTTCTCTTGAAGAAAATACAAAAATAGAGATATTCTTCAATTTCCTTCAATTTCTTGATCTAACAAATTATCAAAAAATACACTAAAAATAACTAAAAACTTCAAATTAATCCTACGCCGATTTCACAGAATATGGGTGTATATTTACGTTGATACAATTTTGCATAACAACATTACCTATTAATTTATCTAATGAGTTACATTTCTTGCACTTACATATTACATAATGAAAAGTATTATTGTATATATATAAAATATGGCATTTATATATTATATTAAAAAAACTAATAGCAAATAAAACGTTATTTAAAATCAAAGTAATTAATTTTCTAAGAAAAATAAATTTCTAACCTTCATGGATAAAAGTATAAATAACTGTTGTCTATCATCTAAAATTTATATACAGAACTAATAAGCGCAAAAAATTAAACAAATTTTAAAAATTCTATAATTACTTTTATTAATTATAATATTTTTATTCATTGCTTTTTTTTTCATAGTTATTAATCTTCTAATTTATATTCAAATATATAAATTTTTTATTTCGCATATTTTTTTAGAAAACCATTTTATTGTAATAACACATATAAATAAATAAATGACTAATGATAAAATATGAATATAAGGCGCTCTAGCCAAAACATGGGAACAGTTAGAAGTTTACCTAAATATAAAAAGGTAACAAATAAAAAATATGAAGTATTTCAAAATTAAAAAATTTAATGATATAAAGTAATAAAAATCTTAACTAAAAAAATTTAAGATTAACATACCCACTTTTAAAGAAATATACATATGAATTTATATATATACATGTATATATATATATATATATATATATATATATATATATATATATATATATATGGAGGATCCAATGAGTTACACTCCTTAAAATGAGTCATCTCTTTAAAATATATATTAATTAAATAATAAAATAATTATTAGATGACTCCGGCGTTGACCGTTGATTTCTGGCGTTGACCATTGACTTCCGGCAAAAAAATGTTGACTTCCGACGTTGACCGTTGACTTCCGACACAAAAATCGTTGACTTACGGCGTTGACATGCAGCCCTTGGTATGCAATATGTATAAAGTAAAATTACATTCAGTACCATGCATTCAATATGAACTAAATATGCATGAGATATGAATTGCACATGCAGTCCTTATGAACTAAATAATGCACCAATAATATCAACTAAGTATGCATCTGTTATTAACTAAATATGCATCTGTTATGAACTAAATATGCATCATGAATGAACTAAATATGCAGCGGAAAAATATGTAACAAAATGTACATTTTATATAGTTAATTTATGATGCATATTTAGTTAATTTATTGTGAATATTGAGGTAATTTATGATGCATATTTAGTTAATACGAAATGCATACTTGTTATACTTAAATTAAATATATAATGATATTTATATAATTAATTTATGATGCAGATTTAGTTTATTCATAATACATATTTAGTTCTTACGAAATGCATATTTAGTTCATGAACAGTGCATACCTATTTTATTTTGAGATCCAATCATAACAATTTATTTGTGCTATTAATCAATTTAAAATTAAAATTAATTATATAATAAAAATCATTAATTATTATAATAATGGTATAAAATGTATATTTTATTGCATATTTTCGTTGCATATTTAGTTCATTCCTGATACATATTTAGTTAGTAAAATGTGCATATTTAGTACATAAACAGTGCATACATAGTAGATATTATAGTTGCATATATAGTTCATACGGATGACATATACAACTCATATCTTATGCATATTTATTTAGTTCATACTAAGTGCATAGTATTGCATGCATATTTACTTCATATATACTAGGGGTCAACGGTCAACGCCGGACGTCAACAATTTTTCACCGTAAGTCAACGGCCAACGCCGGAGTCAACGGTCAACGCCGAAATCAATGGTCAATTGTCAAAATGATATTTAAATAAATAAAATAATCAAAATAAAGAATTAAGTAATAAAAATAAAGAATTATTATTTAAATGAAGAGTTAAATCTTGGCTACACATCATATACCAATCTAGTTGCTAGGAATGGGTCTCACATTCACACTTTAAATATGTGGACTCATTGGATCCAATCCCTATATATATATATATATATATATATATATATATATATATATATATATATATATTATGTACTTAAAAATTCTAGTTAAAATATATGTGTATCTTAAGTATGTTTCATATTCTCATTAGCCAGCTCCAATTGATACTGTACATTAAGTAATTTTATCAGCATTTTTTACTTTTGGATTCAATAAGAGCTATAAGTTTTGTCATCATTCTTACCCGTTATTTAGTTATTATAATACTAATATAATAATTAGGGATCTTTCAAAGTATCTTGTTTGTTTGGAAAAAAAATACTTCTTATCATAAATTGAACGCCAATTACATTGAATGTGATATATTTTCTATCGTATCAAAAATTTTCATAATAATAGTTGCACGCAATCATGCATTTTTTTTAATAGATTTAGAGTCCTAGTTTTACTACAAGAAAATAAGAAAATTTCAACAAAAATTACAACAAATATAACAATTTTCTTATTTTGATTTAAGAAAAATCTTGACTTTTGGTTTCTTAAATATATTTTACCTAAATGTGATTGTTGTTTGTAGTATTTTTGGGCAATTGGTAACCGAGTTACCCGAACTCGGGTCGTTCTCAAAGGAAGGCTCTTTGGAGCTTCGTTCACTATCTAGTCGTCAAAGTCACACAACCGAAAAGAAGGTCCTACACATTCTACTCGCTTGATGGGTTGGAATTCACGAAATTAAACTAACAATCTAGATCAAATGAAAGCAAATGATGCAAGATGAAAGCACGCAAGAAGATGAGAGAAATCAAGGGGGAAAGAGAGATTTTGGTTCGCCGGAGTTTCTATGATCAAACAATCACAAATAACTGAATATTGTCATGCGAGCTGAAACCCTAGGTAGCTAAACCAAGCTCTAGCACAAGACGAGCAAACATTTAACTCCTAATCACACTTAGTCAAGCATTCTCGATCCAAAGATTCAAGATTTTCCTCCAAGCAACTCAAGCACAATATCAATTTTCACAAAAGCAAACAAAGATATACGAAGTAATGAGGCTTAAGACTAAGTACCCACTCTTACACGCACTTGGAAGGAGAAACGGAGACAAAAGCTCGAAACTTTACTCGAAACAATGTCGCCAGAAATTCGTTGAAAAACTTGATTCATATGCTCCAAACCAAAATATAAAAAAGGAAAAAAGAAAATAGAGAGGATTTTCCCAACTTAAAAGTTGGGAAATGAGGGTTGTTCCAAAAATACAAAGCAAAATGTCTACTTATAGCTACACCACAAACACACACTAAAAACACGCACATTTAATAGAACACTCTCGAGCTCTCCGCAAGATTCGCGAGCTCGCGACGATGATTTCGATGGGTGGAGACACTCTCGAGCACGCCGAGGGAGTCACGGGCACGCGAGTGTGCTGATGGAGGGACTCTCGAGCTCGCAGTCGAAGTCGCGGGCATGCGAGTGAGGAAGGCAGCACTCTCGAGCTCGTCGGCCTCTCCGCGGGCACGCTGGAAATGGTCCCAGTAACCTTTTAAGGCTCGGTTCGCTCTAATTCCTCGCACGCTTATCCAATTCGCACGAAACTTGGACCAAAATTCTCCTCACTGAATTCTCTTCGTCCCGATATGACTTGGTCAGATTTTCTGGGTTGGATGGCTCAATCGGCTCGGACGGCTCGTCTCCTCGTTCTCGACACATTGGACCTATTCAACACCAAAACATAAGAGAAAACGCGCAAAAATACGAAAACACTATATAATAACAAAAATACACAAAACACGATAAAAAGAACCGGTTGACTCTAAAACGAACCTAAAATCGACTCGAACACACATATAAACACATAAAAATAAGCACAAAAACATAACAAACAACTCCCCCACACTTAGCTTTTTGCTTGTCCTCAAGCACACAAAATAACAAATAGCTCGAAGAGAGATATCGAATGGTCCAAGGTTAACAATCATGCGATTATGAAACTCTCATTATCCTCCGGTAATCATAGAACCGAACTCAAATTCGAAAACATGTACACCCACATAATGAACTCACACAAAACAAAAACTCATCCCAAGTCATGCTACACATGGTTTACTCGATTAATGCCCACTTCCAATACATAAACGTGCAAAAAGCTAGATGAGGTCTAAACAACATAAGGGATAGAAACGAGACCCTAGGCCAACTCCCTTTCTTATAATCTCACTTTTTTTTAAATGAGTTTCTTTTTCCGAATGAGAGCCATCGGGATGATTATTACTTAGGTTTATCCTCGGGGTTTGGCCCCGAGTCTCCTAAGTCGGTTTCCCGCACCGTTTGTCTCGAAGACTAACCAAGACAATTGGAGTCTAATCCTTCCAACTCCCACGAGCTCATTTTGTGAGTTTCTTTTTCCAAACGAGGTTTCCGGACGATGATTATCTAGGTTTAACCTCGAGGGGTTTCCCCGAGTTCCTTAGACTGGTTTCCCGGGCCCATTATCCCATTCCACGAGGTGGCTCGGGATAAGAGGAGCCTAGTCCGTACTTCCTCGCGAGCTCACATTATTCTTTTTTATATTTTTTTTTTTTTGGAGTGGCACAAATCGATACATCCACAATATACACATAAGCACATTTCGATCTAGATGCACCACAAACGAATAGCACAACACGTTTTTCCCCAATAAACGAGCAAGAAGTAAGCACCTCTCAAGTTCACCAATCGAGAATAACAAAGGACAAAACAATTCTGTGAATTCACATGCGGGTCCCACGTTAACAAATAATCGTTCAATTCTATGATACCGTCCAATTCATCAAGTTCATAATGCACGAAAGCTAACAATGAAGCCAATCAACACTCTCGACTTACCACTTAGCCATTTCGACTCTCGAACAAACATTGAGCATCATGCGGGAGAGGTGACACAAACACACAAAAACTCAAACAAAATCGGTCCAATACACGACAAAAACGAAAAATAAAGCACCGAAAATGAAGAGATCACCTAAACATGCATAATCACGAAAATATTTCCCCCACACTTAAAACAAAGCAATGTCCCCATTGCTTGACCAAGAAGCATAAGAGAGAACACATAATCATGTAAGTTCATGCGATGAAATAAAAACAAAACACAATAAACAAATAAACGATAAAAAGACAAACACGGAGACACACAATAAACAACTAAAGAAAAAAAAATAGGAAAAGAAAATGCGTACTCTACACGGTGGTGTACCATCGTGTATCAAATGGTGTTCGTTCGGTGGGAATAATGAGAAATGATCGGAACGTCCTCGAGTGTAAAATAAAGCCATCCGAACGAGTGAACAATAAAATCATATCGATCCATAATCCAACCGAGCATTATGGCATTTGAAAGCATAAGAGAATCGCATCCCTAGGTACCAAGTAATGGCCACATGTATGCGTCTCGGAGAGATAATAACCGGGAATCCACGATCTCGACGAAGACACACATACAGTGAAAGATCAAAATTCGGGCCTCGACCCTTCTCAAATCAACATACGACCACAAACTCAACCGCACTCCCAATATCATAAGAAGATCCCAAAACCACATGCCACGACACCACATTCCCCACATAATCAACAAAATCTCCGAACCGACCTCAACACCGAAAAACAACTACGCCACCCCTCCAAATTTTCAATATAAGCTCACAAGCCCCCGAGGTACCTCCCCCACACTTAATATATATCACCCCCAACTCAATAAAATCATGCCTGATTAAGATACACATGGCACAAGTAGGCTAAGTGAAGTACTTTGTAGAATGATGATCTCGGTACCAAGAGTAAGAAAAATCGGGCAATGAGTCATGTACAAGCTCCTAGAGAGTGAATAATCCATGAAAACACGCAAAAATACGAAAACACTATATAATAACAAAAATACACAAAACACGATAAAATGGACCGGTTGACTCTAAAACGAACCTAAAATCGACTCGAACACACATATAAACACATAAAAATAAGCACAAAGCACTACAAATAATTGCATAGATTTATTAAATGTATTACAAATGAGAAAGGTGATAGATTATGTAAAGATATAATCTATAAATTGCAATGATATGTTATTTTGATGATATATTTTTTTCTATTAACTAAATAATGCTCCCAATATGAAATTATTTTAGATATATCACTGCAATTATCTTTCCAATGGAACTTCTATTGAATTTTTGCATATTACCAATGACAATTTTTTCAACGAATGGAATATGGTAAAAAAATAATTCCAATAGAAATTTAGGTAATTGAAATCATTAAATCCATTAAAGTTCATGTAATTTAATTTGAACTCTATTGGAATAGCCAATGAAATTTTCCATTGAAAGCAATATATTCGTTGGAATTTTCAGTAGAATACCTTACCGTTGAGTTTTTTATTGTAGTATAGCAATTTTTTGTAGTCCTCTCAAACATTATTTTTAATGTAGTTTTCAACAATTGAATATGGTCCAAAAAAAATTCCATTAGAAATTCTGGTAATTGAAATCTTCAAATCCACTAAAGTTCATGCAATTTAATTTTAACTCTATTGGCATAGCCAATGAAATTTTCCAATGAAAGCAATATATTCGTTGGAATTTTCAGTAGAATACCTTACCGTTGAGTTTTTCATTGCAGTATAAAATTTTTTTGTAGTCCTCTCAAACATTATTTTTTATGTAGTATTTATTGAGTAATTGTGTTTACCATTTTTCTATTAAAAATATATTAAACACGTGAACTTTTTAGTTCCTATATATTTTTTTTTTCAGAAAAGACTCATTATTTTATCTCAAGATTACCTATTAATTTACCAATTATGTTACATTTCTTACATATTTAATATTATATAATTAAAATATTTCTTGTTTTATATGTTCAATATGATACTTATATATTATATTAAAAAAACTAATATAGTAAATGAAAAAGTTATTTAAAATTAGAATAATAAAGAATTTTTTTAATCTACATGTATAAATATACAAATAATTATTGTCTATCACCTCAAATTTACACATAAAATTAATAAGAACAAAAAACAAACAAGCGTTTAACAACTCAGTTCGATTACATCAATAAGTATATTTTAGAAGGTTTATATTTAGGTATATTAATTATATTATTTTTGTTTATTAGTTTGTTTTATATTTATTAGTAAATGTCACAACTTCGTTATTATTCATATTATTTCTTATATTTAATATTTTTTTAAAATTTTATCTTGTACTTTCACATGTTTTTAACTGTAGATTTGTCAAAAAAAAGACATAATATAAAGTATAGAATTTTTTCGATCATCTATCTCATTACATATCAAATATTTGTATATCCTATATTAATTTGTATTTAATTACAATTTTTAGTTAATAATTTAAGTAAATATTTACAATTCATAATTTCATTAATAATGTTGTCGAGACAACTATTGTTCATAAAATTTTTAAAAATATATTATTTTCATGATTTGCTTATGTTGAATTGAGAAAAGTTATGTTTTTTTTTTTTTAATTGTAACTGTATTGATGAGCTAAACATATATTACAGATGAGAAAGATGACAAATTATGAAAAATATAATTTATAAATTATAATGACATTATGTTATTTTAATGGTATACTTTTTCTATAAACTAAATAATGCCTCAAGTATGAAATCATTTTGTATCCAGCACTGCAGGTAGATTTCGAATAGAACTTCCATTGAAATTTTTATAATTTCAGTGACATTTTTTCCAACTGTTGAAATATGACCCAATTTTTTTTTAAAAAAAAAATCACGCAATAATAAATAGTGATAATTGAAATTATTAAATTTACACAAGAATAAATAATGTAATTTGATCTCTGCTGAAATAGTCAATGAAATTTTACAATGACAGCTATACAAATAAAATATCATTTAGAAATTCCAATTAATGTCTTACCATGATGTCTTTGAAAAAAAAAAGTTAATGTCTTACCATTGGATTTTTCATTGCAATGTACCATTTTTTATTCCTTTATATATTATAATTTTTATTAGGAGTTTTTGTTATGAATTGATTGTATTTATAATTTTTATATTAAAAATATATTAAACAACTGAACTTGGTAATCCATATAATTTTTTAGAAATTGCTTATAATCAAAGTAATTAATTTTCTAAGAAAAATAAATTTCTAACCTTCTTGGATAAAAGTATAAATAACTGTTGTCTATCATCTAAAATTTATATACAGTACTAATAAGCGCAAAAAATTAAACAAATTTTAAAAGTTCTATAATTACTTTTACTGTGTGGAAGAAAACAATTTTATTTTAGGAGTATGGAATGGGTTGTTCATGTATTTGCATTGAATTAATTGAGATTAGTTATTAATTAATAATATAAGATATGATGACATTAGTATATTACCTATTTGCCATTAAAAACATGTCAAAGTAAGGGTTCTTTAGGTAGTTCATTTTTTAATTAAAAATATAAATAAAATATGTTGTTTTAGTGTATTACTAATTTGCCATTAAATTTATGTCAAAGTAAGGGTTTTTTAGGCATTATGAATTTTTACAAAAACACTCCTCCTTTTAAAATAGTATAGATATAGAATAGATATAGATGATTCAACTTTATAAAAGAGTACACACAACAACGTTTTTGTGCATTAATAGACATTTCTTTTTGTTGTGTATTAGTATTGAACTGGTTTTTCACATCACATGTTTAGCGATTTAATCCCAATTGAGTTTCTCTTTATTTTTTAAATAATATTTAAATCCATATATAATAGATAAAGAACGCCTTCTTAGATAGTTTATTCAATTGTTTTTTTTTTTCGCCAATTCTTAATACATTTTTATTAATATAATAAAAATGTATTATCGTCGCGAGCTCGAGAGTGTCTCCACCCATCGAAATCATCGTCGCGAGCTCGCAAATCTTGCGGAGAGCTCGAGAGTGTTCTATTAAATGTGCATGTTTTTAGTGTGTGTTTGTGGTGTAGCTATTAGTAGACATTTTGCTTTGTATTTTTGGAACAACCCTCATTTCCCAACTTTTAAGTTGGGAAAATCCTCTCTATTTTCTTTTTTCCTTTTTTATATTTTGGTTTGGAGCATATGAATCAATTTTTTCAACGAATTTCCGGCGACATTGTTTCGAGTAAAGTTTCGAGCTTTTGTCTCCGTTTCTCCTTCCAAGTGCGTGTAAGAGTGGGTACTTAGTCTTAAGCCTCATTACGTCGTATATCTTTGTTTGCTTTTGTGAAAATTGATATTGTGCTTGAGTTGCTTGGAGGAAAATCTTGAATCTTTGGATCGAGAATGCTTGATTAAGTGTGATTAGGAGTTAAATGCTTGCTCGTCTTGTGCTAGAGCTTGGTTTAGCTACCTAGGGTTTCAGCTCGCATGACAATATTCAGTTATTTGTGAGTGTTTGATCATAGAGACTCCGGCGAACCAAAATCTCTCTTTCCCCCTTGATTTCTCTCATCTTCTTGCGTGCTTTCATCTTGCATCATTTGCTTTCATTTGATCTAGATTGTTAGTTTAATTTTGTGAATTCCAACCCATCAAGCGAGTAGAATGTGTAGGACCTTCTTTTCGGTTGTGTGACTTTGACGACTAGATAGTGAACGAAGCTCCAAAGAGCCTTCCTTTGAGAACGACCCGAGTCCGGGTAACTCGGTTACCAATTGCCCAAAAATACTACAAACAACAATCACATTTAGGTAAAATATATTTAAGAAACCAAAAGTCAAGATTTTTCTTAAATCAACATAAGAAAATCGTTATATTTGTTGTAATTTTTGTTGAAATTTTCTTATTTTCTTGTAGTAAAACTAGGACTCTAAATCTATTAAAAAAATGCATTATTGCGTGCAACTATTATTATGAAAATTTTTGATACGATAGAAAATATATCACATTGAATGTAATTGGCGTTCAATTTATGATAAGAAGTATTTTTTTTCCAAACAAACAAGATACTTTGAAAGATCCCTAATTATTATATTAGTATTATAATAACTAAATAACGGGTAAGAATGATGACAAAACTTATAGCTCTTATTCAATCCAAAAGTAAAATTAAAAATGCTGATAAAATTACTTAATGTACAGTATCAATTGGAGCTGGCTAATGAGAAATATAAAACATACTTAAGATACACATATATTTTAACTAGAATTTTCTAGTACATAATATATA
>CACSLK010034598.1:21040503-21058609 GCA_902706635.1 Striga hermonthica
TACTTAACACCCACAAAAAGGTTTACCCAGTAATGTGGCGTGAAATTTATAACTGCTTCTTATTATACCCACCGAAAGATTTATCGAGTAATGTGGAGTGACATTTTTATTTCTTACTTGTATGTTTACTTAGTAACCCGAAAAAGATATATGTTGATATGCATGATTAATTAAAATTTCATGAATGATATAATTAACAAATATTATATCAATAATGTGTTTTTATAAAAAATAAAAAATAAAAAAAAATCTAAACGGCTATTTAACGGCTAGTTTGTAACGGCTGTTTTACCATTCTATATATAACACTACACTTCACATATTAACACTCATTCCAAAATACTACAATACATTTCCCTCAAACGAGAAAACAAAAATGTTTCATCTACTATCTATAATTACATTATCTTTTTATTATATACGTTTTGCTAATTTTCCCAGGAGGCCCCATATTCACATCAAGCAAGCCCTAGTTCATTTACACATACTGGATATCCTCGGGGCTCTAATGATTAAACCGCGGGTTGTTCGAACCAACCAGGTCATTCTCGTGATGATGACAATAATGATAACCAAACCAACACGCACAATGGTGACTCAGGCGACGAAGACAAAGAGGTCAATGAGAAGCAAATGTTCGTAATCCAGGTACAATTGTCAAAATCGGAATTGGGTTGACCTGCACACATCACACATGTCCCATAATAATCGCACAATTTAGTTGAGTTTCGCGTTTCGCATAACATATCCCATAATAATCGCACAATTAGGTTGATTGTGCGATTCGCATAACATGTCCCATAATAATCGCACAATTTGTTGAATTCGCATTTTTTGAAAATTGCATATCCAAGTCAATCGCATAATTTACTAGTATGCGAAAAACTTTCGCATATATCCGTCAGATAATTGACAATTATGCGACATTTTTCGCTCGCATATTGAAGAAACGCATAACAAAATCGAATAAAGCATAATTTAATTGCGATTATGCGCCATTTTTTTGCATGGCAATTTTACCACTATTCGAGATTTGATCGCATATCTGTCGCATAAGTTACGCACCTCATTAATTGACTGCTTTTTCACATGTGAGGATTTTGTCTGTGCATTTATCATGCAGGAAAAAAATACAGTGATCTCTAATAATTCAACGTCTGCACCATTCTTCTATACTGCAATTTTCTGTTTCTTTCGTTTTAATTCCTTTTGTTGTTCACTTATTCGAATGGCTAGCACCCGTGTTAGAGTATGCGTGAGCTATGGTGGTACGTTTTCCGGTGGTTCATATCTTGGTGGAGTGGCAGAGCTGATGAGATTAAATTACGGCCGACAAATATATTTTGAAGTAGTTTCTCGTGTTTAAGCATTATTGAAGGCCGATCCTTGTAATTTTGAGTACATATTATGGGCAGTATTTGATGGAAGAGAACGAGTTGTGAAGATGAAAATCGAATCCAGTGAGGATATCTTAGAGCTGATTGAAGAACAAAAAACTCCCAACATTTACGTGGAGTTGGAGAAGCGAGTAAATGTAGGGATTTCGGGGACGGCGCAACAAAGCTTCACGCAAATGATGGCGTCCCAAGGTGTATTTCCAAGTTCTTTTGATGTTGGTAGTTCTGCATTTTTCCAGGAGGCCCCATATTCACATCAAGCAGGCCCTAGTTCATTTACACATACTGGATATCGCTGATGATCAAACCGCGAGTTGTTCGAACTAACCAGGTCATTCTCGTGACGATGACAATAATGATGACCAAACCAACATGCACAATGGTGACTCAGGCGACGAAGACAAAGAGTTCAATGAGAAGCAAATGTTCAAGCTTTTCAGGGCGTGATATAGTGAGCATATTGAAGAGCTAAGATTAATCACCGACTATATTGAGGTTGAAAGTCTTGCATATATGAATCGAGGTAGCACCCGACAATCCGACGTTGAGCCACGAATGTGGTCCCTTCCTATGCCACCCACGACAACTGGATCAGATGGACAACCCACCCAATTACTCTCGAACAATATAGAATTATCTTTGGGGTCTGTCTTTCTTTCGAAAGAAGAGTTGATTTGTGCCATCCAACTGTATCACTTGCAACAAAAAGTCGAGTGTCGAACACCCAAATCCTGCACTTCTAGGTTACTATCTATTTGTCGGTATGAAGGGTGTTCTTACAAGTTATGTGCAAGGGCAAATCGAGATGTATGGAGAATCACTACTTTGCAACTCGAGCATACATGCGAAGGGAGTTTGACTCACAATCGACACCGTTCGGATAACTCCAAGGTTCTCGCTCATATTTACGCAACAACTATTCAGAAAAATCCCCAGACGGTATCTACATGGAGAATTATTTAACAAATGGGGGAGGAGCATGGTTTGTCGATCAGCTACAATGTGTCCCTACGAGCAAGACACCGTGCTTCTGAAAAAGTTTATGGAGGTCATGAAGAATCATGGGGGCGACTTCTGAGTTACTTGCACATGTTGCAGGTTCGTAATCCAGGTACAATTGTCGAACTGCAACGAGCTGGCGAGGTATTCCAACACTTGTTCTTTGCTCTAGGAGCTAGCATTGAGGGCTTTCAACGAGCTGGTGTCCCGGTAATTGTGATAGATGGTACCCACTTGAAGAGAAAATACAAGGGCATTATGTTTGTTGTAGCCACATTGGACAGGAATCACCAAATCTTTCCCCTCGCAGTTGGCATTGGTGATGTAGAGCGTCGTGAGACTTGGAGTTGGTTTTTGACTCAATTGAAAAGGGCCTATGGTTGTCCTGATAACCTCCTCATCGTATCGGATAGACATGAGTCTATCATATATTCAGTCCCAATAGTGTTCCCCGAGGCGCATCACTCATTTTGCTGTTATCATATCACAAAACAAATGAGGCCTTTTGGGAAATCTGTCTTGGACATATTTTACAAGGCGGCATATTGTTATCGGCGTGAAAACTTCTATCGTTACTTGCCATCCGCCCGAAGCCTAAAACCCGAAGCATTTAAAAAGATAACTAATGAAATTTCGGTAAATACTTGGGCGAGGTGTTTTACACCTGTAAACTATGGATTCATGACATCCAATTCATGCGAAAGTTTGAACAACAAACTCCGTTGGGACAGGATGTTACCCGTTTGCTCGTTGTTGGAGTGTGTTCGAGCAACGATAGAGAAATAGTTTGATGTTCGGCGTGCATCTGCCGAGGGTCGCAATCATCCGCTAACGCAGTGGACTCAATTGCGGTTGGATCCTTTGTTCTAGAAAGGTCGTACTCTATCCATTACCACACTTGGCATGCAACGTTATAGGGTTACGGAAGAAACACGATCCTACGTGGTTGATTTAGAGGAAAGAACATGCGATTGTCGTGTGTTTGAAATAGATCTACTACCTTGCTTACATGCATCTACTGCTATTCGGTAATGTTCACCAAACAACATTATCTCTTTTTTTTTTTTTAAAAAAAAATGTTATATTCTAATATGATGTGCATTTACGATATGTAACAGGGAAGCCGGGTTAGATATAATGGATTTCGTTAATGACCATTACAAAATTGACATTTTAAATAGACATGTTTTATGTAATTTTACAGTGTTTTATATTTTATATAACATTTTTAATAAATTAATATAGATGAAATATATACATACTATTTTGTTATTTTTTCAATATATAAATATTATTTAATGAATAATTTTAATTTATAAATATTAATGAATTGCACGGGGTAGTAGTTTATATTGAATTTGTACTAGTTAATATTGAATGAGTGGATGATAAATTCCACATATGTATTTAGATGAATGAATAAAAATGTAAGTGTATGTTTAAATGAAGAGAGATTTAAGAGAAAGATAATACAAAGATGATTTAGATGAGAGAGAATGTTAATTTTGTTAATTTTTGATTAAATGAATTATAGGGTTGTGGATGCCTTTAGTCACCAAAACTTAGACGAAAACAAAAGCACACAAGTCTTGACAACTGGGTTCAGAAGCAGAAAAAAAAAAAGAAAAAAAAAAGTACTGTCATTTCATATAGGGAACTACATAACAAGACAGGGCATCCAATTGATAAGTAGAAGGAAGCCAAAACAAATTTATGATCTTCCCCGGCCCCTGAAACCACGACCACCGCGAGGACCACCTCTAAAACCGCCACCAACTCTGCCGCCTCTCGGAGGACCCCTTCCACCACGGAACCCACCACGACCACCTCTTGAACCGCCTCGTCCTCCCCCTCTACCAGATTGTTGTTGTCCCCTGCAAGAATAGTTTTCACATTCAACCGTATAACCCAAATGTGCAAATGAAAATCTAGTTTTAGGTTAAAAGACCAAGGTTATACAAATGGCCTCACTGTTAATTTGAGTTATATCACTACCCTGTTGCATACAAAAACATCAGCTTATACTAACAAATATCTCGAGAATGCATCCAACTATCATCACCACACTTAATCAAACTCTTAACAGCACCAAGAATCTGACAAAGAGGGTTCCAGGGACCAAAAGTCATGATACACAGCCAAGTTTCAAAATGTGCTAATCTAAAGACCGTATTCCAGGCCAAGAGCCTCACATGTAAGCAAATCTCAAGAAAACATGCAAAGTATTAGAGTAAAGGGTAGAGAAAAATTCAAAGCAGGAAGCATAAGTTAAACAAGATTATTCAAATCCCCTTAAACAAAAATCTTTTTTTCAACCTTTCAAGGCTAGTATAAACACTACAGCAAACAAATATATTGATACTTAATAGACATAATCTAGAACAGCAAGCAAGACATATTATTATTAATCAGGTAAGACGAGCTTTTAGGCAGAACATAAATCTAGTCCAAATAATATAGTACAAAACAAGCCTGCGGACAGAAAACATACTTTGGCTGGGGAAGAAATCTTGCAAGCGGCAAAAGCTTAGCAGGGTCAATGAAGAATTTATCTCCAGGAGAATACGATGTAGCCACAATGCCCTCCATCATCTTAATCGAGAAGTACTACAATTTCACAGCAGAAGATCAACACAAGAAAAATGTAAACTAATTTATTTTTCAATCACGAGCCTATAAATATCTGTATATCACCCTAATGATGTTATGTACTCACCGATTCATTGATGGGCCCAAAAATCTCATCGACTTTACCGATCTGTGTCTTGTTCTGGAGGTAAATCGGAGCATTGAAGTATGGTATTTTCTCATTTGTGAGCTTCGTGACAGCATCACCTTCACAGGCATGAAGAAATGTAGCAACCTCTGCACACAGATTGAACAATATAAATAAAAAAGAATCAATTTTGTAGATAATTTGAGAGAGAGAGAGAGAGAGAGAGAGAGAGAGAGAGAGAGACCAACGACTTCAGATGGAGGGCCTTCGTCGCGAAAAGATCCACGGCCACCGAAACGGCCGCCACGACCGCCTCCGTCTCTACCACCCCTGAATCCGCCGCCACGACCGCCCCCGTCTCTACCGCCCCTGAAGCTGCCGCCGCCGCCACGTCCCCTCGGAGGTCTCATGTTGTCTTCAGAGTTGTGAAAACTGATAAGGGTTTAGGGTTTTTGAGCATTGGAGAAATGAGTGCCTGATATAAATCTATGGTTCACGTGGCCGCTTGTTTGGGCCACGCCCTATGATTTGGGCCTATTCAAGACTGGATTTGTAAAGTGCCCAGTAATGGATCGGCTTGAAGTTTGTACATTGTCCAATAATAGGGCATGTAAGTAAATGGGGAATTTTTTTATATACCACAACAATATACATATTTTGCAAATTTACGAGATCTCATATCTTATTAGCAAGGATACTAAATTGAAGTGCATTTATTGTGTGGTGAATTCAAAACGTTCGGATTAAAAGGAATCACTCCTTCCTACAATCATGCATCATGGAAATTTAGTTGAGAAAAAAAAGGAAAGTGGATATAATTTGAAATTCTAGAATATCACTATCTCAAAATACAGAAAAAACACGACAATATATACAACTCATCAAGATCCGACAGACGCTCGATGGTCATTGTTGCGGTTTCGGGTCTTAATCCGGGTATTGGATTCGATTTAAGCAGTTTAAATATACAGAAGATATACAGAAAATATACACAAAAGATATAAATAAAAAATAAATCAATCTAGTCATTATATACCGAAGATATACATAAGATATACACAGAAGATAAACGAAGTTTGTCACTGTATACTAAAAATATACCGAAGATATACAGAAAAATAAACATAAATTTCACTGATAACCGATAATAGATATTTTTCACTCAACAAAGAATATTTTCCGTATATGTTGCGTTTATATTCTATATATGTTGCGTTTTTCCAATGATAAGCTGGGACGCCTTTCGTCTCGTTACGCCGCCTTGGACAAACTTCTTCAGTGCTCGACCCTCCGCCGCCGGTGCCCAAAATCAAGTTCCCACCGCCCTCAATTCGCCGATCCCGACACTCATTAGCCAAAAGGGACCGTCGCACGATCCTATTCATCCTTCAGCCATCGAAACCGCCTGTTGCCGCGCCACTCCCCCCGCTAGTCCTCCATCAATGACGATTCATTTTTTGAGACGCTGAAAAGAGAAGAAATAACGTCGGAAGAGACGTAAGGAGAAGAAAAAATGGCTGGCAGATGCGCCATCTGTAAAAAGAGAGGATGAGCAGTGATTAGGCGTGAAAGGTGGAGATGGTTTTTATTTTATTTGGTAACTGCTCCTAATAAAGTTGTCTTAATTGAATATATCGTATGTATGTAAATAAAAATTATATGATCGTAAGAGTCCAATTAAAAGAAGATTGTGTGGTGCCTTGAGTAATTATCTCTAAGTAAATAGAAGGCTAATTTACATACATATAAGACTGGTTGTTAAATAATTACAACCTACTACATAAAAATTTTATTTGCATATCTACGTAACTATAGACACGGCACATCTCTTTCTCTTTCCTCTCCCTTTAATTTTTTTCTTCTCCCCTAATTTTTCTCTCGTTTCTCTTTCTCTTTCCTCTCTCATTAATTTTTTTTTTCTTCTTCCACGATTTCTTCCCCCTTTCCTCTCTTTAATTTTTTTCTTCTTCCCCAATTTTTTCCCCGATTTCTTTTTCTTTCGGCTCACTTTAATATATACTGAATATATAATCATTATATACAGAGACATACACATACATAAATAAACCAATATATCATTATATACATAACAAATTATATACAAAATATATACTGAATATATAGTCATTATATACAGAGAGATACACATACAAAAATAAACAAATATATCATTATATACAAAACACATTATATACAAAATATATACTGAATATATATTCATTATATACAGAGACATACATATACAAAAATAAACCTACATATCATTATTATATACAGGATATATACAGAATATATACTAAAAAAGTAAAATACATTACACATCAATGAGTTGTTGGGTTTGGCCACAACACCAGATCCAGGCGTCGGGTTGTCACATGTGACTTGGCCGCCCTCGATCGAAATTCGCCAGCCCGCTTGTCTGCCTCTCCGTTGATGGTTGTCTCCTGTGTCGGGTTGTCACACGTGGCTTGCACCTGATGCTCGGAGTTGCAATCGCTCGCTGCTCTCTATTACCGCCCACCAATTATTACCTTCTTGAGCTGACGGTCGTAGCCATTGTCAAACTTGGAGTTACACGGGGAGGATTTTTGGGAGAGGGACAAATTAGAGAAGCATGAGGAGAAATTAGAAAAAAAAAGAGAGATTTTAGAGAAGAAAGGGAAACTAATCATCTGGGGAGAAAAAGTGTGGAGAGAGGAAGATAAGAAGAAATTAATTGTGGTAGGTGTGGTGAGTGTCTGGGAAAACGAGAAATAAGGGGGAGAAGAAGAGAATAAGAAAGGAGAAAAAGTAGATAATGTATGTGTAACAATCGTATATGTACAAATATTTAGGTTATCTGATCTTCTTTTGCTAATAAAATATTTTGTTCGTAGATATACAATATTTTATGATTAAGTTAGTATGTAGGGTAATTATCTCTAAATAGAAGTTTACATGGCTAAGAAAATCAATAATGAATTCATACAGTCCATGTTAATGGAATTTGGGAGCTGTTTTATTATGTTGTCCATAGGGGAAAAGTTCCCATTTAAAGACCAGAATAATTTCATTTCATTGGATAATTAACACCAGAAATTCTATGGTGCCACAACATGATGTGGCACATTATGATTGGTGCCACAACTATCACACATCATGTTGTGGCACCAATTATAATGTGTCACATCATGTTGTGGCACCATAACATGTGCCACATGTGGCACCATAGAATTTCTGTAATTAACACACATCATGACTTGTGTTATTTATCCAACAATGGAACATACTTTTGGAATAAAAATTCTCATCATGTACATAGAGTTATTAAATGAACGAGTCGCTCGTAAGCTCAATTCGTCTAAATTAATTAAGGCTCGAGTTTGTCTCTGACTGGAAAATAAGTTTTTTCTTTTTTTTTTTTTGCATAATTTCTTGAACTTTTAACATAACTTGGTTCATTAATGCTCGAGCTCCACTTGTTAACTAGGAGAGTTTGAGTTCATCCATGAGTTAATGAGCCGAGCCGATATAGACTCGAGCCTAAGCTCGAGTATCAGAAACATGAGCTCGATCCCGATCCGGATCATGTATAGCTCATGACCTCGGCTCAGCTCCAGTTGGCTAGTCTATAGTTTGAGTACTTTAACATGTGTATATATCTCATTTAGAGTGTGTTTGTAAGCACCATAAACTAGCTTTAATTACCTTATAAGCTTTAAGTATATAAATAAGTTTTGTTTGGTAGGATCGGCTTCTCTTAAGAGCTCTAGCTTATTTGGGTAGCTTTTGAAATAAGCCCGTTATAAATTTTTATTTCAGTTGACTTATCAACTAATTTTACTGAACACTTTTATCATATAAGCTAGATTTTCAGCCATAAGCTATTAGCTATAAGTTCGAAATTTACTTGTAACCTATCAAGGTATCAACTAGTTTTACCAAACATAGGCTTAATACATATTCTATATTAGAAAAAAAAAAAATGGGAGGTAACAAATAGTAGAAAAATCAGTGGTTACAATGTTTATGTCTACCTGTAAAAAGATGTGATGGGAATTTCTTGAAATGGCAAAGAAGGGGAAACAAGAAAATTAAAAATAAAAATAAAAAAAAAATAATAAAAAAATGATAGGGATAGCATGACAAGCGGGCATGTAGCAAGCAAAAAAGACAGGCAAATATGATGTTATCTTATGTTAATGTTGTTATGTAGTTTATTATGTTCAAAAAACAAGGGGCAGTTAATTAGCTGTGTGCATTAATTTGGACCAAACATCCCTTTCTTCGGTCACCATTTGCCTGTTAGTTAACCTTTTCTTGCTTATTTATACCCTAAACTATTTTACCTTTTCATAGCAACACATTTATATCCTTTCAAATATATCTCTCAAACTCAAACCAAACATAGTAAGTAGTAATTCAGCTGAGTATATATACAGAAAATGGAAGCATTGAAGATGAAGGCTTTCTTGATAGTCGTGGTGATGGCCGTGATGATGGCGGCCCAAAATGCGGCTGCTGAGGTGGAGGCTCCTGCCCCGGGCCCATCAGCTGATGCCTCTGCGTTTGTACCGGCAATCTTCGCTTGCGTTGTTGCAGCTGCACTCGGATACCTCGTCTGAGCCGATGATGATCAACATACATTGGAAGGAGGCCATTAATGCCAATTCATGTTTACCAGTTTGTTTCTTTTTTTTTTTTTCTAATTCGTACGGCATTCAATTTTATTGGCTCCCATTTCCTATTGATTCTTTTACATTAATGTAATCGATGAGCATGTAGATTGTGTGTTCCCGTCCGTTATTCACTTCGTATATATAATAATAATAATAATAATAATAATAATAATAATAATAATACTGCTCTCTCTATTCGAATATTGAACTATCTCCATCCATCTTCTTCCATTGTTTTGTGTTTCATTGATTGATGTTGTAAAAAGATGCGAATTTTAAGTGCAATGATAGATTTTGCAAATGGTTTGTTTGTTAGAAGATTAATTTGTTTGTTGTCCTTATGTTTTGCTTTCTTCTTGTTTTTCCACCAAACCAACCATATGAAGCTAGCTAGTGTGTTTTGAGTTTATTTCTGCAAAGAAAACAATCATGTTGAGGATGAAGACATTTTGGTCTCTATTAGTGTAGCCAGATGATGAGACTACTTAAATCTCACTGTGTTTTGTGGAGGAAAAAATCGACATAATGTTTTGTCATCTTTTATGAGTAAATGGATCGAAAATGGAAGGTAAAGCACAATTCTTTTACCAGCCAAGAATCACAGGTTCTTAGAATTATGTAAAACATGCATTCACTTGGACCCGCTATTGATCTCGACTTTGAAAACAATACTTCGTTTCGTATTCCATGATCTAACCCATCAGCCTCTTCCTTTAACCCAGCTGAGGCAACAGCAAAAACATCATGCAAGTGAACCGAAATGACATGCAATAAAACAAAATAGATAAAATCTCAAACAGCAGCACATAAATTCAAACAAACAAAATCTCCAAGGTTCTGCAGCAAATACATTTTATGTCATCCATAGTCTCCGACGTTAACCGACACTATTCTTATAGCTCCCCTAAACAAATCGAAACATATCATCCAGACACAAAACAACATATTTCTGGAAAACTCCACCGACACTCAACGGTTGGCCTTGGCAACCCTCTCAATCTCATCCTTCTTCTTAATAGCATAGCTGCAGAAACAAGGAAGCCATTCAACATGTTAGCTTTACAAAAAGCTAGAAGCCAGACATATTCTTGGTGTAAGAAAAACTCAGGAATCATAGCTCACCTGTTTGAAGATCCTTTGGCAGCATTGATAAGCTCATCAGCAAGACACTCAGCAATGGTCTTAATGTTCCTGAAAGCACTCTCACGAGCACCCGTCGTGAGTAAGTAGATGGCCTGATTCACACGTCGCAGGGGAGAGATATCAACGGCTTGTCTCCTCACAACTCCAGCAGACCCAATACGGGTGGCATCTTCCCTTGGCCCACTAATAACATCGACAACCAAAGAAATATACACTTCATCAATTAATCTTGCCAGTTCCCCAGATTTTAGCATCAAAAACATCAATCTCAACATGATAAATGTACACATGCGAGAGCAAACCTGTTGATAACAGCATCAACAATGACTTGAATTGGGTTCAGATCAGTCAACAGATGGATGATCTCCATAGCATGCTTCACAATCCTAACAGCCTTGAGCTTCTTCCCATTGTTTCGGCCGTGCATCATGAGGGAGTTGGTCAGCCTCTCAACAATTGGGCATTGAGCCTTCCGGAAACGCTTTGCTTGGTACCTTCCAGCAGTATGTGGCATGTATGTGGGGTGCTTAGCTGCTGTTGCAGTTATGTAATCTTCCACAGAAATGTCACTAACCTGAAATAGGGAAAAAAAAAAAGTACAAGATCATGTTCACGCACGCCTGGTTACAAGAATAAACCGCATAAATAAGACCAACGCTACATGTCAATGTTAAATATCATTCTTGAATATTCCCAGTCTACAATTGATACAATCTCTGACAACAAGTGGTGGGTTATAATTTTATAATCCACCTTTAAGTTATCATAAATGGGTCGCAAGTGCAAGCTTAATGCACTATAGTTGGTTAAAGTTTGGAGACTTTATAATATGTGTAGGCCATGATTGACAGTTTTTTTACTTTGACAATAATTCTTGTGGCATCATAAAATATTACAACGAGAACACTTGATAGCTTTCACTTAAACCAAATTTAATGATCCAAAACTAAAGCAATTTACTCTTACATACATAAAAATAACAGTTCTGAGTTGCATTGAATAACAAAATAAGAGATTCCTAAACCCAAATCAGCAAAACTTGTCAAATTCAGCTTGACGGACTCATAGCTTCAAGCAATGTGTTTCCACATATGAAACAATCACTTTGTCCAGATTTCAGCTAAACAAAGCTAGAATCCAACAAATAAGCCAACACACAAAATTACATGAAATCAAATTAACAATCCACATAAAAACCATAACAAAGAGAACATCATCATGCGTTCTATTCTACCTTCCCTTAAAGATCAAAACTTTAGACTCATTTCACCTCAATCATTTATACAAGACTATGAATCATGAAGAGGGTACACTCAAAAAACGTCTAGATTGAAATCACAAATTTCAAACACAAACAAATCAAAGCATCATAAAGATAATTAGCTAAAAGAAGAAAAAGCTGACCTGCACTTCATCATAGGGCCAGCGGTTGAACAGCATAATGCCGCACTGAGCCTTTTCCACCTCGGTTACGGGGGCCACCACCACCTCTTCTGTCGCCATGTCTTCTTCTTCTTCTTCTTAACCTGCTCAAACCCAAACATAACAAAAAAAAAAACCAGAAATCAGCTGCTGCTAAGAAAGATCCATACAAAGAATTGCGCAAACAGTTAACAATATAAGGAGGAAACGAAAAACACGAAACTCTTCTTCTAAAAGCTGGTGACGGCGTTGGCCTCTGTAGGGAGAGAGCAAAATGAGATGATGTAGAGAAATGAAAAACCCTAGCGGGAGCTATAAAATGACTCGTGGGGGGATGTGTATGAATTGACTATAATACCCTTCTTTGATTTGTGCACTCTCGGATAAAAATGTTGGTGGGTGGGCCTCTATTCTACAACATGAGCCCAGTCAACATGTGGAAAGCCCATGAAGTAGTACTCATTTTTATCTCAAAGCTTGTATGAATGCATACATTCGAAAAAACACAAAATATTAACTACATCGTGATATAACTAGAGAGCTATTCAACTTATATAATTTCTTGAAATTCAGTCTAGACTCGAGCTCGAAACTCATAATGTTGTGAAGTTTGAAATTAAAATTCGAGCCAAGTTTATACATATAAATCAAGAAACTCACTTAATTACCTCATTAAAACTTTGTGATCTTTGAATTATATATACACCGTATAGGATATGATAATTTGTTTACCATATCAATTAACAGATCAGTAGTCGTATTAACTCGTGTCGGACATGGGCACGAGAGTCAAACTGTTAGGATGTATGTATGCGTGCGTTACTAACAGGAAAAATATTAAGCATAAGCATACAATTTGCTAAAGTATAAGATTTCGATGAAAAAGTTAATATTGGTCGGGGAATTTTCTATAATAAATAAATGTGTATTGCTCATCAATTAGATGATCCTTTAGTCACTTCCCTATATTTAGTCTGAGTTTTCATCCCGAGCATGTGCGGCAGAATGATTTTCCTTCTTGGCGACTGAATTTGCATGCTCCTCTGCTTCGGTAGGTGATTAAACATGCTCGTATTTAGGTGGTTCGCTTATATTTTCCTTGGATGGATTCTCAAGAAGTAGCACGTCGGCTTTGCGAAATTCTGCTGAACTGTCTCCTCTTGCTAGACGTGGTGATTCATTAAAATCTTGTTGCACAGCGGCTGATGCAACAGAATTTTTGTTATCAGGTTCCAACTCTAACGACGGCTCAGTAACACTGCTCGTAGGCTCCACTAACTTTTCCTTTTGCTTTTCTGATTCCTTTACATTTCTATTTTCCATTTCCTCTTTCCTTTCCATTTCCTTTTTGTTCTTCTCTTCCATTTTGTTCTCGTTTTCGTCAACCTTTTCCATTTCATTTTCATTTTCCATGTCCTTCACCTTTTCTTCTTCCTTATAATCACTGAGTTTTGGGGGTGGGTTTGCCTTTCCCATTTCCTTCACTGTTTCCATTTCCTTCATCTTTTCTTCTTCCTTTCCATTTTCCATTCCCTTTACCTTTTCTTCTTCCTTATAATCGCTGACTTTTGGGGGTGAGTTTGCAGTTTCTGTATTTGTTCTTAGAGATTCCACACTGAGCTTTTTGTTTGGTGAGGCGGTCTTCTCATCCTTTTCATCCTTCTCATCAGTCAAATCATTGACCTCATCGTCGCTCTCTGCAGCAGTCTTGAGTTTTAATGGGCCAAGCTTCGCATCGAGATCCTTAATTGCAAAGGTTAGGGATCGTACATCACGAGCTGCTGCTAGCTTTTCAGTAGAAGCTAACTGCAATAAGGTAATTCACAAATGAAGTGGGATGATAGCAGAGTATTAACAAAAACAAAATGCCAATATTACATTAATCAGAGGCAGGTGGTAAGAAAAATACTGAATAATAGCTTAGGTTGCCAATAAAGGTACATTTTTTTGTTGAGAACATATATAATCCTGAAGCATCACGTTAAAATGTGTACATTTTCTTTACGTGGACTGTTGGTGTTAAAGCATTTCTTTAAATTTTAATAAACTACTCCGATTAGAGCCTCTGGGTGTGTTGAGCATGTATACTATCATTATTAAGCATGGAATGACCCGCAGAAGAACGATGACGACCACAATGAAGTATTGATCACAAGTTCGGAAACTTACAGACTTAGTTCTACTAATGAAATTCGTAAAAGCTACTGCACAACAATTGTACACACTGAATAACAAAGACAAGTTATCTCTAACTAAAAAGGACTTACCTTAGTAAGTTCTTCAACTCTTTCCTTGAGATCTTCTGTCTTCGCTTCCTTGTAAACAAGCTGCAGAATGCATATCAAGTGAGCGTCGAGACTCTCCGAACGATGCTGCTCGATTGTACACTGAGGAATCGAGGAGTGACAACCAACTGAATAAAAGGGGCATTTCACCAGCTTCATAGGGCACACTGTTATGCAGTGCCTATCCATGTCGCGCCTCATTATACTCTCTGAGCAGTTCTGCTCACATTGAATTATCTTGAAGGGACACGTCTGGTCGTGTTGCTCCATCTGAGCAGCACTAAACCTAAAATTGCACCCCTCGTTCAGGCAGTTTATGGTCCTAAAACTACAATTTAACTTATGCGCCTCCAATTCTTCTTCAGATTTAAAGCTCAAGCTACAGTGATACATGTTGTTGAAATCTGCGTTTTTCAGAATAGTGTGAGCTACAGATTCCCTCCGGTTAAGCAACCAAAAGCCACCAATCTCCATTTCCTGTGAAAAATCATCTATCCTGTCTTCCCTTCTTTCACTCAGCAACCATCCCGAAACCCGGCTGAAAAAGTTCCTCTTCGAACTCGCAAAATCATCTATGAAGTCAGAGATTATATCATAAGGGTCCTCAGGAAGGTCAATGTTGGGGCCGCCTTCTAACACCACGGACTCGACCACGAAATTTTCGCTCCTTTGGGTAAGATAGTCGACCATCTCCCTTCGTATGTCTACTGCCACGGAAGCCGGGCTCCGGAAGAGGCCTCCGGTCGTGTTGTCGACACATGCAGAAGCCAATCCAGGGAGGAACTCCTCGGCTATTTTGTGCACAATGTCCGCATCGTAAAGGTGACAGTGGAACAAAGCCCCTCCCTCCTTTTCTTCCCCGAGCTTCTCGGGAGTCAATTCAGTGTCATCAGCTGGGGGATTCATACTGCACAATAAAATTAAGAATTACGTAAAAATTGTATGATCATGTCCAAAATGCACAATTCTTGGCAGACAAGTAGTTTGTTTCAAAATTTGCTATGATTTTCAAACACGAAAGAAGCATTTGTGACGCTGACAGTAAACAAAACAGCAGTGAATGCGTGCAACAGAAAACACATTATAAATTTGCTATTCAAATCACAATCAGATCAAGCAATATGACCAAATAAAAACACTATGTCATTCCTCCACCAAATTGCTCTATTTGCAAATTATTATATCGCTATCCCATTGAAAACTCTCAACGAAACTATAAAAATTTGGCAAATACACATTCAATAACGTCAACCTTCAAAGAGTTTAGTTAGCTTCTAAAACAAGAAACAGAAAGAAAGAGGGCGAGCCGATCCCTTGAAGATGCACAGATCCAAAATGCACGAATTTACGAAAACATATCAAAATCCAATCAGAAAAAAACACCGAACAAAAACGTTGATCGTGATCGAAAGGAAAGAAAGCTGACACACACACACACACATATATATCTCTACTATACATATAAGAAGAGAATGAGGACCAATTGTGGGCTTGACACATGTCTTTTTGGGACAAAAATGTCCTTCCTTTTATTCTGTACTGGTATGTATCCCGTGCGATGCACGGTCTGTATTTATTTTGAGAAATATTATAAATTTAAGTGTATTAATAGTTCAACTAGTGATAATTTGTAGGGAACTTGTCAAATAATAAAATTTTGCACGTGAAAAAATAATATATTACATGTTTGATAATTGTGCAACGCGTCGTCCTTACAAACAAATATTTTTAACTCTTTTCTATTACTGATAAATGAAACAATATATAATTGGTCGTGACTAAACACGATTTATTCAAGAACATGCCAACGCATGGTAAAGATGACTCTGACTCTTATTTATATATTACTTACACGTGAAATAACATATAATTGGTCGTGACTAAAAACTAATTTCTTAAGAACATGCCAACACAAGATAAAGACCGACTCTGACTCTTAATGGAACCTTATGATCAGAATGAACTGGTGCTGCTGGAACTTAAATGGGACCTAATATGGATCTTTTTATCCCTAATATGAATCTTTTTATAATATGATAATTTGTCTGCAGTTCGACAAATGAGTTGTTAGTTTATTATTTAATATCAGTTATACTTCGAAATTTTTTATACTTTTTTATCTTGTTTAAAATAACATTAAACATGTATGTTTAAAATATTAAAAACACCTAAACTGTTATATAACATATGTAAGATTATCTAAAATATTCTATATTATTCTTAAAAAAATAGGAGGTCACCTAAATTTTTTCTAAATTATTTTGTAAGTAAAGCATGTCTAAAAAAGTTTAATGAACATGATCCTCTCTCTCTCTCTCTCTCTCTCTCTCTCTCTCTCTCTCTCTCTATATATATATATATATATATATATATATATATATATATATATAACATGTTTAAAATATAAAAAAAATATTACATGTGAATAATATGTGTTCAATTTGTGTCCAATTTGATTACTCTCTTTGTATTACTTTGAAATGAAATCTTTACAATACATTTGTTTCTTTTAAATTATTATTTAAGTTGTATGTACGACATAATCGTATGATAAAAAAATAATATTTTTGCGTTGAAATATGCGATTTACTTATATGTATATAAAAAAAATGTAAAATAATTTTTCATTAAATATTAAATTTTGTATTATTCTTTTTTATTATAGCATTCTCATTTAAAATATTGTTACCATGGTTAGTGTAAAAATATTAACAATAAAAAATTGTCAGGTTTAAAAAAATAAAAAAGAAAAAAAGAATTTTTCATGATAATGAATTTGTGTATATCTAAATCATCCTTGTGCTACAATACCACAGTCCATCCCCATAAACTTTTGTGACCAATTTCATTACTTTTTTTATAACTTTAAAATGAAATCTTTACAATATATTTGTTTCTTTTAATTATTATTTAAGTTGTATATATTGCATAACTATATATTAAAAAAGTAATAATTTTACGTTGAAATATGTGGATTATTCATATGATATAAAACTTGTAAATTAATTTTTCATTAAAGATTAAATTTTGGGATTTTTTTTATTTTATTTTTTATTTTTGTTGTAGCATTCCCATTTAAAATATTGTTACCATGATTAGTGTAAAAAATTTGACCAGAATAAGAAAGATTGTCACGTGTAAAAAAATTAATAAAAACAGAATGTTTCCATAATGAATTTGTGTATATCTAAATAATCATTGTGCTATCCATTTGAAAAACGTGTTGCATAAGGGAAGGATTGACTCAAAAGTGAATTTGGCAAAATAAATGACAACTCCATTTCCTTTTTTCACGGCAATCTAACACAAAAAAAAACTGGATTTCACAAAATAAATTACAAAGACATTTCCTTTTTTCACGGTAAATTAGCTCATGCAATTAATGATCATGTGTGTGATATTTCTTTATATAGAAGGTAATTAATGAAATTGACGGGAAATTGTTTCTAAATTTGATTTATGTTAATCCTTATTATATATATATAT
>CACSLK010034598.1:21084554-21100577 GCA_902706635.1 Striga hermonthica
TCTCAGATTCTTCCCTGATATTAATTGTTCTCAAAGCCCTAAATGAAAAAGTAAAGCAATGAGTTCCTAGAAATATACAGGCAAAGCAAAGCGATAATGTACATGTACCAAGCTAATATATATATTTTGTTAGTACCTTCCACAATAACAATAAACGAAACAAAGGCTCAAATACAGGACAGAACAGAAAGAAAACTACTTGCATGGTGTACCTTTCGGCAATCGATCGTGCCTTCTCAATATCGGCTAATGAGAGCATAAATGCCATGTATTTTATCCATATAAAACTGCTGTTTGGGGAACTCCTAATAAGTTTCTCAAATTCATCTGCACTCCTTGGGATGTCCTTTTCGAGCAGTCTCTCCTCAGCGGCTCTTATTTCTCTTTCCCTTTAAACAAGCAATAATAAGTTAAAGCCCAAGGCATTAATTAACTAACACAAAAGTAAAGCGTACAGCTAACTCATTTCCTCACATAGTAATATCAAAGCTATAACTGATTCTCAAACATACCTTTCTTCCCTAGCCTTCTTTTTTGCTTTCTTTTTGCTTTTCTCTTCTGTGGTATCCACATCTGTAGTAGCATTTTCCACACTTTGACCAACATTATCATAGATGTCTATTCCATCAATGTCATCAAGAGAAACGTCAAGTGGCGGCACAAAGGCCCTAGATTCGACGTCCGCTAATATAGGAAGATGGTCATATTCATTATGTGTGTTGTCAACAAAAGCAGAGTTACTCGGTGGTATCACTGATGGCTCAGAACCGTTTTGTGTTGGAGATGTCTCAAATGCTTCCTCCTGTGTGAAATATGATTTTTTCATACCAAGGGAAACTCTATTTCTCTCTTTATCCACCTGAAAGAGAAATTGAAAAACTTAAGGTAGTGAAGGCGAGAATTTTTTTATTTTATTTTTTACAATCCACGTTCTCACTCAAATGACGTGTTTAATTATCATTAATTGCACAAAGGGAGAAACACAAGGAGTGATTAAGATACAAATTAATTGTAGTGGGACCACCCAGGCAAGCTTCAACCAATGGCAGTGAAAATTGCACATTTTATCTTGCGTTGATGTTACCTCCAGACCAAACAAAATGTAACAGCAAAAGTACAGTGAAAAACAATAGCAACAAACACAAAACAATATATCCCCTTTCTCAACATTTTACCACACTGATATAAGGCAATATTGTCTTACTAAATTTGTGCTAACCTTCAAAACTTTTGCCGTCACTCTCTCCGCTGCTTTAAACTTCGTCTCTAGATCATCCACGTGGTTATCAGAAAGCTCCGAAACATGACATAACCCAACCTGGGACAAAATAAGAAGCAGATAAGACCACTTAGACAATAAGCTGTCACTAAGAAACACAACTGCTCCTACTCAAACTACGAAAAGTGACCACTGAGTATGCAAACATTCAACATTCATTCAGCCAGCTGGTTTTACGAAAGGGGGATATTAACTGGCATGAGAAAAAACCACGCAAGAGAAATAATATAAGGAAAATGCTACAAGTACATCATAAATGTACATAGAGATGTACATAACACTCACATTGAGGGGGGTCCACTTGATTTTTATTTTTAGTGGGTCCCACTTAATGTGAGTGTTATGTACACCCCTATGTACAATATTATGTACCTATAGCATTACTCATAATAAAAATGGTGCCACAATCAGCTGTATTCTATAAAAACTAAAATACATTTAGGACAAGCACAGATTACTTTTTCATTATAGCCACAAAACAACTCACAAAAAGCAACAGTTTGGTGAAACCATATATGCACACGTGATCATCTAAATCACGTACCCAATTCTAGGAACTGAAACCAAGAAACGAACAGCAATTCACATACCACATTCGTCTGATCAATGGATATAAACAATCCATAAGACTCCACGCGCTTGATTCTTCCATGAATCACATCTCCAATATTAATATGGCTGAAGGAATTAGTACTCGACTTTGATGCACCTATCGCATTTGAAGTCTGCAGGGTAACTTCTATCCGCTTAGACAATGGCTCCACCAAAAGCACCCTGCATTTGGTACGTTAGTACTACATACTCCAATAAAATTGAAAAGCGCTTTCAAATGCCTTACCTGCCAGACACAAGCTTTCCAATAGGAAATTCCTTCTCTGGATTCTCAACAAATGTGTCCGACAAATTTGAAAGAAGAATTTTCGCATCAATCTTTCTTGAAAGCATAATAAAACATCCCTTTGGGGAGATGTTTTTAATATAGCCCTGCGGCAGAAAATACAGGGAAAACATAACATAATATAATTCTTTAGTGAGCAAACAATAAAACAAAATAAAGATTGAAATATAATTCACAGAATTCATTCCTGTACTATTAATGCAGTAACTAGTATATTTATATTGCAACCATACCATCAATTACAACACTACCTGAACAGCCATATTTGGGTGAAGATCGGTTATCTTGTCCACAAGCTGTGTGGAAGTGTGTCTGCACATGATAACTTGTAATGTGACACCAGAAAACGAGAATTATAGATCCATACAGTCATTGAGAATACTCAGATTCTGATTTAATGAACATTTCTCAATATGTGGTATAAGTTTCTAAAAGAGAACCCAACTGAAAGAAGTATTTTATGAACATAAACGAAAACTACATAAAATGCGACCACATAATTTCCTTGATCCCCTTCTCCAAAGTAAAAGAAACATAAATTGGAACAGGATCAAACACTAATGTAAGCAAGGATCATAGGAAAATAAAGGCAGCCCCAGAACCGAAAGCTAATATATAGATTGTAAAAGATCTAAACTTACATGGTAGATCCTTGGCCGGTTGATCGTAGTGATAAGTCAACATGGACTATGCCCTTAATAGCTCGATTAATTTCCAGAACTTTACATTTGACAAACTGTCCAAGGCGGTATCCCGCAAGAGGCTCGGGGAGCCAGTTTGTCAATTCAGTAAAATGAACCTTACCAAAATGGTGATGATCAATTTGGACTAGCAACCCCCCAACACCGGGAAGAATCTTAGAAATCCTACCACCCACGATACTACCTTCTGCTATATGGCACAGTAACTGCTGATCAGAATCAATATCTTTGATTTCCCCTGAACTATCAAATGGCTTATACAAAGCTATGCGCAGCAACTTCTTCTCATTATTCACACTGATTACGTAACCTGAAAGAGCCTTTCCCACATGGAACCGAGTCTGAAACTCCGCCAGTTCAGAAGGCTCACATGAAGAATCAAGAATATACAACTGCGCCCTTACATCGCGAGATAGAGTCAGCCAAGCCCAGTCACAGTCCGTCTTATATACGTAACCGGACACATGTTGACCATAGGAATAGTTGAACTCTTCGGAATTCTGTTCATCTATGTCCCTCAATCCTAAATATTCAATGCATATTGAAAATATTAGACAAAGAAATACTTGGGGGTCATAAACATAAAGAATTGGGCAAAGGTTACAGACAGAAATGTGTACCACTAAGCAAGGACGGTTTGATAGATAATTCATATCCATAAGCTTTTTTAAAGTTTTCTGTCTTGCTGCCCATAGACACAATCCTGGCTGACAGTGTTTGCCCAATTCTGTATTCACTAAATGGATTTCCAGTAGAACTATCATCAGTTACCTGCCAACAAAAAGCTAAATCATAAAAACAAGCCTTTCAAGTATAGAAGATGATACACAAAGTGAATTATACATATATATATCCAATTGTGACAATCTACATTGTAAAATTCTGCACCTCAGTTATATGTATCCTCCCAAGAAATCCAGATCCAAATTTCACTCTGAGTTCAAGAGGCTTTATTTCAGTAATCTAAAATCAACCACAAAAACAAAAGATCATCAAGTCTAGTTATAATGTTATAGAAATAGAAGAGTTCAAATCAGTGAAAATTCAATGGTGGATCAGTAGTCTGGATATATGGGTCTGAACTCAGGATAATGTAACAAGTCTCACCTCAGCCTGAACTAGAGATCCGGCATCATAGCCGGACCTCTTTTTCGCCCTCTTGTAACTAGATGTGTCGACACCATCACTCAAAGATTTGAGAAGCAGAAGCAATCTTCCACCTGTTGCAGTAGCTGGTAGAGCCATTACCAAGGCAGAGACACTGCACAGAGAAATACAATTACAGTGGCGATGAAATGAAAAACCCAGGCAAGACCAGATTTAAAGAAGCAAATAGCAGGTAAAAGATATAGTTGCAAGGATTTTACATCATTAGGAACAGTCATCAGTCAATAACTAGCACCCAAAAGAATGCCACATTTAGGAGTGGGAAAGACAGCCAGTAAGGTAAGGCAACAGCAAATGGAAAAGAGATGAAATACAGTTTTTCTAAACAAGAATATTGTTCAAGAGTCCCACTAAGACAGGCATCCAAGCTATTAGGATTTTGAAAATATTAATATGAAAACTGTACCTTCAAGACAAAATTACACAGGTACACACTTAGTAACCTAAGAAATCTAACAATGGTCAGACAGACACTTCTTATTAAATACCAAAGTCGGGCTGCCTAAGTTGCTTTTAGATCAGCAACCAATCATGGTGGTGACCTGGATGCTTGAATAAGAAGCTAGACGCAACGCCAGAAGACAGGTACATGACGAGAAACCAGAATTACCTCTGTCCATGGATAAACTGTTTAGAAAGTAATTTCTGAGTGTTGTAATCACTAAGTGATGCGTAGCCAATGGAATGACCATAAGATGGAAGCGAAAGAACCTGTTAAAAAGAACAGTAACAACAAAATATGAAAGTTTTAGCATTCAAGTAAACGAAGTAATAAGCAAAATTAACATAAAAAATAGAAGGGGAAATATTACCAAATAACTTTCTTTCACAATCTCAACAGTTGCATTTACTGTTTGATTTACTTCCAACTCTTTATCGGTTTCTCTTTTGCGCTTCTGCAAACAAGATATTATTCAAAAGGTGGAAAGGGGAGGAATACAAAATGCAAATGTACTGGCGAAGATGAATCAGAAACATTTTAAGAATACCTAGGACACCTTGCAAACACAACAGAAGGTAAAACATATATAAAAAGTCAGCATAATTATCTATGGAAATCATCACTATGACCACTTGCCAAGAAGGCAAGAACACAAGGTAACCATTAAGATATGATACTTGTTAGAAAATAAAGGCAAACCTTCTTAAGTGTTTCAGAATTAGAGTTCTCTTCTTTTGCTCTACTTATGAATTCTGGCTTCAGAGATAGATCCACGAGGCGCTCTATTTTTGAAACGTCAAGGACTGCAGCTTTGACAACAGAATTTCTCTCCATCGTGGTCCCCGCCACTGAAAAGAATGCCCTTAGTTTCATTTTGAACTAGCAATTAACATATAGGATTCAAGCAAAATGACCTACGCTGATGATGTGAGATAAAGCCATATACATCCTTGTGTTCCTTAAAACTTATAACAACACCATAATCCTCAATTCGATGTATTTTCCCTTCAATGATACTACCTACACCAAATTCATTCATCCATCTCAATCCAGGGTCTTCTGACTCCAACGCTTGCTGCTTTGCAATCTGGTAAAGCAGTAAAAGGAGTGC
Organism: Striga hermonthica; assembly: GCA_902706635.1. Lineage (NCBI taxonomy): Eukaryota > Viridiplantae > Streptophyta > Magnoliopsida > Lamiales > Orobanchaceae > Striga > Striga hermonthica. The sequence goes on from CACSLK010034598.1 coordinate 21,090,153, forward strand.
CCAATATTAGCATAAAACAACAGCTGCAAGTTTCTGCAAGATGACGTAGTAAGCTAATATAATAAAATCATTAAAAAAAACATGTACATACAACATATGCATAACCTAGAATAAATTCAAACTCTCATATGAATACACCACAACCCAAGAGCAAATAGAAATTAATAAATTTGCTTCCCTATCTAGAAATAAGTTACAGCACAGTCACATGCTTCCACAAAACAACCAACTGCAAGCATAGCTCAACATCATTGCCCTTTCAGAAGGGTATTCACAAGGGCCCAAACCCTGTACCTTGCAGTTAGGGATGGCAATGGACCAGGTCGGGCCGGGTACCTACAGACCCAGACCTGGCCCGCGTTTCTGCCTTGTGGACCCAACCTGCCCCGCGACCAGCGATGGGTCCAACAGGTCGGGCCCGTGCCCTGACCCCATTTGGGGCGAATCGGCCCGCCCCGACCTGTGCCCCATGTCTGACCCGATTCAAGGCGGGTATGCACTTAACCACAAAAAAGAAACCAGCAAAAAAAAAAAAAAAAAAACTCCAACACCCATCTGCTCCACAAACCTTCCAAAGGCAAAAACCAAACTACCACCAAAAGAAATATGTGTAACTAAAAGCAGAGAGAAAACCATCATTTTTTAAGCAAACAAAAGCAGACCTCAACAAATTTCAGAAAACTCGATCCATTCTTCCTGGAACAATTTGTAAACATGAAACAATACAATGACAAATCAATTATCCCATTCATGATACAAAATATAATAAAGGCGAAAGAACCATTATAATTTTTTTACTTAAAAATATTTACTAATGACCATTGGAATATGAAATTGGAATCTGAGTGGACAGGGCGTCAGGCGGAGGCGTGGCGCCGAGCCTTTGTGTCGAAGCCTCGGAGGTGAGGCGAGGAGCAGCCGGAGCTTTTGTTTTGGATTTCAGAGGTGCGATGTCGAGGCGCGAAGAAGAGATACGCCGGAGACAACTCAGTGAAAAGAGAGACAACGGGCAGATGTGAGAAGAGAGGCAACGGCTTAGGAGTGAGTGAGAGGAGCAATATAGAATTCTAAAAACCTAATCCCAATACCCTAATTTACATATATTATATATTATAATTATATAATATATAATTTATATAATTATAATTTTTATTATATAATTTTTATATATATACAAGGGCATGGCGGGGCGGGGCGGGGTGGGATACAGGACCCGGACGTGGCCCGATTAGCTTACGGGGCGGACCCGGTAGAGAAACGGGGCAAATTCAACCTGCCCCAAATGCTGCGGGTCAGGCCGGGTCCAGGTCGTTTTGCCATCCCTACTTGCAGTTAATTGGTCCTTAACTCTACAAAACGTACCCTGTTACCCACACATCCAGCCAAGACAGAACCAACATTGCCAGAGCAAGATCGATGTAAAGAAAATGTAGGTCCACATTCATGAGAATGTCGATGTTCACAAGAGTTTGAACAAAAAAAGAAAAATATCAGATAATATCCAAGCAAAGCATATACTACTAGTCTATTTCTTGTTTCTTCATCCCGGCGAAAGGATAAACCCTAAACTATCTCTTTCTACAGCTCACTTCAGATGAGATTGTCAAAGTTTGACCAAAAAATCATGTTTACCTTTTCTTCCACAAGAAAATATTCTTGAATAAAAGATGCATCAGTGGAGCAGCACAATGATTGCTTCAACGATAGTGTTATTCTACCTGTTTCTGTATTAACCTAGAAAGAGATAAAAAAAAAAAAGAATCAAATTAGAATATCAAGATATTCTAGGATTTATACAGTAATTTCTAAGGTGGTCGTACATCAATGACATTGCTGCGAACAGACTGTCCAACATAGAAGATCTCAGAGAGTTCCAATCTTTTTCCATCAGTAGCCTACAAGACAGCATCCCAGAATGCAAGTAATCCAGTTTTAACTAATTAGCCAGTTGCTCAGTATACACAGATTTGGAAAAAATTTTAGACCTATACCTTGCTTTTGGGAGCAAATCCAGTTAAACGTCCAATATAACGAACAAAGCAGCCATTTTCAATTATATTGCATATGTAACCCTGGTACATAAATGAATGTGAGCAAAGGAGGACAGGAAATATTATAAATTCATTCTTCCAACAGACAGAATACCATGATCGTGATGCAAAATAGAGGTACATTTGTCTAATAGGCATTAGGTTAAACTGTGAAAGCATTACAAGACAAGAGATTCAATATTTCAAGGATTTTCTAAGGTAATACCACACATTAAAGCGATAAGAATTCTTACATGCATCACGGAGTGGGTAGTAACTTGGCTAATATCAACAGGGAGCTCCTTGGCTGAATGAATTAGTGAATACTTGGCAGTAAGTATGACATTGTTTCCTTCAATATCTGCATGATCAGAATATCAAATAGATAAAAATAATCAATTGTTAGAAAGTTAAAATAGATCTGTACTTGTTTTCTTATTTAATACATGAGAATTCAGGCATGGGATCTCTTGCAAATACTGTATAGTTCACTACTCCTGAGGACAATTTAGCTTAATGCAGAAGAGCACCATCCCTAAATATTTTTCGCTTACTTATCTTTACGTAGAACATGAGCTTTCAAAATATTTTTCCTTCATTAAGTCTATGAGAGAAAGTATGCAGGGACAAACAGAATAAGAAAAATGGCTTAACTAGATGAATCAGATAAAAATAGTGAGGAAAGATATTGAGATTTTACCAAGTACCAACAATTCATCAAAATGATATCCTGGCTTTATGGCGGACATCAATCGAGAAGCAAGGCCTGTTGCATTAAAAACCAAAACCAAATTCGAATACGTACATAGACAGGGATATCAGGCACCCATTTAACGAGCAATTTCATCAGTTAACTAAAGGAGAACACGTCATATAGAAATTACAAAGAAAACAAGCAACTCTATACTAAGAGGCTGTCTACATACCATGGTGGTCAGTCAAATGTTCACGTGAGATGGTGCCTTTAATGTGACTTGATCCATCAATATCCAATATCACTTCTTGAGGCGTTATATGTTCAACAACGCCAGAGACCAGGCTGCCTGGTTTCACATTCTCATCCTTTGAAGCCCTATAAATTAATTAAGAACAGAAATGGAAGCAATAACAATGATAATAATCCACTCGAGAAATTGTTCATCATGTAAATGCAAGAGAGAAATAATTTATTGAACAGCAGTTGTGAAAATATGTTAAGTGACATCTACATTTTGAGTTTCTAATCTGATCAAGGAATCTTAGGAGCATTCAGATAGTAGGGGAGGATCAAGAAGTGGAAATTACAAATTACAACAAAAAGAATTTGTAGAATAACAATGTATAATTTGAACAGAAGAGAACAGAACATTATGACATTTTCCCTTCATTAATGCTGGAGATACACTGGATTTCTTTATTTCATGAAAAGAATATCATTCAATAAAAAAGAGACGAACCTTGTAGGCGTTATGATGAAACTGAGGTTTATTCTACGCGACGCAGGAATACATTTCACAATTCTACACTTGACAACTTGTTCAACATGATATGAGGAACTTATGTCCCCTCCAGGTTCCAAACGAAGTTCAGATCTGCAATGAGTGACATACTTTTAGTGTAACATGAATTATCACTTTTAATATGTAGGTATTACTATGTGTTTCCGCAATTGGTAAACAGCACACAAGCATTTTACTCATCTTGAACGGGATTCAAGAGATACTGATGAGATGAAACATAGTTCTGGAACATGATCCAATAGGCCACAATATACCACTTCTTTGGTATAGAAATCTTAAAGCGAGTGCCACAAAGTAAAGTTGGGCAGGAGCCATGGATAAATTTCCAGTGCATTTGTTATTAGTATCCAATTTAAATTTGATGAGATATAAGATGGAATGGGTGTTGAAACAGGTTCAAAATTACTATCTGCCAATTCAAATTAGAAATTATATGATATATTGAAATCTAAATTGAAGTGCCCGCAGAAGACATAACAGAACAGAGTAGGAATCATGAGTACATCTTCCAGTACCCAGAAAATTAAAATTTGATTCCGGAGGTTATTCAGATTGCAAATGCCTGTTGGAAATGCTATTCTTTCATCAAAGCTTGCAGAGTTCTTTCATTGTAAATCTTCAAGTTGTAGGCCATTTTCAATATTCAACCTTATATCTTTGGAGAACGTAACATTAAGTAATCAGACATCTTACCTATTTGATAATCTGATAAACTGTAAATATGATTATTGACAGAATATCACATATCATTCATGAGGGATTCATTCTCAAGTGCTCTCTACATACCTGGGGGCAAATCCTTGAACCCCATTGTAGAACCGGACAAAGCAACCATGCTTTTCAATCTTTGTTATCCACCCATGAGTGACTAGCCCATCAACTGCATCAGCATAGGAACTAACAATTGGTAGCTTCGACTTAACCTGGGAAAAACCCATAAAGCATGTGCAGATCATGAGAAAATATACTAGTGACTGAACTCCACTTTTCCGAGAACAAACTATTGTTCAATCTTAGGCTAGAAACAGAACAGCTTCTACTGCAAGATTATAATATAGATACGCAAAGGTTATCGCAGCAGCACTTCTCATTCAAAACTTAATTCAAATAGACTGACAAAACATAGACTAGGACATATCTACAACATATAGAATAATGAGAAATTGATAACTCTAGTAATAATCCAGGAGATGGCATACAAGCGTTTTCTTGTGTGTAACAGTGATTCTCTTGGATTTGCAACCAAGAACTCGAAAATTCAACTCAGCTCCAACCTGCAAAAGGTCAATGCATGAATGACCAATTAGAATCACCAAAGCAACAAAACTAAAGAGTATGCAAATAACATATTCAACAACCTGAAATTTTTTCCTAGGCTTTGCAATATCAAGCTCTGACATGTGTCGGAGAGGACACAGGGCTTTCACTCCAGCAAATTGTACAATAGCACCGAAACTGTCCACTGCAATGACTTTAGCTTTTACCTCCATTCCCGGCTTCACATCAGCATGAGTGAAAACCAAGCCTTCCACGGCACTAGTCTGTTTAAGTTGAAGAATAATGAATTAGACATAACCTACCTTTGCAGCAATTTGCTTTAAATATAAAAAATGAGACACTGCTATAGCCCTTTCATGTCACTTTTCTCTATTTATTATAAGGATAACAAGATTTTGATGCTGCTCACTCCTTCGGAGTAATTTACAATGAATAATTGTCCATGTAAGCACATACTTGAACTGTAAAAGACAGTAATTATTAGTCAAAAGAGATCAAACAACCTTCAAGGTACCAGTAGCAAGCCCTTCCAAGTGCTTGTATCCCAGTACCCTAACACGAACAAGACTCCCTTCCTTGAAATTCTTTTCCAATTTTCCGACTTCTTTGTCAGCAACATCAGCTACCTGAAATATTTATGATAATATTACCACAACCAGATCAGGCAAATCCAAAACGTAAAGGGGTAAAATTAATGAAACTTACATTGACATAGGCTGGGGTTGGAGTTGGCAGAGTAGGAATTTCCAAAAGAAGGCCTGAACCCTTATCAACCCTGACTATTTTAGATTGACTAGAGATATAGCCAATTTTGACAAGCTGCTCAACGACGAAATCCATATCAGGAAGGAGATCACTTACATTTTGTTCAAATTTTCTATTCTTTAGATAATATCAAAAGGGAACATCAGAAATATTGTACATGAAATGTGTGCTAGTCGTTGACAATGTAAGACAAACTTACAGGTGATGGAGCCTTATTACTGACTAGGTGAGGGTTTAACGTTAACCCAACAGCCCTCGTAGAAGGATCAATGAACAAGATTCGAGCATTGAACTGTACAAAAACAGAAATAATGAATCCCCAGTACAAACTCAAAGCATAATAGAAAGTTCAACTCAGAACATAGAACTATATAGTTAATGTCATGTCATTTTACAAATAAACTAAAAAACCACAGGAAAGAAACAATATTTCTTTATCCAATAATGCTCTAGGCCTGCTGAAATTATGTTCACGATGAATGCTAAAGGTGTTATAGTAAACTTCAATTGATAGAAAATAATCTACCATAAAATCCAAACAGGATATAAACCATCCTTACCTTCATATTTTTGGTATAATCATTCCTCCAGTTTGAAGAGGGAAAGGTTTTATCCAAATTAAATACATCGACCTGTTATTTGAAGAGAGAAAAATAAAGACAAAAATAGAGCAAGCTGCCAGGTTTTTTATATAAAAAAAAAAAAAAAATGGTGAGGACATACAGTTCCAGTAAAGTAAGTAAGGAAGGAAAAAAGGATGCCATTCTCAAGGGTTGACTGCACTCGAGCATTAACCAGCATTCCAGGAACGAGATTATCAATTGAAATACCCTTAAGCTCTTTGGTCTGCATGGAACCAAGTGGATTAGTGAACAGATAACTCTCTAGTTCTACAGCAACCAACTAGATATTTAGTATGGCAATATAGCAGGAACATACCACAGATTTTGACAACGTGTCAGAATCAGAACTCAAATGAACAACCTTCCGAGCCCTGTCGACTCTTTTAACAAACCCTTGTAAAATCTGATTAATGCTCACTTTACTGTTTCCACCCTCTACAAAATACAAGAAGATAATCTATCAAGGCTCGAACATACAAAAAAATCAGTGATTACTCCCAAAATTTCTGATGTTGATCTGAAAAACTTGGTTGATTAGTATGATAAAACACAATCATAAGATTTTATTTCATAGGATATAATATTCTTCCAAGGGATCTAATTGTCCCTTAGGTTGCGCAACTCAAACTACAATCCGAGATAACAAGAAGTTGAAGTACCTGCAATGTGGTCCTGCTCACAATGTTCCTCTAAATTACTCTAATCAAGACAAATGTTAAACATTCTGAAGAATCAAGATGAGCTATCCATTACCAGATTGGGTGTCTTTCGGCATAAATCCCGCAAAAGAGAGCAATCCAAAATGAAGCATGAAACCGTGATCCTCAATGCTTTTCACGTATGCGCTAAGAACCTGTGGATCGGGAAAAAATTGAACACGTTATACATATTTAACAAAATAGACTTCCTAGACGCAAAGAATTAATCCATGAAGTTACAGCCAGCCAGCTAAAAAACAAACTTCTTTAGACCGAGGTAATGGTTTCACATTGTTCATACCATTCCCTCTTGAATTGTATCCAAAGATAAATTTTTGTGTAGGATAGATAGACGCAAAGAAAGCCAAATCTTCCGTTTTGTTATTTCTTTCTTATCGTCATCTACTTGCAGTACGGTGCAAGACACAAGCTGCCCTTCGTGATAGATTCTAGACAGGAATCCATTCTCCACATCCTGCATTCAAAGAAATCTTGTTAAAAGCTTTTCACTCTTAGTCATTTCATAAGCTGATCCCTCTTCAATGAAAAGAGATTAAAGGGAAAAACCTGTGAGTCAAATTAGTCAGGGATATTTAAAAGGCATGACTGAGTTATCCCATGGTAAATAAAAGAAAAGGACAAAACAAATCACCACTTTCACGTCATCATCCAGAATGGGATCAAAAGCATCAGATGCACGAACTAATCCCCTCAATCCCCCAGGAAGACTAACAGCAATGTCTTTTTCGTTTACTTCAGCAATCACACCCCATAGCTTCATGCCCGAAGAAACATTCTGAAATAGATGAAGGAAAAAACTAAATTGCATATTATACTAATGAAATAGAATAAAAAACGTTAAAAACAAAATGTAAGTTCTGATTAAAGTTGAGCCGAAGAAATGAAAACCCATACAAAATCTCATGTCCCTGGTCCCTATATACATTTGATGAAATGGGATTCATAGCCAAATTCTAAATTTTCATCATTTTAAGCTGCAGTACTTAAATAAATATCTCATAAACCAGTCAAGAGTGGCATGAAATGAATTATAACATTGCTGGTTCTCCTTACTACACAAACGTTAACCTCAATCAAGTGATCATGATTTTCAAAAGATGAAGGGTGATGGTACAACCAAGACTGTAAACATTTGAAAGCAAGGAATCTGATGGGCCAATAATTAAGTCACATATAATTCCAAATGTAAACTACATAAAACTTTTCAATCAAGTTTCTCGCTTGTACAAAAAAAAGAAAGCAATCAGCGCTTCTGACAAATAGTACACAACCAAGAAAGAATAGATGAAGCAACTGAACAGTGATGTATATGGTAAATTACAAACTTTGTAGGAGACTATGAAAGAATGAAAACAACCATGTTCTCAATAATGAAACCTAAGAATTTTTTTTTTTTTTTTCAACTCCACAATTCCAAAGCTCATGCTGATATGGCACACACATTCAGCATACTACATGGTCCACATCCAAGGGCTAGATCACCAAAATTTAGGTATCTTCTTTACAATGTGGTTCAAATCATTTCCAATAGGAATTTTCTACGAACAGATAATTACAAATGTATCAACTCTTTATGGTGGCATTGCTATTTCACTGGGGAGAGTCTACTGAACAGGGTAGAAGAGAACAAGAAACAGAAAACATAAATATATCAATAAAATGTAATACCTTCAGAGTGATCTTATTAGCAAACCTCGGAAACTTCCCAGTGATCCCATCTCCAAAGAGCGTACCTAATTCATCCTCTGTGGACAGGCTCCTATTTTGAACTCGCTTTTCCTTCTTCCTTTTCTTCAGCACTATATGGTTTGTCTCAAAGTCGTCATCCGCTAAATTCCTTGCCTCATTTCTTTCCTCTCTACTCAAAGAACTTCCCCCACCTATTACGCAGATGACCAGAAACGGAATGTTTAAAAAGTCAGATTCTTTCTTCAAGTAGCAAAAAAGAGGAAACACACCACCTTAATATATCAAGCTGATAAATGACAAATAAGCGTTTTGCTCTCCTAATCCTAACTTATTGCTAACATGGTTTGTCCCTCGCAAAACCTACAAGCTTAGGGTATTGAACTAAAATTACTGCTACCTTATAGTTCATTCAAATTTACTAACTTGCATCCATAATCATAACAAAGTGAGAGATGGGACAGAACCTCGGGGGAAGTCAGGGGCGTTGTCTTCGGCCTCAAGAGGCAACTGCACGGATGAAATTGCTCCGTCGGAGTTGCTTCCCTCAGGCTTGGGACGTTTCTTAGAAGGCCTCTGATGCTTCCTAAGGCTGGGTTTAGATTCAGATTTCTTCGACGGCGGAGCCATTTTCAACCCGCCCGCAATAATATTTTTCCGAAATTCAGAAGGTTTTCGCCTCTGGCGGCTAGTGGTCGGCTGAAAAAGAGCGGCGGAGGAGAGGTTTTAGAGGGTTTTATCATATGATAGTTTTGCAGCAGCTCAATTTGCGCAGCAAAGCTACTGAGGCTACAAGCATTTATTTTAATTTTTCATATTTATTCAGTGGACTTCTTTATCTTAGCATAAGGCCCATTATTGAAGTAGTCCCCTTTTGGTTTGGCCCACAATGTTTGTGACCTCAGGTAGATAAAAAGCCCAAATATATTAAAAAAATTGTGGGCTTGATAGAAGGTTCTCGAGAATCCGCCTGGGAACTACTATTTATCATCATCACCTTCATGAAACTTCTATTTTCGCCAGCAAACGTCTCTCTGGTGTTACATCAACGCCTTCGTTCTTGAATTATTGTTGTAAGAATTTCGAAATTTTGCATTTTATTCAGAATTTTGGTTAATATTATTGTTATTATTAGTCTTGATGTCGATTTTTCTTCATTTTGTTAATCTTTGGCGCTTTTTTTTTTATTTTTTTTCGTTGTTGAAAGATCAATCTTGTTCGTAGCATCTAGGGATAAAAATCGAGATCAGGTGTGTTAATTAGCTGGAGTTGTGGCTTGATTTGCTGTAGAATAAACTTTTTGTGTTGTGATGTTCAAATTTTTTGAATATCTTTGGTGCGCTTGTTGTAACGTGTGTTCCTATGGTTTGATATTGTTTTCGTGATGAAAAAGTTTGTATTTTGTGTACTACAGTGCAATCGCTTTTTTTCAAAGGATAAAATATGGGCAGAAGATACAGCAGAAGCCCGTCTCCAAGGGGTTATAGTAGGAGATACAGAAGCCCGTCTCCGAGGGGCTATAGTAGGAGGTACAGAAGCCCAAGCCCAAGCCCGAGGGGCCGATATAGAAGTCGTGGGAGAGACCTTCCGACCAGCTTGTTGGTTCGTAATCTTCACCTTGATTGCAGGTGGGCTCTTCTTCTTCTTTGTTGATCGGTTTTGATCCATCAAATGTGTCTTCAAGTATTTGGTGAAAATTGTTCTTATGTTTGATGTAGTTCATCTTGGATTTGATCTGGGTTGTGTCATCTAATGCTTTCCCTATGTTCTAAACTTAATCAACTTAGGAGACATATTTTGATTATTCAATTTTTTTTTTTTTTTT
>CACSLK010034598.1:21102788-21129187 GCA_902706635.1 Striga hermonthica
TTTTTTTTTTGGTTTTGTATATTGATGCAGATCTGTTTCACCTCGAGATGGGAGGTACAGAGAGAGGTCTTACTCAAGGTCATCGTATGGGTCAAGGAGCCGAAGCCGAAGTCGAAGCCCAATCAGGAGCTATAGCCAAAGCCCTGAAGGCTATTGATTGCAATCTGGGAATGGATCACTACTTCTGCACCAAACAAACAAATATGCTTGTTCTTATAAACTTTTCTTCAAGTTAGTGTTGGTGATTATGTACTTTCAAGAATTGTTTAGCTTACAAAATTTCATGCTTGGTGTCAGAACTCTTGTATGGATTTGCATATTTTTGCTTTCTGTAATATCAAAGTCTACTGTTCATTCACTCTTCACATGCGATGTCGGGTCATTTTAATCTTACTCTCGAAGAGAGACCCGAATGATTTTCTAACAAACAAAACCTACAGTTTTTTTTTTCAAACAACAAATATATTAATAATTTAAAAACTCAAAAAGAGTACTCGAAGTGTCAACTGACACTATTGGAACCAGAAAAACTGGACCAACTCCCTTTGAATCTGTACATGTGGTCAAGAGTGTATAAACTTCATCAAGGAGACCTAATCGCAAAAACAAAACTCCATTAAGGGAGACACCAACTCTAAATAGGAGAATAACACCCAGGCGTTGCTGAACTAAACGAAAAAACAATAGAGAATGATAAAAAAAAATGACTCACACCTAATAAACAAAATAAAATAGAACCTCCCCTAGACCTAGCAGATGAACCCTATGACCACCTAAACCAACAACCGAGTCACAAACCCAGCAACAAGAACTAAGCTCCAAACCCGAAAACTGCGGAACTCAACTCGCCTAGACGGATTTTCGGCCCATAAAATAAAACCAACAATTCGTTTCACTCCTCTAATGCCTAGTTTGTTTGAAGATAATTAATTCAATGTACGAGCAAAAATGAGTATTCATCTTACACAATAAACACTTTAGACATTTCAGCTTGCTAGCACAATAAATATTATACTACTCGTGTATAGTATGTGTTTTTGTGATGACCAGCGAGATTGTCTCACACATCCATGTCACGTTAAAATTACTTATAGTTGAGATAAAGAAAAGCAACAAACTTAAACGCAAAAAAATTGTTTTCCATGTAATTGTGGTGGGAAATTTAAGGTGGCAAAAAGAGAGCTCTCTTTTTATTCTCCTAATTCTCATCTCCCCCACACCTTAAAATCACAACACCACCAACATTTTTACTTACTCCTACAGTCTTAACCAAACTCATATCTTAAACAAAACAGTTTGCTAGTTGCTTTCATTACACCAAAAAAAAAAGGAGTTACAGAAAAAAGAAATTAGTGAAATTATCTAAAGTTTGTAAACCAGCTGAACTTGTATCCTCAGAAATATTACTCATTTTGCAGCAATGGAGGCTTTCGCCTTCAGTTCTTCCTCTATCACTGTTGCACCTAAAAATGTCGCGAAAAAGGAGAATAACCGCAGAGTTAAAACGAGCACGACAATATGCTGCCAGAAGAGTGGAAAGCATGCAGTTAAGTCTAGTGGGATTCTGTCAGTTTTGACAGATAAGTCATCTGCTTTGATTAGCCCGAATCATGGCCCGGCGTTGATGGAGACCGGCAGTTTGCTTTTGAGCCCCAATGGTAATGATTTGGTGTCGACAAGTGACGATGGCATTGGCATTGTCAAGTTCCTCAGTGGCAAAACATTTCTCATCACTGGTGCAACTGGATTTTTCGGAAAAGGTGCATTTTTAATAGCTTATTCTCCACCCCTAACAAACACACACACACACACACACACACACACATACACACAATAAAAACTAGTTATGTTATAAACGTAAATTATGTTTAATCAACATTTTAATTGGAAATGAGAAGATAGATTAACAGAGTAGTACCTATAATTTTGAAAGTTATATAACTGGCTCTTTTTTCTAATAAGCTAGACCAGATCTCATGTATAGAATACAAGAAAAATGTCATCTTTAACTTATTTTCTTGTTTTCTATATGAATTTCAGTTCTGGTTGAGAAAATACTGCGGACAGCTCCTGATGTTCACAAGATATTCGTCTTGATCAAGCACAAGAACGACGAAACTGCAGCCGACAGAATGAAAAGTGAAGTAAGCAATTTTCTTGATGGCAGCTTATAAAAAAATTAAACAAATAATAATAATAATCAAAATGTATTGTGAGTTTCTACCTTTTTATTTTTCTGAGTTTAGTTTTGGTGTAAAACTCGGTGCCATCTTTTTCCAAATTTTGCAGATTATCAACGCTGAGCTTTTCAAGAATCTGAAACAAATCCATGGAAAATCATATGAAGCATTCATGCTGAGCAAGCTTGTTCCTGTGGCAGGCAATGTCTGTGAGACCAATCTTGGTCTGGATGAAGACGCATCTACTTTCATGGCCGAAGAGGTCGATGTAATCATAAATTCCGCGGCCAATACCACTTTTGACGAGAGGTTACAAACTTTTGTTTCGCTTTTTCACCTCACTTAAGCATAGTTATATAAATAATGGTTTCCTGTTAAATAATTCTATATTCTTCAGGTATGATACGGCTCTGGATATAAACACCGGCGGACCCACTCGTCTCATGAGCTTTGCCAAACAATGCCTTAAGCTGAAGCTCTTCCTACAAGTATCAACAGGCAAGCTGCTTTTTCTTTACCTTCCTGCAAAAATTAGTTCGAACCCTCGTAAAAATGAAAAATTTCCATCCTAATAGTACCCGACTTTGAATAACAAACCAACCACTCCTTATATTATTTGAGTCTAGGAAGTTTTACGAATTTTCGTTGTTAAAACATTGAATTGTATCTCCTCTTTTTTGTTGGTGTATTGCATGATCAGCTTATGTGAATGGACAAAGGCTAGGCAGGATTATGGAGAAGCCCTTCAGCATGGGTGAAAGCATAGCAGGCGAGACTATTGCTGACAAAAACCACCAGCAGCTACCCTTACCCAAATTTAGCGTCGAGGATGAAATCAAGATTGTTTTGGAGTCTAAAAAGGGTCTCGATGCTAATGCACAGCTTCAGAAAATGAAAGAATTAGGTTTGCAGAGGTAACAAAAAATCCTTTTCTAGTAGATCGGTTTAAATTTTCCATCAACTGCTTTAAAAAATCAAGGATCCTCATACCCGAAATATTTTCTGATTGATTTGTTCAGAGCAAAGAAATTCGGATGGCAAGACACGTATGTGTTTACAAAGGCTATGGGTGAAATGATGATAAACAAACTAAGAGGAGACATACCTGTGGTAGTAATCAGGCCAAGCGTTATCGAAAGCACGTACGAAGATCCATTCCCTGGATGGATGGAAGGAAACAGGTGATTTGCTCAATTGCTCAATTTTCTTAAAACAAATTAAAATTTTAAATTATTTACTTCAGGTTGATTTATTAAATAGAACATATTTGTTTTCCAGGATGATGGATCCAATCATCCTGCAATATGGCAAGGGCCAGCTGACTGGATTTCTCGTCGACCCGGATGGAGTTCTTGATGTAGTAAGTAGCTAAAAAGAAAAAAGAGAGACCAAATACAGATGATTATCATTAATTTTTCATCATTATAGCTAGAAATTCAAAAGATCTTTTTATCAGGTTCCAGCAGATATGGTCGTGAATGCAACCTTGGCAGCCATGGCAAAGCATGGGTCAACCGGAAAGCCAGATTACAAAATCTACCAGGTGGCTTCGTCTGTAGTTAATCCTTTAGTCTTCAAGGACTTGGCTAAGTTCCTATACGAACACTTTAGCTCCTCCCCATTCATAGACCAAACAGGTAGTCCAGTCCGCATCCCCAAGATGAAGCTATTCGACTCCATGGATGATTTCTCATCTCACCTCTGGAGGCATGCTATCAACCGAACAGGATTAGGAGCTTTGGCCAACCTCGATGGAAAATTGTCTCAGAAGCTCGAGCTCATCTGCAGAAAATCAGTGGAACAAGCCAAGTACATGGCGAATATCTACGAGTCCTACACTTTCTACGGTGGAAGGTAAAAGAAAATTTGAAAAAACTTCACAAGTTAATCACAAAAACCACCTCTCAAGTTTAGGGGAATCATAAAACAACCCAGTTGTCTTTGGTTAAAAAAAAAAAAAAACAAAAAGAAAAATCCTAGATATAAGTTTCTGTCTTACAAAACAGCACATACTTAAACTAAAGGGGGTATTAGATAGATAATATTTTTTGTAATTCTGAAAATCAGCTGTAATGTAGCCTAATTACAAAGCAAACTCAGAAATTTCCCTGAATCACAATCGAAAAGGAGTGAGTGTACCGCAGAAAAGTACCATCGATTTTGCACTCATGCTAATTAAAAGGTTATTTTCACAAGAACATCTTATTTATATCATATGATCTAATTGCTTTGCAACACATGTAATGGTGAAAAATGGCAGATTTGACAACAGCAACACAGAGAGATTGATGGGATTCATGTCTACCGAAGAGAGACAACATTTCGGATTTGAGGTAGAGAAAATCGATTGGAAAGATTACATCACCAATGTCCATATTCCAGGTTTGAGAAGGCATGTGATGAAGGGACGGGGTCTGAGCAGTTAGATATCTGCTTCAGTGAAAAGAAAGAAGAAGAAAAAAAAAAAAAAAAAAAAAAAAAAAAAACAAGCGCTTTTCATATCTGCAGTCAATTATAGAAGAAACAGATACAAAGCATCTGTCACAACAATAATTAGACTTATGTCATTGTAACAAATGTAAGTTTACGCAAACTTATGCAGATTTGTGTTTGATCTCCCAAGTCTAAAATTTCCTGTGAATAAATAAAGTAACATGTCCCCAGTTGTTCCAAACAGCTAAAAGCAATTGCTAAAAGCCGTTGCCCCAAATAAATAAAGTAACATGTCGAATAGCACGTAAAAACTAATGCAAGTGCTAAAAGCAAAGACAATGAAATGGAGTGACAAATGGAAACATGCCCTGGCCTCATGCAAAACATTTTCAGGCAATATTGAATTACTGATTGCAACAAAATTTGATCAAGTCATTATACAATAAAAGGCAAATAAGCACAATCTACATTTTCAGTCATAAAGCCAGCCTACTCGCCCTCAAAACAAGCATAATATTCCAAGCATTACAAGCTTAGGCGAGTGAACATAGAAGGAACCAGGTCAACAACGGACCAGGCCAGACCAGTGTACTGAAGGAGCCTTATGCCAGTATCAACATCAAATGAGGTCTGCTTGGAGAAAAAGAATAATTTTTGGAGATAGCCTGATTGCTTTATTTTATCTGATCTCTTATCAGCCACCATTAAGTTCGGTACATAAGCTGTTGATCTTATTGGAATTCCAAAAGTATATGCGAGAATCGGGAGAATCCATTTGGCGAGGGCCTTACTACAAAACTTAACAAAAAGAATTGTCGGGATTCCCAATAGTAATCTTCCGACGAATGCAGGAAACGTAAGCTGAGGGGACAATACGCGAGCAACATTTTCATGGTGAAATTGGTGGAACGTCTGGTGGATACCAGTCACCTGGATTGAACACGTCCAATAAGTGAAACTTGCAAGAAGCAATTAGGGGGAATAGAGAGAGATGATATTCTGCACTTACAATTCCCAAGGCAACACCATTGAAGGCTGTGTGAAATTCAAAACTTGGAGTCGGAAATTCAGGCGTTGGGTAAGCAAATAGTAACAAGATGCTAAGGGTGGACCAGAATGATATAACTGCAGACAAGAGACATCTGCGAGTTCAGATATCTGAACCAATACTCGGAAACATATTCAATAACATGGAAATTCAAAGTCATCATTTTACAGTAGCCCACAACCAATTCATTTATCTAAATGGTTTTGGAGCATACTTAAGCAATTATCCACAGATACGCATCCTTTCACACTATTACATTTCCACAATTTTTATCTTCTCCAAGCCAACAAATGTTTTGTAAACTCAACTTGACGTTGAAACTGAAATAAATCACTCAACAAAAATGCAGGTGAGTAAGGGAATTAGCATCTTACCATTTTGACCTGAAACAACAAACTTATCTATATATTCAGATATGGAGAGCCAGGTTGCAAGAATCCCCAGTCCTAGACCCAGACCAGCAATTATATCAATCGGGCTATGCATTCCGAGATAAACCCGTCCTAAAAAATACAAATTTCGTTTAATAGTGGTAGCATTAAGGAAACCAAATGATTATACTGCGGACTTAGGCTTACCCAATCCAATGAGAGCAACAAACAAACAAGCTACCACAAAGCCCAACAGTTTTATCGAGACATCATCACTTTCACTGTAGGCCAGAACATAATGTAACAGGTATCTGGAAAAACACACACCGTAAGTTTCGACATGCGTAAGGATGCAAAAAAGGGAGAAGTAAAATGGAAGTGTATCTTAAGAATACCCTGACAAGCAAACAGTATTAAGAGTGTGCGAAGACGGCAATCCATATTCCATTGCATTATCTTCCTCATCTTTAGTGGCTGTTATTCTCCTAACAGGTGGACACTTCGGCCTGGGTGCCGACACCCCGTCCTATGACCACAATTGTAAGTTGGAATCATATAGTTGGACAAAAGATAACAAAGCATTTTAAACATCTGAGGCACGAGTTTCGGCAGATACCTTTACAGAGTTCCCAATATAATCACAAAAGGCCATCAAGAGTGTCATTTGCCTAGCCAATTTGCAGTGCCCTGTCTAACATAGTCACAAACAATTAAGAACTTGTGTGAAGAGAAAAAAGGGAAGAAGGATAAAAGGAAAAGGACAAAAGCTGTACAAAATGTGCCCACGAGAGAGTGTGAAATACCATACCCAGAAAAGCAATGGAAGAAAGGCAGTGTAGAAAGGCACAGAAACAACACATGACAACCCAGAAAACAAGGAATCCAGATGCCTGTGCTGATATTTCTGCAAAACCCAGTTAAAAAAGCATTGATAATTTCAAACCAACGGCCAACAGCAAGCAAACAGGGAAAGAAAAATGCAATCTTTACATAAATTACTACACATAAACATTACAAAACCTGGATCTTGATGATAGTGGGTGTGTCGGAGAGCACACGGTTGGTCACCCATGGCTGTGCAAAAGATCTGATCTTTTGGGTGATGTTAAAAATTGACGAAATCACAATCCATAATGCAAGCACGCACAGAGAAATTAACTGCCATCGTTCCATTTAAACTCTCTCTCTCTCTCTCTCTCTCTCTCTCTCTCTCTCTCTCTCTCTCTCTCTCCTCTATGCTTTTTCTGGTCTCTTCTCCCCCCTCTTGGAGAAGGTAAGGGGGAAGCGAAGAAATTTCGAAGAACGAGAGATTGTCAACCGTTGGACTAAAATTCCTTTCTTTTGGAGAGACAGTGAGACACAGGATGCAAATTCCTTCTTTTCCTCCTGAAGATTCATATACAGGCGTGATGTTATATAGTTCACGACTTCACGTGATTCCAAACCTGTAATGTAATTTATCAACAAAAGTGCATAATTTGCAATTTTGCACCAAAAAATATGTAAGATTAACGAGTATGGGTAGTCATATCAGTTCAATCGAGAAAATGAATCATACATTCGAGCGTTGAAAAGGCATGTTTAGTTAATGAGTTGGACGTTAAAACTTAAAAATAAAGAAAAGTTTTACTCGTCCGCCTCATATTACTAATAAACAAGCCGAGCTCGATTGCTGATTAGTTTAGTTTGCGAGTCAAACTCGGTTCGTTAAATACTTAAGTTGAAGCTCGTGCACCATGAAATGGATCTCGTTTACCCTCTTATTCATTAGACAACTATTGATAGATTAATCATTGTTTATAGCTTCATTCTCTATTAATATTTGTATAATTGTTGGTTAAAGAATCGTACGAGTCAAACTCGAATCTTAACGATATTGATTATATTAGAAGTTCAATTCATATTCGTCAATCTTAACCGAGATCGAGTTGTTAATTAAATGAGCCTTAAGTGAGCTCAAACTCGGCTCACCTTTCAAACTAGTTGAATAAAGTTTTAGCCTTAACGAGTTGAGGAGAACGGACAAACAACTTGATTTATTTCACAACTCTAATCACATCATTGTCAAAAGACTTCCACATTGGATGTAATTTCTTTTTTGTAACCCATTAGGAGGCCTGAAACCAAGATCCAAAAGTATTTTTTTTCTCTCTTCCTTAAATATTCTTTTTCCCTCAAATTAGCTCGCACATGCCATGGCCTTCCGTCGCCGCCGCCTCATGTTCGTAAAGTCTACTGCGTGTCTCGGTGTTGTTCGCCGCTGACCTCATCGTTCGCCTTACTTGGAGCCACAATTTTCACCAGATGTAGGTATATATCACCGATCTTCCAAGGCACTATGTTGCAGTATGGGGTACCAGAGTTTCAACTGGTGGCGTCTGGCAGGTTTTTGAACAGCCTCCTCGGAGCTTGTCGGAGTTGAGGTAAGGCTAGCTCTTTCCTCATTTCCCCGTCTTTTTTGTTTAGTCGTGGTTGTTGATCCGTGGGCTGAAGGTGGTTGTGTGGCTGGTGGTTTCTAAGTTTGGCTAGAGGATTTATTTAGTGAGAGGGTTGTAGGTGGTCGACATTTGGTTTCTGCTCCAGGGGCGGTTCGTGAGGGAGAAGATTTTGGTCATCTAACGCGGTTCTAGCTAGCCGTAGCTGCACTGAAGTTTTTTAGCAGTGCACGAGCCAGAATCCTATTTGAGTGGACAACTGTCTCTGGTGTCGGGTCGTAGTGCGTTGAATTTTTTTTTTGTGTTTTTTTTTGTAAAGAGGAGAGTACTATTCTATTTTATTTGTGTGCAGTGTTATTGGGTTGTAATTTTTGTGTTTGGTTTTTTCTTGTTTTGGTGTTAGTTCTACTATTGTATGATGAGCTAGATTCTTCTTTTTGGGAACTTTAGTTTGTGTGTTATCGTGGGTGCGTTATTAGTCTCTCTAGGCTCTCGTCGTTGAGTAGTTTCCAACAAAAACTTGATACTTGTTTGGCTTATTCCAGCTTGTCTAGTTGTATCTTTAACTTTATTTTTATCTTTAAAGTCTATTAAAAAAAAAAAAGACTTGTGAATCACAAATAGAAAAAACAACAAAAACTTGTAGCACAATCCAATCCAACATAATAACTAGCACATCTGTCTCCTATATTAATAAGGCAATAGAAGGTTGCTTTGTTAGCTGACACGTGTCCCCTGTGCGGACTAAATCATCCTTATTCTTCTTTCACTTACTATGAATTGTATTTGGGTTTTTTTGTCATTTCACTTCATTTTTAAGATTCCTTTCACTTTACATTGAGTCGCGTGTGCAACATTTTAAATTGACTACAATACCTTAATTAGTAGTTTGCAGTTTATGAGTATTTAGTAAATCACATTTTTTTTTTTTAATTTAATGAGTTGATTTGAAGAGTGTTTATATTTGATAGTGTTATTTTGTTTAGCTATTTTACACTTAACTACTTCTCTACTTTGGTGTTTCTTGTGTGCAAAAAAACTTTTCTTGCTGGTCAGTTTGTAAAACTTATCTTATGTAAACATTTCTTTTGGTTTTACTGTTTGTAGCATCTGTGTATTAATAAATTCTAAGTTTGTACTGCTTTTGGTCTTCCATATTTGTCATAGCAACTTATGAACATTGCTTATGTTCATTCCAGTTTGCCAGGCCATTGAAAATATATTTTCTATTCATGTGGTTATGTTGGAACATTTAAGTTTTAAGTGCTTTTGGTCTTCCATTTAAGTTGATAGTCCTTTACTTTGTTGTTTCATGTGTTCAAGAAAACTTACTTTGTTGATGTGTTTATAAAACTTTATTCTGTAAAACTTACAGTGTTCTTTTGTTCTCATCGTTTCTATATTATTTTGGTTTATTAGATTTTAAGCTTTTGGTGCTCTTGGTATTGGATATCTGTCATATCATCAACAGGTGCTTCTGCTCATTTGAGTTTGGAGTATTCCAGGTAATTCAACAATATAATCTCTAATATGCTCACTCTTGATGTAGTTATGTGGACTATATTTATTCTTACAACTGGCTTTTCAAGGTATATTTATATGTTTTTCTTGCAGAAGGTGTTAATTTAACTGGACTTAGTATCATCACTTGGGTAGTCTTTGTATATTCACTTGCTGCGTACCAGGTAACTCTTGCCTTTGAAAATATAATTCTTGAAAGTAGTTTACTTTCTTTTTGTACGTGGTAGCTCTTTTTTTCCGTTTCTTTGTCAATAGGTATATTTTGTTGTCTTTTTTTTTTTTTACGCTGCCATCTATTTGTTGTTTGCATTTCATTCTAGATCGCCGCTGTATATATCTTTTATTTTTCCTTAAGATTTTGTGTTGGTGCAGTTAAAATGAGGCCAATTTCTATGCCTATTGTATTAGAAAGATCAGAAGGTACATATATTGCATCAAAGAAACGACGTAGAGCTGAAAATAAATTTATTGAAAATAAATTTGATATGATGCACATTACAATTACAGGTACATAGACCACAAAACTGAAGTTGCACGTCTAATTGAAGATAAAGCATTCGCGAATACCTCTATCATTTTGTCACCGCCGAATAGCAATGATGTTATCAAAGTTCAAGTAGCTTTATGTTCACTTAACAAAACAGGTAGTGTCGACAACACAATGTTCAAAGTATATATTATTGTATATTTATATGTCGACAAACTAAAATAAATTATTGCTTTATTACAGGTAAAAGCTACATGGGTGCAAGGTCAAGTAACCATGGTCACAAACCAAAAATCCTTGTGGTTCAGTGCATGTGGACATTGTCACACTAAGCTTAAAGTTCCAGTTGGTTGGGAAATGAAATGCACGATATGTAACGGAACGGGAGTATTAAATGCACTCATTTATGCTGAAGATGCTGAAAAATTGATACCATTTACTGCATTACAGATATATGAGGCTGAGAAAGAGGTGCACATCATATTTCAGTGAAAATACGCTACCAACACACTTGATCATTTGTATTGCTGAATTTCTAACAACCTGTTTATCACCACTTTATTAGGGCAACGATTTGCTGTCAGAAATCATAACAAACTTCTAGAAGAAAACTATCACATGTTTCGTTAGGCATTATGAGTCATATTATGGATATCCTATGGACACCTACGCCATAGTGAAACTATACTTAGAAGATGAGATTCATGGAGAGGCAAGGCAACATGCAAGAATGGTACACATTAAAATTCATGCAATTTTGTAAAGTCATATTCATTTTTGTTTCACCATAACTGCTAAATGTACAACTACAGCAAAAACAAATTGCGGCAGAGGAGCATCTGATAACATCAACTGGTAGCTAAATTCCATTTGAAGGCGATGAATCGCCTTACTTCAGAATGGAAAGGGGAGCAGAAAACCAACTAGCAAGAAGCTCCACCAAGCGAAAACTAACCTTCAGCAGCCCAAATGATTCCAAGGATGAAACCGACCAGGAAAAATTTCCAAAGCAGCTTAGTGGCACTTCAAATGTGGAACGAAAAGCTTTCAATCCGAAAAAACCACGTATTTTGGATATTTAACTTGCACATTATATTTTAGTCATTTGCTTTTGTTAGGGAGATGACAATGAACCCCAACTTTGTGGCATTATCTTAGAAATATTATTGCTGATTAAGTTTATAGTAGTGCACCTGCTTAATGAGCATTAGTATTTTGTATTTTGATTTAGCCACATTACAAAAATACATTTTGCATAAATGACTGCAATATGTCTATGTGTATGGTTTGTGTGTATGGTCTATGTACCTTCAGGACTTTGGACAAGCATATTTTGATGTAATATTTTGGTGATTTATAAAAATTATTGTTGTTGTATAAGTTCCAAATTTTTTTGCATATGGATGCTACACAAATAATGTAATCACTGGGTCGGCTGTGCATTGCACAACCGAAGTCTGCTAGTTCAAAGAATAAACCAATACCCGCATGCTTCAAACTCTCAATTCTAAAACTCCATTTCAAAACCAAATTGCTTACTTAAGTTAATTTGCTAAACAAAATTTGTTACACAAAATTAATATGTTACACATAATTAGTTATTTTTTAAACAAAATATGTTACACAAAATTATTGCAAAACCAAATCTAAAACCATATAAATATGTTACACAAAAATTAATAAACAAAAGAAATTAAAGAAGCCGAACAAGTTTTGACATAAAATGTTGAATTAAATTAATACTTACTTCAAGGGTTAGAGAGAAGCTAGATCATCTCTCACTAAAAATCCCACGAACTTAGGGTCCGTCTACCTTTGAGTTTAATTCCTTGAATTTTCAATTGATTTCACCACCTGAATCCACTTTCACGAAATTATCCTTTCATTCCTGAATCTTTTAAGCCATAAATCATCCACTATGAGTTGATATTTGTTGCTTTCTTAAGTAATTGGAGTGCGTACAGAATTCCAAATTCCTCACCAATTCGCTCCACTTAATTGCCAATCCGTCTATTATTGAGGATTTTTAGAGTTAATTATTCCAGCCACTCCTATCTGTATGCATTGGGTTACTATAATCCATATTGGGCTCGCTGGATTCCCACAGAAAATGCTCCACGCATTTTGAGTCATTTCCAATACCCGCAGATTATGGGAAAATCAAAGAATAGTCTCAAGTACCGGAAATTAACTGAGGAAGAATGCTACGGCCATTCCAATGATCTCGATGATATCTCCCATGAGGACTAGGACGAAGAGCAATTAGATATGAAGAAAGCAAGAATGGAAGTTGATAGCACAAAGTCTAATGATGGAATCAATGATGACATTAATGTGAACTTAATTGATAATGATGATGTTGTTGAGGCTATTAATGAGCCCATAGTTGCTGCGAAACAGGTTGGGAAAGAGAAGAAGCAAGATCATGCCACAACTCAACCTTCAAAACTCGCCCACAACGTGTTTGATAAAATGACGCAAAAGAATTCGGACTCTCTAAAGAGACCATTCTCGGCTCTCTTTGTCGACAACCGCAAGGCCTCTCATGGACTCAAACTAAATTACATTCCACCGGATAATGGAGTGGACCTAGACGACGATGGCCTATTGGACATTACGAGCACGTGGGGCTTTTGCCTTTTCGGGTACTTTACCCAAAGGCACCCGGACAAGAAAACATTGTTGAAGCTATGTAACTCATAGGAAGTCCAATATGAATACATCCTCCATATGAATGGATGGATCATGTTCAAGTTTAAAAATGAAGAAGATAGAGAGAAGGTCTTTCAAGGGGGCCCCTACTCTATTTACGGCTGAGGGCTCATAATCAAAGCGCTCCCCAATTGGTTCCAATTCGGCGAGGATGACATCAAAACCGTCCCTGTTTGGATCAATCTCTCCTTCCTCTCATGGGAATGTTGGAGCACCAATGCCCTTAGCAAGATAGCCTCTTGCGTCGGTAGGCCCATCACAACCGACAAGCTCATGGCTATGAGGGACCGATGCAACTACACTCGGATTTTGGTGGAGCTCGACCTCTCCAAGGAAAGAATTCATAGCATCCCCATCAAATCCAAAGGAAAATTTATGTTCCAGCAAAAGATAGAATATGAGTATGTCCCACAATATTACAACCATTGCAAATTCATTGGACACTCTACCTCCAATTGTGAGAATTATAAAGCCTACCTTGAGAAAAAAGTCGAGGGCAAGAAACCGGTCAGAGAAGCCGAAACCTTGGCGACTACCAAGAAAGTGGTAGAACATCAACCAAAAGAGAAGACTCAACAAAGCAAGAAAGGAGGGAACACCAACAAAGAGCAAGAGGAGCGACGCAAAACCAAAGAGGTGGAGGTCGTAGGGGAAAAAAAAAAAAAATGTGACCAAAAGAAAGAGGGTAATGGGCATTGTGCTACAAGGAAAGAAGCAGAGTCACTTAATGTGGACGTTGGTTCTTCCTCCTTGCTATCCGGGGACTCAAAACCCCAAAACTTTGAGACTTCTCCTCCGGATAACGATGACGACTCTTTTCAAGTGGTAGGAAAGTATGACAAAATTCTCACTCGAAGTGGATCCGCGAGCCAAGCCGCCGCAACCAAGGGTCAACACTCCAAGCTTAGAGATAAACCAAGCGGGAGGAGAGATATAGGCGAGGGGAATTCAGTGAAGAAGGGGGGCCACCCTACCTCTTCCCAATGATTAACGCCTCATGGAACATTAGGGGCTTTAACGGGCCCCTAAAACAAGATGAGGTGGTCAACCTCATCCGGATACATAACATTGACGTTTTGGGACTTTTAGAAATGAAAACCAACACTAGGCGACTATCTCTCTTTGTGAATAGAAGATTGTCGGGTTGGGTTTTTTGCGAAAATTTTGACGTTGTCGACCGGGAACACATCGCCATCCTATGGAACCCTATGAAGGTTGACATTACGATGGAGGCCGCCTTACCTCAAGTCATTTTTGCAAACATCCGTTGTAAGGTTAGCAGCCACTTGTTTATTGGTAGCTTTATATATGGACTTCACTCGAGAGGAGACCGAAAATTGTTGTGGAATGACATTAGGGGCTATCGGGGGAGGATCTCCTTACCTTGGTTGCTTCTCAGAGACTTCAATGCTATCCTCAAACTGGAGGAGAGAATTAAGGGGGAGAGGGTCACTAACTGGGACACCATGGACCTCTTGGAAGTTTGTGATGACTCTAGCGAATTCTTCCACACTTGGACTAAAAATAATGTTTGGTCGAAGCTTGATAGGGCAATGGTGGATACTCAATGGGAGAATGTCGATCTATTTGTTGAGTACAAATTGTTATTTTTACCGAGTACCGAATCGAAAGATTTGTTCCACAGGTCTATCTCACGAGGAAAGCGGTTCAGAATTTAGCTTTGATATTGATAACACAAAAAGAAAATAAAATCTAAACATTCTAATCACGATTGGAAATATGATAATTACCAGCTAAGAAATAATATAAAAATAATAATCTATCTAAAAATACAAACGAAATAAGGATGGAGAAGCTAGGGAGTCGGGGAATTAATTCAAGTTCTACTCGCACACCGGGACATGAATCATTCTATTCTAGATTGATGCTCTCGCTTAGACATCTAGCGGTTCACTCCCAATAACTCTTCGAAACAAGGGATTGAACATATACGAATAAACTCGAGCATACGACACATGCCAATTTGCCCAATCCCAATAACTTTTCGTAACAAGGGATGGGTCATCGACAAGCGCGTATTTCAACCCAAAACTTATAGTCTAATCAGTTACGACATCGTCTTCCTCATGCAAGCCTAGGTCTACGACTTCTCCCCTTTCGGGTCTAAAAATCGCTAATTCAATTAGAAGAAGTTTAATCAACTAATCACATAGAATAGACAAACCCTAACTCGACAAATTAACATCCAATTGTCACCAATAGCAAGATCGAAATGTCACTTTTCGATTATATCAATCTGTCGAACAAGAATTCAACAATTCTGAATCAATTCAACCCACACAAGAAAAAACAATTCAAGCTCGAGAGATACGAATTAAACAATAACAATCATCCCATATCCCTAGCAATAAAAATTAGCTACACAATATCAATTCAACACAATCAATCATCTCTCTCAATTCAATGATTTTTTATGAATTAAAAATAAAGAGAAGAACTTACAATAAATCGCAATTCGAGTGTTGAATCCAAAATTACAAAGCTTAATCCTTGAATTCCAAGAAAAAGAGGAAGAACAATGGAAGAGAAAGATGAAAGAAGAAGGAAGAAAGGAAAAGAAGAAGAGGGGAAGGAGAAGGGAGTTTTTGTTCGTGTTTTCTCGCCCTAGGTTCGTCCCCAGGAGGGGGAGAGTGCTCCCGAACGATTCTAAAATCTGCTATTATAATTGTTGAAAACGCGAGCTCTGCGGCCGCGAAGGATGGTCGCGGCCGCGACTTTTTTTTTGCTGAAGTTGGGACTGGCAGCTTTTTATTCGACGCGGCCCGCGGTGAAGAAAGGGTCGCGGCCGCGGCGATGAAATCTGCACTGCACGACTTTACGGTTTTTGCTCGTTCGGGTTCGTTTTAACTCGGAATTGAGTTCCGTTTTTTTCTACACGTCGCTAATGAACCCCTCTATCTAACTATGTAAAATTATCAAATATTTTCTTGAAAACCTGTCCTATCGGAGCTTCCTACCTGCACACTGAAAATGAAAACAAAACCAAAAACCACCGAAAACAAACGGAACACACCAAGACACTCAAAATAACGCAAAACATGCAATAAACGACAAAACAACCTAAAAACCAACTAAATGACTCAAATTGGGTGAAAAAGAATGATAAAATAGCAAAGAAAAGTACAACAAAAATGGGACAAACACTATTCTCGCATGCGACCTACCTAGCTCAGGGTATCTCATATCAGTCTCTGTGCATAGTTACTATATGTGAGGCGAAGAACACTACCGGATCACCATGTAGGTTCTTTAATATATGGACGACATGAGAAGTTTTTGTCGAGTATCCAAAACAATTGGAATCATTGGGGCGGGGGCTCGAGGCAATTTCGTCTTGCGACTAACTTGAAGAGCTCGCTTAAGGCTCTTAATGAGGAGGTCTTATCCCATAGCTCCTCCCGGGCTAAAGAAGCGAAGAATGCCCTCAATATTGCACAACAAGTACTCCACGATCAACTCGACGACCTCGAAACCAAGGCCACTCTCCAATTGTATGGTTGGGTGTGCTTAATAGACTCCGGACAAAAGATCGACTCAAATTCCTTGACGAAGACCCGATTTTCTATCTATGCGGCATCACGAATGAATCTTTGAGCCACCTTTTCTTTTGAGTGTTCCTTTAGCTCGGAGATTTGGGGTGAAATTCGTACTTGGGTTAACCTCTGTCGTAGACCATCGACCCTTAAAGGTGCCCTTAAATGGACCAAGAAGGAGGCGCGAGGAGCGGGTTGGAGGTCCAAGTTGAAGAAAACGGTGCTTGCGGCTACCGTGTACTTCATTTGGAATGCAAGGAACCAGTTGATCTTCGAAAATGAATACCAACCACCAAGCCTTGTGATCCAGAAGGTAAAAACCCATGTTTATCGCACTATCTTTGCTCTCTATTCTAATGTGCTTGCCGAGTTTGAGAGGCGGGGCCTCGGTTTTTGAGAATGTCTTACCTCGATATTGGGTTTTGAGAGTTGAGGTTGATGGGGGCGGTCCGCCTGGGATGATGAGTTCAATTAAAGAAGATGCTGAAACGTTTTCTTGCTCCCAGGTGCTAGTGCCGCTATGGCGGGCTAGCGCCGCTAAGGCCCACACACTTAAAGGAATGGCGGGCTAGCGCCGCTAAGGCCCGCACACTTAACGCCACTATCATCCTTAGCGTGGGATTAGTGTTTGAAGCGCCGCTATGCGATAGCGGCGCTAACGACCCCTAGCGCCGCTTGTTTGTTGTATTTTTGTGCTTCTTTTTATGTGTTTTATGTGTATAGCTGAGTCGGTTTAGGTTTGCTTTCTTGTCTAACCGGTCCATTTTAGTTGATCCCGTGTGTTTTTATTTTCTCTTTGGTATTTGTATTTTGGCGTACTTTCTCGTGTTTTTGGTGCAATTTTTAGGTCCATTTTAGAAGATGAAAGAAAAGAATCGAGCCAAGTTCCAAGAGCATGAACCATTCCGAGAACCCCCGAGCCATTATCGAGTCATTACTGTGCAAGAGATCGGGAAGTCTAGTTCGCCTAGCGAACGTGTTCGCCGCATAGCGAGTGTGCACAAGACCCACAAGACCAGTTCGCCTACCAAACGCGTTCGCTGCCTAGCGAGTGTGCACAAGATCACAAGACCAGTTCGCCTAGCGAACGCGTTCGCCGCCTAGCGAGTGTGCACAAGACCACAAGACCAATTCGCCTAGCGAACTAGTTCGCTACCTAGCGAGTGCTAAATTGTTAAATGTGTGTGTTTTAGTGTGTGTTTGTGGTGTAGCTATATAAAGACATTATGTTTTGTATTTTTGAATACAACCCTCATTTCCCAACTTTTAAGTTGGAAAAATTCTCTCTATTTTCTTTTTTCCTTTTTTTATATTTTGGTTTGGAGCATATGAATCAAGTTTTCCGGCGAATTTCCGGCAATATTGTTTCGAGTAAAGTTTTGAGCTTTTGACTCCGTTTCTTCTTCCAAGTGCGTGCAAGAGTGGGTACTTAGTCTTAAGCCTCATTACTTCGTATATCTTTGTTTGCTTTCGTGAAAATTGATATTGTGCTTGTGTTGGTTGGAGGAAAAGATTGAATCTTTAGATCGTGAATGCTTGACTAAGTGTGATTAGGAGTTGAATGCTTGCTCGTCTTGTGCTAGAGTTTGATTTAGCTTCCTAGGGTTTTAGCTAGCATGGCAATGTTCGGTTATTTGTTCGTGTTTGATCATAGAGACTCCGGCGAACCAAAATTGTCTTTCTCCCTTGATTTCTCTCATCTTCTTGCGTGCTTAGTTAATTGCTTTCAATTGCTCTCATTTCGTAGATTAATCTAGTTTAAATTCAAACCCTCAAATTGCGAGTAGAATGTTTAGGACCTTTTCGGTTGTGTGACTTTGACGACTAGATAGTGAACGAAGCTCCGAAGAGCCTTCCTTTGAGAACGACCCGAGTCGGGTAACTCGGTTACCACATGCCCAAAAATACTACAAACACCGCTTTGGTGCAAAGCGCCGCTAAGGCGTGATTCCAACTAATGTCGCAACAGAAATCCCATGCGTTGTCCCATTCTTTGTATTGCTGATGTGCAGCCGATGTAATGCCATATCCCCTGGGGACCTTTTGTATTTAATTTCTCGGGACTTCTGAGTGAGCAACCGTGTGGTTGTCCTCATATATTTATCTCGCGAATGAGGAACTGACTTGTGGTTGCCCATTACGCTTTTGTATGCCGTTAACCGGTCTTGTGAACCCAATTTTGATCTGTATATATTTACATTTAACGATAAAAAAAAAATTAATACTTACTTCTAGTGCTGTAAATGAACTGAACCGAACCGAGCTTGGGCTGTTCGAGCTCGAGTTTGAGTAATATTCAAACATGTTTGAGTTCGTTCGTTTATTAGTCGAGACTGAACTTTTGTTCGTTTTTGTTCGTTTAATTGTTCGTTAAGTTTGTGTTCGTTCGTGTTCGGCTCGTTTAACTAATCGATTTTTTTTTTTAACTTTTCGAGCGTTCGATTAGCTCGACTTGTTCGAATAGTTTGATTATCAAAGCTTGCCAGCTATTATATATGAACAGTGACAATCAATACAAAACCAAAATAACAATTACCAAATATAGAAGTGCAAATAAAAATAAGTTAAATTCCAGCAAATTATATTTCTTAATAAACATCCAAATTCAGTAGCAAGAAATATACATAAACAAAAGCAAGAAATTGAGGGAAATTCAGGAAGATTGGCCCAAAATCAAATTTAACTATGCGTGTGGTCCTTACTGAAGCAGCGTCCCGGGTCGGGCTTCAAGATATAAGGAACTAAGGTGGAAGAAGCAGATCTCCGTCAAGTCACAACTTGTGGCCTTGTGTTGAGGGCGAGGGTGGAGCTGATATCGGGCCGTGAACGAGGCGAGGGTGGACCAGATCCCGAGCCTTGAGTTGGACAGCTTGACTGCTTGAGGGTGAGCGTGGAGCAGATCGCCGGAAAACTACTTGAGGACGACGGGCCGATAGAGTCGGGTGGGTGCGACGATGTCGATTTTAGAGAGGGAGAGAGTTGAGATCTGACAGGGAGAGAGTATTAGGGTTCCGAAAAATGAGTAGAGAATTAGAGACCGAGAAGTGAGAAGTAAATGTGTAAGTGCATATTATATTACTATATTAGTTATTTACTTTATTATTATTATTATTATTATCATTATATTGTTAATATTATTATTATTATTATAATGTTCGCGAACACTCGTTTTTGTTCGCGAACATGTTCGTGTTCGTTCGAATAATAAACGAGCTCAATTTCATGTTCGAGCTCGACTCGATTATTAAACGAACGAGCCTTAAACGAATACGAACGAGCCTTAAACGAATACGAACGAGCTTTTATTCGCGAACGTTCTGTTCGTTTGCAACACTAGTTACTTCACTTAAATTGCTAAACAAAACATGTTACACAAAGCTATTAAATAAACAAAACAAATTAAAGAAGGTGGCCAGCTTGGACAGAATTCTAAAAGTCAAACTCAAAACCAAGGAGAAAAGAAAGGGGCACGTTTTTACAGTGTCTACAGTTGGTGGTAATAAAGTTGAAAGTTACAGAAGCAATACAGTTGGTGGTAATAAAGTTGAAAGTTACAGAAGAAACACATCTGGTCTTGTCTTGTCTTGAGGAAATAAAAATGTCCTAAACAAGATGGCTTAAAATATACTACTAATAAAGTTTCGAAAATCCTCCTATTGTTTCGCTTTCTTATTATTGTCCGATTTTTGTGTGTTTTGCTCCTATATTTTCTGGCTCTAGCCTAGGGTTTTCAAAAATCCTTTAATTCTCACCCTCCTTTCTCCTTTACAAAGGCCGATATACATTTTGCTGATCTCTCTCAATCTCAGGTTTGGTCTCTCTCCCTCTCTATCTACTTAATGTGTGTGTCCACACATTGCACGCGCTTCTACAATTTCTTGGCTACTCAAGTTATGGTGGAGAATTCATCTTTTTTTTTTGTTTTGTTTTGTTTGGTGTGAGATTGAAGGAGAGTTGGTGAGAAAGGCGGATTCGTTTTGCTGATTTTGTTTTTCATTGGTCTATCCGAGCTTATTTTCCTGTTTCTTGATTCTGTAGTCATTTTCCCCTTTAACTTAAATTTTATTGACCGATCCGCTCTTCTTTTATATTGATTTCATTTCATTCTCTAAAGATCTTATTTTTCTACTCTTGGTTATATGGTTTCTTGTCCTTTGTCATCAAGCTGCCATTTTTATTTTGTTGACCATTGCAGATAATTTCGGAAGTGGGGTCTTTTTTTTTTTTTTGAGAAAATGACAACTTCATGGGCAGATGCTGTTGAAAATGCAGCCGCCACTGGATCTTCTGATAAAGCTGGTCCTAGTAGCGGCAATGAGCGCCCGCCAGCTCCCACTAAGCCTTCATATGTCCCTCCGCACCTTAGGAACCGGGCCCCACCTGCCCCGTCCATTGGCGGCGCGCCAGACAGGTCCAATTACAGCGGGCCCACTAGTGGGTCCCGATGGCCCAACTCCAGGCCCGATCATGGGCGCCAGGGATACAGCGGCGGCCGTGGGGCTGGTGGTAGAGGTGGTTGGGGAGGTGGCAGTCGTGAAAGGGAAGTCAACCCTTTTGGTAATGATGATGTGGACTCTGATGCCGACCGAGTTTTCAGTGAACAGGAAAATACTGGAATTAACTTTGATGCTTATGAGGATATCCCTGTGGAGACGAGCGGTGATAATGTTCCACCGCCTGTGAACACGTTTGCCGAGATTGATTTAGGGGAAGCGGTGAATCTTAATATCCGCAGGTGCAAATATGTTAAGCCAACTCCTGTACAGAGGCATGCTATGCCAATTTCGCTGGCTGGAAGGGATTTGATGGCTTGTGCTCAGACTGGGTCGGGAAAGACTGCAGCTTTCTGTTTCCCGATTATAAGTGGGATTATGAAAGGTCATTTGTCTCAGAGGCAGCGTGGGGTTCGTACGGTTTACCCGCTGGCTCTTATTCTCTCGCCGACTAGAGAACTATCCATGCAGGTGGACTGGTTTGATTTAGTGAATGATTATTCTTGTTCTGCTTTGATGCTTATGTTAAATTTTCTTTTTTGGTTTGTAGATACATGATGAAGCTAGAAAGTTTGCGTATCAAACTGGTGTCAGGGTTGTTGTTGCATATGGAGGAGCACCTATACATCAGCAGGTTTGTATTGGCTTTGTTGTACGTGTTTTTATTTTTCCCACGTCCAGTTAGATTCTGTGGGTTAGTCGTGACTTGTTAATGCATGATGGCATGTTGAAGGGCCAAGGTTAATGTATGTGATTGCCGTGTTGGTACGACTATTTGATTCATTTATCAAGAACTCTGATTTTCCTGCGTGATTCTTTTTTAACATGGCTTCAATCTTCAGAGCACCATGGATTTGATTCTCTAAGTAGAACTGTGCTAGGGCATTAATAAATTGTAACTCAAGTGCCAGAAGCTACCCAAGTTTATAATGAAAATATACACAAAATCTCTCTCCCTCTCGCTCTCTCTCTCTCATACACGCACACACTCATTCACATGGGAATGTGCATGAAACATATTCGATTTGATAACCTGTGTTGTTTGATAACCTGTTGGACTATATCTACTTTCTATGTGTTGAAATGCTTGACTTACACAATTATGTTGGTTTCTCCATCGTGCGCTTAATATTTGGAAAATATGGTGATTAATTAAGTGGTTGCAAGATTTTTTTTTTTTTGGTTATAATGTTAATTTTAAAGTGAATAAGTTAGATGAATTTACTAGTTCATTTGTTTTTTGTTTTTTAAAGTGAATAAATTAGATGTATTTACTAGTCCATTTGTTTTTCTTTTTTAAAGTGAATAAATTAGATGGATTTACTAGTCCATTTGTTGTTGTTGTTGTTGGTTTTTTTTTTTTTTTTTTTTTTTTTTTTTTTTTTTTTTTTTTTTTTTTTTTTTTTTTTTTTTTTTTTTTTTCTCAATTATTACATTTATCAGTAGTATTTGGTTTTCAAATTGTTCTTTAAGAAAATATCGCATCAAAGCGAGAATGCGAGATTGAAGTTATTGGAAAATGAATTTAAATTATACATGCTTTAAAATAAATCCTCTTTATGTAGAGTTCACAACGCAATCTCCTAGATCAATATAATTCAGCTAAATACGCAAAGTAAGCCGATATCAAATTGAGGGAATAGTATCACTCATTAATCAAATTACTATGAAAATGATTTCAAATGATAGTCAGCTCAGTCAATCCCTGTAATCTCCTTAATTTAGTGTATCGGCTAATCTTGGACTCAAATTACATTTTTTGTGATATTCCCAAAATTATGTATATTATTACCAACTGGATTGTGATAAACACTTATGTCGTGGGTTGTTGAGTTCCATATGAAAATTTATGACACTATAATAACTAATAGGATCCTGTACACTAGTGTTGGTGCTGCTGTAGCTTATAACTATATTGAGACGGACAATCGGCATCTATGAGTTTGCATTAGTAATTTACAAAAAGATTTGACATTAAAAATATCTTGGTTATCATGTATCCATTGAATTTATGTTCATATGTATCAGTTTGGATGAATTTTGATTATTTCACATGGCCGGGATGTTTTTAAACGTAATGCTACCAAGGATACTCGTATGCTCCATTCGATATATTTTTTATTTTTTATTTTATGTGTAACACTGGCATTGTTGGAAATGTAGAATCTCTCTCTTACCCACCAAACTCTCTCTCTCTCTCTCTCTCTCTCGCTCTCTCTGTATTCTCTGTATGTGTAATTAAACACAAATTTCCTATTTGTACTCTTCTTACCTTAAGAAATTTCCACTGTGTTGCATATTTCTCATTGTTTGGCATTGATATATATATATATATATATATATATATATATATATATATATATATATATCGCCTCAACTTGGTCTTAATCGTAAAGGGTTATGTAATTACAACCTGAAAATTTCCCTGTTTTGCATATTTATCTCCCCTTTCACATTTTACAATTACATTCACTAACTTCTCTAATATTACAAAGTAACCTGAGGTTGTGTCCCTACATTTTAACAATTACATCCTTCAACTTATCTAAATATCACATATGTGCAACAGTAAGAAAACTGGGTATGCAGACATGCATAGCCAATGGATACAATTGCTAAAATTTACAGGTGACTAAATAGTCTCACTTGCATTAATTTCTGTGTTAGCTTCGTGAACTTGAAAGGGGAGTTGACATTCTTGTGGCGACTCCCGGACGATTGGTTGACTTGCTTGAGAGAGCCAAGGTCTCCTTACAAATGATACGATATTTGGCACTTGACGAGGCTGATAGAATGCTTGATATGGGTTTTGAGCCTCAAATCAGAAAGATAGTTGAACAAATGGATATGCCACCTCGTGGGGAGAGACAGACGATGCTATTTAGTGCCACCTTCCCAAAAGAAATCCAGGTGTTTGTTATTTTTATCTAGTTTACTTGGAGAAAAGAAAGGAAAAAGAGTTGGTGGAATCAGTTCTTGTCGTCTTTGGTTCTACACGGTGCTTTATACATGACAGTTTCAAATCTTATCCCTTTTGATGTTTGAATTGAGTGACCACAAATTTCTTATGGTTTAATTTGACTTTTAACAAAATATTGATGAGGTAAAAATATCTGAATGGAAAATGGAGCAGGAATCTTTCCGACTTAGAGAATAAACGGGTGTAACCAATTTTTAAACTAGATCAGGCATGGCTATATCCATTTGATGCTTGCTATAACAGTGAAGAACACTATTTAGTTGCTAATTTTTTATTTTTTGGGCTTGCAGAGAATGGCATCAGACTTTCTTTCAAATTACATATTTTTGGCAGTTGGAAGGGTTGGTTCCAGTACAGACTTAATTGTTCAGAGAGTGGAATACGTTCAGGAAGGTGACAAGAGAAGCTATTTGATGGATCTTCTTCATGCTCAGAGGGCCAATGGAACTCAGGGGAAGGTAGGTTGATGTGATGGTGAATCATACATAATATACTTAACTTGATCTTATGGA
This sequence comes from Striga hermonthica, assembly GCA_902706635.1. Taxonomy (NCBI): domain Eukaryota; kingdom Viridiplantae; phylum Streptophyta; class Magnoliopsida; order Lamiales; family Orobanchaceae; genus Striga; species Striga hermonthica. The sequence continues at coordinate 21,127,515 of CACSLK010034598.1, forward strand.
TTTACTGTAATCTCCAAGTGACTAAATTATGACATTTTCTTAATTATTATAGTTAAGTTGATTAGGTTTTCCATGTGAACTATTGTTGATACCCGTGCAATGCACGAGTTATAATACCATAAATATTTTACTATTTAAATATTACTAAACTATTAAAGACAGAATGCAATTCTAGTCCACAAAATATTTAATTCAGTATTATAAAATTTATTTGTTTACTATAATTAATTTGTTTTATTTTTAATTTTTTTATAAGTCTTGGCAATTTAATATATAAAATTTATTATTTATAACTTTATAAAATATTATAAATATATATGATAATATGATATTTGCACACAAATTACTTACATGTACTTCAAATTGTCGATTATCTTCTTATAACTTTTTTAACAATTCATACTTTTCACATTGTTCGATAATTGACCAACATTTAACCCATAATATTTATCTTCCTTTATTATAGTCTAAATGGTAAAATTTTTAATAGTTAAATTTTTATTTTTTAGTACCTATAATCCTTATGCAACACAAATTTTTCATGGTTAAAATTCATTTATTTTATATTTTCTATTCTTATTAATTATTTTAATTTATTTTTTCAACCTAAATAATAAGTTAGTATCCATTCGAATATAGATATATTATATATTTCTATGATTAGTATGTGCTATAATTAAATTATGATACTGGACTATTTTATTTACTTATTTTACTTTATAAAATATATTATAATATAATAAAAATTATTTCTAAACAAATATCGAATAGTTTTTTTAATGTACATAGATATCTCTATGATGAAATATATAATTCTGATTTGTACTCGACCATGAAATATTATTTTTATATTATTTTAATTTTTAATAGTATTATCATTACAAATTAGATAGTCAATGGAGGTTACATTTTTTATGGTTACGTTGACTCATTTAGAATAAATTATTAATATTTTATTGTATTCATTAAATTAGTGTGATTCAAACATAATTATTTTGATTAGTTATTGTATATATAACTACTTATATTGGTAAATATAACTTACTAAATTACTATCTACAACCATATATGATAATTGATTTAATCAAATCATTTTTCATAATATAATTTATTTTTAATTTTGCCCATAAATTACTATGAAATAAATATTAAGATATTATTGAAAATATATATATTCAATCTATATTCAGAATAATTCTATTTAAGTCAATGTATAGTTAATGAGTATCGGTCATTGAGTACACAAAAAGTAATTATTTTTTCATATGTAAGATTTGCCTATATATAAATATTAATTAAATGTCAAATATAGACAAAAAAATTATTTTCCCGCCCAAAACCATGCCAATTATGTCAATATGAATTGGTCCATTATATAGATATAGATATAGATTGGTTATTAGAAGATCTTAGACTGATGGAATTATATAAGGCTGTCGATCATGGTTGTGTTAGGTGCTCTAGGACTTGAGAGACATTTTATAGTACGTCATAACCTTTCTTGATAAGTTGGCTAATTTACCTATTACCGGGATCTTGAGTTATTTTTGTCGTCAATATGTGAAGCTTCTCTCGTTTGTTTAACGGTATTCTCATTCTCTGGCAAACTCTTTGCTTTATCGATGCTTGTTTTTGCTCAACTACATACCCATTTTCTTCCTTTTTTTTTTTTT
>CACSLK010034598.1:21129203-21140447 GCA_902706635.1 Striga hermonthica
TTTTTTTTTTCTTCATTATTTGGCAGCAAGCTCTTACTCTAGTATTTGTGGAGACAAAGAAAGGAGCTGATTCGTTAGAACATTGGTTATACATGAATGGTTTTCCTGCTACTACTATTCACGGGGACAGATCTCAACAGGTAAAGAAAGTAACAAAATTAAGTATATTTTCAAATATATTTTCTAAGTCATGTTTTGTGGCATACATCACAAGTGCTTACTGGGTGTATATTTTATCTTTGAGATAGTTTAGTATTTTGAGTTTGCATTACATAAAGCAGCTGGTAAAAATACTAGGATGCAAATAGATGCTATCAAACGGGGAACCTATTCCTTGATAGGCAATATTTTTCAAAAGGTATTTTATTAGGGCACCACACCACTGTGAAAAACATCATTTAGCAGACTTGGGACTCTTGTGTATTTGTTAAGAGTAACTCAAACCTCAATACGGCTGTGTTTGTATTTTGTCCGAAATGTTATGCAGACTTTCTGGCAGTCTGGCTAAGCCTTAGTTTTCATAATTATCCATCAATTACTACCAATTTTCTCAATCCCCTTTGATCTGTACAGGAAAGAGAGCTCGCTCTAAGATCTTTCAAGAGTGGAAAAACGCCGATATTGGTCGCAACTGACGTGGCAGCCCGCGGGCTTGACATCCCACACGTGGCCCATGTCATCAATTTTGACCTCCCCAACGATATCGACGATTACGTTCACCGGATCGGACGTACGGGGCGGGCTGGCAAAACGGGCCTGGCAACGGCCTTTTTCAACGAGAACAACATGTCTTTGGCAAAGCCGTTAGCCGAGCTGATGAAGGAAGCCAACCAAGAGGTGCCCGACTGGCTGACCCGTTTTGCGAGCCGATCGTCTTACGGAGGCAAAAGCAGGCGTGGTGGCGGAAGATTTGGTGGCCGTGACTTTAGAAGGGACTCGTCTTACGGTAAGGGTGGTGGTGGAGATTACTATGGTGGTTATGGCGGTGGATATAATAATAACTCGGGGACGACAAGTGCCTGGGATTAGTGCATCACTATTACATGCGACAGTATATGCACACACATTTTTCATGAAAAACTTGACGACGACGATGATGATGATGATGATTGGCGATGGTAACTTTTGTTCTTGGTTTCGGTTGGAAAAATTATACTATTTATCGGACGATTTTAGTTCAAAAATACTAACTTTGTGTAGTCTATAGTCCCCCAAGAGAGAAGTTTTGGTAGAGAGTTGCAAAGTCATGTGATGGCCACATTGATTAGGGTGGTTGGGTTTATTGTTTATTTGACTCCCTTTGTTGAAGACATTTTTTGGTTTTGGTTTTGGTTTTGGTTTTGGTTTTGGTTCTGATTTTGGTTTTGTGTTGTTTGTATCAACTCTTCTCTTTTCTCTTGCAATTTTAGCAGTTCCCCAACAGTTTTGGGTTTGAAAACTGACCGGATTGAAGAACAAATATTGCATCTATATGCATGCTCTCGTAGCCTGTTTAATGAAGAACAAGTAGAAAAATAGCTAAAATTTAATGACAAATCATTTGTGTTGAAGGCAACCCTTGAACGAAAAAAACAATACAATAAAATCCACGGTACTCGGCAACTTATTTTATCACGTTAATTTAGCAGGAACACAAACCTTTCAACAAACCATTTCCCAAATATAGAAACAAAAAATGCACATCACATTCCTAATCTCCACACGCGCACACACACTCATCGCCGCTAATCATCATCCGAACCATAATCGCTCTCCGAATCACAGTACTCATCGCCCATCTCGATTTCTTCCTCATCACTCTCATCTTCTTTCTCTGCTTCATCACCCACACTACTCAAATTAGGCATCATGTCCGCCGCTTTATTTCGAAAAACCAACCCTGTCCTCATAACATAGTAGAGTTTATCCCTGTAACGGGCGAGGGGGTCCGGATCCACCAGCCTTCCCCTTTGGTACCCCTCTCTTAGGGCCACAGTCGTCGTTTTACACTTTAACGAGAGGTAAAAAATCCCAGGGTACCTCGTGAAAATCCGGGTGAACTTGTGAGGAAGGTTAAGTTCTTCCCTCAGGCACCTCAAGTAATTCCTTTTCGTCTTCTTGTGAATGGTTAAGCCAAGAAACTCGTGCAGAACTCCAACCACCCTTTTCTCCATGAGGTCGCTATCCGGGTCGATGCCGCTTGAGTCCTCGTAGGGCGAGATGTAGGGAAGCTTTTGGAACTCATCCATCCATGCCTTGACCTTGTTTCGAGCACCGTAGCCTCTTGGGAAGCTCATGGGGAACTGCAGAGCGGCTTTTCCTCTCTTGAAGTCACGGTACCCCGTCATGATGTCACTGCTGGCATCGTGATCCCCACCAATGTTCTTCTCGTTCATTTTCTGCAGGTTGGAGATGGAAAATTCCTCACGCCATCGGACAAGCTTCAGGCAAGTCGAGCCGCTCGTGCCCTTGACCACCCGGAAATGATCAGGATACTTTTTGGTAAGGCCTCTGTCGAAATCATCGGGCAGTCCTAAGTCCCATTTCAGATGATGCAGAGATTGCAAAGGTAGCTACACAAATGTGAAGGAAAGAAGAAATCACTCTCACCCCAACAAGTCTAGAAAACCAAAACCGTCAGAATAAAAGAAGCAAAAAGGTTATGTATCATTATGTGACTTGGGCATGAATTCATCAATTACTTCAACCAAACCACTACAATCTAAAATTAACTTCATCAGATAGAAGATCTCAGCAGCGACAACAACGGGAACACACTCCATGAACTTCTAGTTTCCAGAGTTCACACATCGACTGTCATACAAGCTCGTTTTTCGCAGCACAGACCACTATAGCCATTTTCAGATTAATAGCAGACTTCTGTGCAAAATACAGAAAAATACATCATCGGCCCGTGCAATGGGTGCATTATCTCAAACTCGCTCGACAAGTACTCAATCCTATGCAGCTACTTAAACTATTCTTCCCCTTCTCTTCCACATTTATACACTAACTAACAAGAAAGTTCAAAGCTTTTTTCTAATCATATGTACCAAAGTTCGAAAACCAAACATTCAAATCTATACTGAGAAGACTAATGGCTTGTAAAACGCGCGCGCGCACACACACACACACACACACACACACACACACATTACCATCTTATTTCTCGTCATCATCAGAACCCGGCAAAGCCTCTCCACGGTATCACCCTCACACTGCTCAAACACTCTCATTTCCATCTCTTGCAACGTCTTCCCCAGCTGGGTCAACCTAAAGCAGGCCAAAGATGGGTATTTCGGGTGGGGATACTCCTCGAACAGCGAAGGGTACCTCCGGACGAAGCGCATCGTCGGGACGGTGAGGCCCAGCAGCTTCTGAGAATCGAGAAGAGATTTCGAGGTCAGGTATCCCGTGGGAGAGCGTATTATGGCGTCCTTTATCAGGCACGCGGCCTTGATGTCGGTGTGGACGTTGATGATGTGGTCGAGCGAGCGGTTTTTGACCCATTTGAGCCTGACTTTAGCTATCGACCGCCATTGATGAAGATTGTAAGGTAGGGATTTGGTGACCGAATCGAGGAGCTTCAGTTTGGAGTTCATCTGCGGCGTCTTATCTGCTCGTGGTTTGCAGTGCGCGGCTGCGCGCACGGCGGTGTGGAGAAGGAGGAGGAGGTTGGAATGACGTCGTTTGAGCTTTGGGCCTCATTTTGGGAACTGACTCGTCTAAGGCCCGTTATATATGACTTTACCTGGGTTTTTCATCTTCGCTATTCGGTACTAATTGTCTTAAAGCCCAAATTAGATTTTTAATTTTGGCCCGCTAAAATAGAGCTTGCCTAATAAATGGGCTGAAGTCCAACTTAAAATAAAGTTGCTTTTTTCTTTTTTTTTTCCTGTCAAATGGGCTGAGCTCCAGTTATGTTTGGGCTCGAAATTCGGGTCCTGAGTAGGGGTTGATAGAGGTGACAATGACTGACACGACACGAAACACAAACACGTCACATTATGATTATAAAATAGATAAATGACACGATGGATACGGCACGACCCGAAAATGCGATACAAAAGATACGATACATAGACAAATGATAAGATTTATTGATGGAATTTGTTTTGCTAAATTGCTACAAGTATAGATGGGCAGCTTGATGAACATTGAGCTGTATAAAGCAATTTTTCTGTCAGCAATTTGGTGTTGTTTTTAATTTAATTGGATTAATAATGATACGTATATATGAGTGACGATGTCATGTTCGTACGCGTGTCACTCATCTGACAGAATGAATGAAAAACCAAATATGAAAGTGAAAAACAGTGGAGTATATATGAACAGTGAAAGACAAAGAGCTGCATATATGCAGATGGATTTTGAAACTAGAAAAGACAATCAATCATCCTTCTTCTGGGTACTTTGTTTCTGGACCACTTTGAGAGTAATAATAATGCCAAAAATACTACAGAAAAAAAAATTGAAGTATTTTAGTTTATTTTTTCATATGAACAGTGAAAGTAGGAATGTTGGGTCACATTTAAGTGCATGAACTGGACATTTTGCTCTTAGGACCAACTTTAGTGATTGCCATAAACACACCACAAAAATGTTTACTCACATGATGATATATGTAGACTTAATAAAATAAAAAAAAAAAACAAGTTTTGGTATTAAAAAATTTGGTGAAAACCGTATGTGATGTTATATTTTATTTGTGTACGGTAGTTTATATATATTTTTAATAATATAAATAAATAAACCCGATAGATAATTCTTGAATGTGCTGAGCCTAAGTGGCAGACTCGCATGGTTCGGGATCATATGTGGCAATTTTTCATGCTTTCTCAATTGACTTGGATGGAGTATTTTTATTACTCTCAATAAAAAATAGTTAGGTTTGGGATAGCCACAAAAATATACTAGATAATTATGGACATTTTTAAGAGCATTAATTATGTTACATTTTCCTATTCTAGACGTGATATATAAGGTATATATTTATGGAAAATGCTATGGTCTCGTTACGAAACTATTCCGTCGGGATTTGTAACTGTTAGATCAACTATCTCTAACAGTTACATGATAATCTAACGATTACAAATCCCGACGAAATAGTTCCGTAACGGGACCTTAGCATTTCCCCATATTTATTTTCTCAATTTCTTTCCCTTCATCGTTCTTTTATACAAATGATGTCATACATAGTGTTGTTTTTATAATAATAAATATGCGGAATAAAATAGTACTAAACATAATTAATCCTAACACTGTTTATAATTAGAAATAGTGATTTTCACGTTCTCACGTTAAAAGTTTGATTTGTAGGGAACTTTATCGGAAAATAAAATAAGATGGCTATTTAATATAATACCGAGACTTGTGAAAACACAGTGTCCTTAAAACAGATTCGCCGAGTATGAGCGTCTGTTTCCTAGGATACAATGGAAAAACCGAAACAAATCTGACAAACTGGAATTATGCACGGACCAAAACACTTATAAAATGGGGGAATGTTGTTGTTTCTTTTTTTCTTTCTTCCTTTCGTGTTTTCTTCTCCTCAAAGAAGACCATCTCTTTATAAGATAAAGAATGGTAACTAATATAATGCATTTAATTTAACTTTAATAGACTTAAATTAAAGAATGTTTCAACTTTATTAAACCAAGTTATAAGTCTATCTTAAAAGTGGAAGACACGTTTCAAAACACTTATTCAGTTTTCATTCACAGTTTTTCTCAACAATTCCCCACATGAATAGAATTAAAAAATAATGTTATGGTCCAACGATTGAAACCTGCATAGGATAGACAGATGTTACCCTTTGAACCTTCTCTTGTGAAAGCACATCAACTTTACTAGCTGACCAGTAGACGCGATGTCTTTGAACTGTTCTGCCTTTTGTGTAAACTATAAATATACTTCACACAGGATTCTCCCTAACGTATTGCAGTTCTCATTATTATGTCCATTAGTGGCCCTAGACATAGCATGTTTCTGTGAGGAGTCTAAGAATTGAGCCTCACACAATTCTCTTCAAAGCGGCCCCACTTCTCTCTCACATAGGTGATTCTTAATTATAAGTAGCCCGTACTTTTTTCTCATACAAGAATCATTAAAAGCCAATGTTTATCCTACTCACCACGGGTATCACTGTTTAAGGAATGGACAATAGATAATATTCTACAATGATCACAAGAGTCTTATTACAATTAGGTTGTCCATTTGAACCAAGATCTTGAGATTTCCAGTCAACAAGGTAGAGTTTCCATTGTATCAACCCATTTCTAGAGGCTTAAGTCCCATTCCTCTCAAAGATTTAGCAACCAACTAACTCTCTATGTAAACCTTTGGTTAACGGATCCTTGAGATTATCTTTTGACTTCACATAATCAATACATATAGTACCAGTTGAGAGTAGTTGTTTAATGGTATTATGTCTTCGACGAATATGTCTAGACCTACCATTATACATGTTATTTTGTGCCCTGCCTATAGCCAATTGACTATCACAATTTATACAAATGGCTGGCACTGACTTTGACCATCTTGGTATATCTTATAAGAAATGGCGAAGCCACTCTGCCTCTTCTCCATTTTTGTCCAATTCTATAAATTCGGACTCCATTGTGTATCTGGCAATAACAACCTGCTTAGAAGATTTCCATGATATGGCTGCACCTCCCAAAGTGAATAAATATAGTGGATTTAAAATCTTTCATATCTGATATCCAGTTGGCATCACTATAAACCTTCAATTACAACTGGATATTTACAGTAGTATATCTCACAATTCCTTTCCAGTGTTCATCTCCTAGATTACTTGTATATCTACTTCGTTTACTCACGGCAAAGGCAATGTCTGGTCTAGTACAATTCATTAGATATATCAGACTCCCTATCACCTTTGAATATTCGACTTGAGAAATACTTTTTTCTTTATTTTTCGACAGATGTTGACTTGTATCTATCGGGGTCCTAGCCTGAGTCGAATCATCCTTGTTAAATTTTTCAAGGATTTTCTCCACATAATGTGTCTGACTCAGCACAATCCCTTGTGATGTTCTATAGATTTTAATTCCAAGAATCACATCAGCTAGACCCATATCTTTCATGTCAAATCTAGAATTTAACTTATCTTTTGTGTATTTAATAATTTTATCATTGCTTCCAACAATGAGCATGTCATCTACGTAAAGACATAGGATCACATACCCCTTTTTCGTGTCTTTAACATAAACACATTTATCACATTCATTAATTTTAAATCCATTTTGAATCATGACATTATTAAACATTTCATGCCATTGTGTTGGAGCTTGTTGTAAGCCATACAAAGACTTAACCAATTTGTAAACTTTATTCTCTTGCCCTGGAGCAAAGAACCCTTCAGGTTGCTCCATACAAATCTCTTCTTCTAAATATCCATTTAGAAAAGCTATTTTTACATCCATTTGATGTATTTCAAGATTTCGTAAAGCTGCAATTGCAATAATCGCCATGATGGATGTTATTCTCGGTACTGGAGAATACGTATCAAAGTAATCAAGGCCTTCTTTTTGCTTATAACCATTAATCACAAGTTTAGCCTTATACTTATCAATTATTCCATCATGTTTCATTTTCCTTTTAAAAATCCACTTGTAGCCCAATGGTTTACTTCATGGAGAAAGATCTCTAGTTCCCATGTGTGATTTTGCAAAATGGAATCAATTTCACTTTGGGTTGCCTCTTTCCAAAGAGGTCCTTCAGAAGAATTTACTGCTTCTGAAAAAGTTTGTGGTTCACTTTCAACCATATAAGTTAGAAAATCTGGGCCGAACGATTTTTCTATCCTGCCTCTTTTGCTTTTCGAGGTCTACCTCAGCATATCCATCTTGATCTTTTTCCATTAGTTCCAAATTTATTTTAGTGGAACTAGAATCCACTTCAGACTTACGTGGAAATATATGCTGAAAAAAAGCATTTATAGATTCAAATATCGTGTTCTTATGAATTTCCTCAATTTTGAATTCATGTACAAGAAAACGATAAGCACTACTGTTGTGTGCATATCCAATAAATATGCAGTCAACAATTTTCGGTCCAATCTTTATTTTATGTGGTGTAGATATTGCTACCTTTTCCAGACATCCCCACACTCGCAAGTATTTGTTAGGGCTGGGCAAAAAATTCGAACCGAACCGCTGAATCGTAGATCCGAATCGAAATCGAACCGAATTTTCGGTTAACCGGGGGACTCGGTTCGGTTACAAATACCTCAAATGAAGTATTTGCTCGGTTCGGTTCGGTTACGGTTTTTAAGATTTTTTTACCCCGGTTAACCGAACTGAACCGTATATTATATTAAAATTTATAAAATATATATTATATTATATATTATATATTATAAAATATATATTTTATTAAAATATATATTATATTATATTATATATTATATATTATATATTATATTTATATTAATGTTTCGGTTCGGTTCGGTTCGGTTTATTATTTGCGAACAAGCAGATTTGTGTTAGGTTCGCTCGGTTCGGTTCGGTTCGGTTAATTCGCGAATAGTAGGATTTTTTTCGGTTAACCGAAAATTCGGTTAACCGAGATTTTCGGTTCGGTTTCGGTTAGCGAGTTCGAATATTTGCTCGGTTCGGTTCAGTTAGCAAATACCTCAAAAAGTTCGGTTAACCGAACCGTGCCCACCCCTAGTATTTGTAGGATGGTGGTCTTCCATGCCATAATTCATATGGGATTTTGTCTAACTTTTTACGGGGAACCTTATTTAATATGTAATTTGCTGACAATACAGCTTTCCCCCACAAATTCTGTGGAAGTCCAGAATTTAACAACATTGAATTCATCATTTGTTTTAAAGTACGTTTTTTCTTTCCGCAATCCCATTTTGTTACGGTGAATAAGGTGCTGTCATTTCATGTCTTATCCCATGCTGGGCACAAAATTCAGCAAAAGATGACTCATATTCACCTCCTCTGTTACTTCTTATCACCTTATTCCTTTTATTTAGTTGATTTTCAACTTCATTTTTATAGAGAATAAATTTCTCTATCGTTTCATCCTTACTTTTGATAAGATACACATAACAAATTTAGTGCTATCATCTACAAAAGTAATGAAACATTTATTTCCACCACGTGTCGTGACAGCTTTTAAATCACATATATCAGTGTGAACTAAATCAAGTGGTTCACTATTTCTTTCAATAGTTTGAAACGATAATCGTGTAAATTTTGCTTCAACACAAGTTTCACAATTATGTTTTGAATCAATATGGAACATAAGTATGCTTTTCAATTTTATTAACCTGCGCAGGGTATTATAATTGACATGTCCCAGTCTACCATGCCACACAATGGAAGACTCAAGCATATAAACAGAAGAATTAATATTTTTATTAATTGTCATCATATTGAACTTAAAAGGCCCATTACATTCATAACTCTTCCCTACAAATGCTTTATTTTTGGTCAAAATGACCTTATCAGATCCAAACACTACACGAAAACCATGTTTGATCAACAAAGAACCATACACTAGGTTCTTGCGAATTTATGGTACATAAAGAACATTATTAAGAGTCAACTCTTTTGTAGATGTCATATTCAGTACCACTTTTCTCACTCCTTTGATGTCAGAGGTGGTAGAGTTTTCCATGAAGAACTTTTCTCCATCCATAGTCTCGTCAAGGACATTAAACAATTTCTTGTTTGAGCAAACATGACAGGTAGTACCAGTGTCAATCCACCATTCATGTGGATTTGAGCCAACCAGATTCACCTCGGATATAACTGCAGCGAGGTGCATCTCATCAACATCTTTCGCCAGGTTTTCCACCATGTGGGCTTCTTGATTTTTCTTTAGAAACATGTAATCAGATGCCTTATGGCCAGGTTTGTTACAATTATAACAATTTTCAGAATTTTTTTTCTTGAAAATTTGTTTCTTTGGCCCTAATACTGCATTTCAATTATTGTCTGCTTTTTTCTTATTATTTTTGTTTGAGCTTTCGCCATGCTCAACAACATTAGCCTTGGCCAAATGAGGGCTAACCATTTGTTGTCGTAGCCCTTGTTGTCTTCTTCAATTCGAAGTCTAACAACGAGCTCTTCAACGGTCATCTCTTTTTTCTTATGTAATAAATAATTTTTGAAATCTTTCCAGCTAGGTCGAAACTTTGCAATTATTGCAGCCACCTGGAAAGTTTCATTCACCACAATTCCCTCATAATGGATATCATGCAAGATCATCTGAAGCTCTTGCACTTGACTGATTGCAGTCTTTTAATCAACCATCTTGTAGTCCAGAAACCGGCCTACAAGAAATTTCTTGGCCCCAACGTCTTCGGTTTTATATTTTTTATCCAAAGACTCCCAAAGCACTTTTGTTGTTTTGATAGAACTGTGTACGTTGTACAGTGTATCAGCCAAGCAGTTCATCACATAATTTCTACATAAGAAATCCGAGCGATTCCATGCACCAAGCGCACTAACCGCTTGAATATCCGGATTTCCCCCAACTTTGGAGGATTTTCCATCAAGAACCTTGGAATGTTCAACGTAGTAAGATAAAACAACGTCTTTTGCTGCCAACGCTTGAAATTCAAGCCGTTAATTCCGGTTTATTAGCGTGATTCACCGGAACATTAATAGAAGGGGAAAGAGAAATTGCAGCAACAACAATAGCACGATATTAGCAACGCCAATAGTATTTTGTTAAACAACCATCTTTAATAGAATCTGTTTTAAGATTGTAGGGAACATTATCGGTAAATAAAAATAAGATGACTATTTAATATAATACCGAGACCTGTGAAAACACAGCTTCCTTAAAATAGAGTTGCCCCGTATGAGCGTCTGTTTCCCAGGATACAACATAAAAACTGAAACAAATCCGACGAACTGAAATTATGCATGGACCAAAACACTTAAAACGAAAAATGAGAGAATATTGTTGTTTCTTTTCTTCTTTCTTCCTTTCGTGTTTTCTTCTCCTCAAAGAAGACCATCTCTTTATAGGACAAAGAATGGTGACTAATGCATTTAATTTAACTTTAATATATAGACTTAAATTAAAGAATGTTTCAACTTTAATAAAACCAAGTTATAAGTTTTATCTTAAAAGTGGAAGACATGTTTCAAAATATTTTTCAGTTACAAATTCATTCACAATTTTTTCGAACATGATTCTCATTTTAATCACTATTTATGTTATATATATATCTCACATATGATATATATATATATATATATATATATATATATA
>CACSLK010034598.1:21141076-21157319 GCA_902706635.1 Striga hermonthica
ACGTGGCGTGATGTGACATCATTATCTCAAAATACACAATACACATAGATAAATAAAAATAAAATAAAATAATCCAAAAAAAAATAAATATAAGACACCTCAGCAAAAAAATAAAAATAAAAAAAATAGAAAAATTAAAAAAATCCAAAAATAAAAAAAAAAAATATATTTCGTTCTATTTCCTTAACTATATATTAATAAAATATTTTTAAAATTATATTTCGTTAATATATATTAAAAATCATTAAAAAAATAAAAAGTACTTTGTTAATATTTCGTTAATAAGAATATTTTGTTAATATTTCATTAAATATAAATATATTTCGCGAATATATATTAAAAAATATTTTGTTAATAATAATAATTATATATAAATTATTATTAATTATATTATTTAATATAGTAGTTTACATAAATTATATTTACTTAATATATATAAGTATTAAATATAAATATAAATCACAAAATATAAATTTATATAAAAATATATTTTAATTTATTTAAAAAATATATATCTAAAAATATTTATTTTTATTTACTAAAATATAAATTTATACTTGTGATTTATATTTATATTTAATATACTTATATATATTAAATAAATAAAATATTATGTAAAGCATTATATTAGATAGTATAATTTATTATATATAATTATTATTATTAATGAACTTTATTTTTCTTTTTTTTAGTATTTTTTAATATATATTAGTGAAATATATTTATATGAAATGAAATATTAACGAAATATATATATATTTTAAATATATATTAACAAAATATTATTTTTTTAAATATTTTATTAAAATATAGTTGACAAAATAGAACGAAATATATTTTTTCTATTTTTTTATTTTTCTTTGGATTTTTTTTTCTATTTATTATTATTATTATTTTATTTTTTCTGATTTGTTTTTATTATTTATTTATTTTTGGATAATTTTTATTTTTATTTATGTATGCGTAGTTGTGTACCTGGAAAGAAGGATGACACATAACGCCACGTATATAACACGTAGGAAATTAAAGAAATTTATAATGTCACGTCATTATCTCGACTACTTCAGTTTTTTATCCAGGTTGAGTGATTAAAGTATCTTTTCCGACCAAATTGTCAACTAAATATTTCCTTTCCGTGAGGGACAACAAAATGTATGTTTTGTTGACAACGCCAACTTAGTGTATCATTTATGAAATTTTGCCGGTGAATGCTTAACAAAATACTTGAATCATATTAATGTCAATAAAAATTAAGCATTATTATTGGTGAATGCTTAACAAAATACACCCAAACTTACCAAGATACTCGAGGACAGAATATGAGTAATTCACGCTATAAATCTCATATTCAAAATTTGTGTATTGTTCTCTCATATTCAAATCCGATGGTGGTGTTGGTTTCTTGCATGACATGCACACTCAGGAGTTCTTAAATAGTATAAAATGTTATGGTGTTCCAAATCATGAATTGCACTTAAAGGTTGGGACTTATGTCATGTTGTTGAGAAACATTGACCATTCGATTGGACTGTGTAATGGAACACGCTTGGTGATATCGAAGCGTTTCACTCACGTGTTTGAATGTAAGATTCTAACAGGATCAAATGCTGAACATAAGGTATTGGTACCAAGACTTTTCCTAACTCCATCTGATCTCAAATACCCTTCAAGTTCCAACGTAGACAATTTACTCTTATGTTTTCTTACGCAATGACAATCAACAAGAGTCAAGAGCAGTCGTTATCCCATGTCGGACTTTACATGAAAAGACCCGTGTTTATTAGTCATGGTCAATTATACGTTGATGGGTCTCGAGTCACTAATCCACAGGGATTAAATATTTAATATGTGGGGCGACGATATTGGGGAAAAGAAAACTACTAAAAATGTTGTCTATCGAGAAATTTTTTAAAATTTTACCATATAATATTGTACTTTTACTATCTAATAATAATGTTATTTATTTGTCATTTACTTTTATGATATATATATATATATATGTATATATATATATATATTAATGTATTTATTTTAATAAATATGTTCCGTGCATCGCACGGGTGAAGATACTAGTATTATATAAATATCATACATGATTCTCGAACTTGTTTTTATTTGAAACTAAAACTGCATACTTACAAATTATAATATATGGGACATTCTAGTAACTGCAAAACTTAAAAATAACATACTACATGTCAGAACAAAAAAATTGACATTATATGGTCCCAATTAATATATACTTGTCTGTGTCGAGTCAACATCTGATTTCAAGAATGGGGAAAATTTGTATTATATTAGTACGTAGTTCCATATGACACTTAAATTATGACCACAAGATATATGTATGTGATGTGTAGGGGCCGCAGGATAATTATAGATATATATATATATATAGTTCAATTTGAATATTAATCAAAGCAATCTACGTACGTACCTATGAATGAATTAAATATAAAATTGTCATGTGTGACAAATTAAAGAGTATATTATTTCTGCTCATATTCAACATGAAGATCCTCTGGAGATCATCTGTGGACCATACCTTAATTTTCACCACCAATTTGCCTCAAACTCAATCAATTTCCATACGTTATATATTTGTCCAACTAAATTTTTTTGTTTAATCCAATATTAAAATAGTATAGTTTTTCTCTAAAAGATGCATGTATTCCAGATCTAATAATAATACTACTGGTGGATATCACATCAGTACTATCGCCTAGTGTTGTAAAAGAATCGAACCGAACTGAACCGTGCTTTGGCTGTCCGAGCTCGTGTTCGTTTACGTTCGAACAGTGTTCGTGTTCGTTCGTTTATTTTTCGAGCAAAAATCGTGTTCGAATTCGTTCGTTTAATTGTTCGTCAAAGTTTGAGTTTGTTCGTATTCGAATAATTTAATACATGAACTTTTTAAATATGTTCGATTAACTCGAAATTTATTCGTTCAAACTCGTTCGAACTCGAAAGGAAAAGAGTAAAATAAAAATAATTTTATATATTACAATTTTTTATTAAAAATATTATGTAAATATATAGAAAATAAATAAATTATATTAAACTTTAGACTTTTTAATAAAAATATTATGTAAATATATAAAAAAATAAAAAAAATTATATTAAATTAATGTTCCCGAACATAATCGAACGTTCACGAACGAGCTCGTGTACGTTCAATTATTAAACGAGCCTAAATTTCTGTTCGAACACGACTCGATTAACAAACGAACGAGCTTTTGTCAAACACGAACAAACTTGAACGAGCTTTTGTTCGCGAACGTTCGGTTCGTTTACAGCTCTACTATCGCCCATCAAACCTTTAATAAATTAAAAAAGAGTTTAAGTTGGTGCTTATATTGGGCTTTCCATGTGATATGAGATATTACACCATTAACCGGTCTAGGTGGTCGGTGAAGCGAACCGGAGAAATTGATCTGGTCGAACGGAGTTTGCACTGACCAATGGTAGACCAAAGTCAAGGCCACAAGAATCTCGAATGCCTAGGTGGACGAGCAAAGGAAGGTAAGATCGACCATCCCCTACGCCAGAAGCGACTTATATTAGTAGTCTATCCATATTTGGTCGACCACAAGAGCCTCTGCGGAAACCTTTGACACGTGCGTGAGACACGTGGCACGAGCTAACTGGTCTATACCATTAACTTTTTCTGACACATTCCTGAGACATTCCTGACGCATGCACCAGAGGTTGTACGATCGGACAGGCCGGACAACCAGTTCAACAAGTTGGGGCAGCTTCTAGGGCAAGTATCTCACCCCTATATATATAGGTGTGAGGTTGATCGTTTTACACACAATATCATATATATTTTCATAATCACTCATAACATTTCTCAAGACTGACTTGAGCGTTGGAGGCTTTTCATCGGAAAATCCTTTCGGTGTGAGAGTTTCGTGCAGGTTTTGGGCATTCTACCTGCGAGGATAGCAAGATCGAGACGGTTCTTAGCCGACCGGAGTGTTGTACTTGTATTACCACGATTTCAATTTCGAGTGTCTTCTGTAACCTATAAATTATTACTTTAAACCTTGTCTATATATATATATATATAATTACTAGCTAATAGCATTTAATAAAGCCTATTTAATTTTACCTATGTGGCAATTTAACTCTTTTTCCTCAAAAAACCGTTACTTTTGATGTACTTAATCTTTCATTTAATTATTAAATAATCAACACTAATCACCTCAAAATTACAAAAATCATTTTAAACTTTTGATTACTGGCAGCTGACCATATAATGTGTTGACCGCATAATGTGATTAGATGTTATTATTGTGGTTGCATTTATTCTTTTTTAAAGTATATAACGTATTTGAAATTCCTAAATAAATAATAAATAACTCACAAACCAAAGACGTACCAAAATATACATTACATCCAATCAGATAAACGAAATTTATAAAAATAAATACTCCAACTCCTTTAATTGTAAATTTAGCCCGAAAAAAGGTGAAAGAATAATAATTAATCATTATACGCATACAAATAACTCACAATACTTTATTTACATCTGTGCAAATACACAAGGTCGAATACTAGTTTACTTAATTTATAACTTTTTGTTTCTTTTTTTTTTAATTAAAAAACTAAACAAATCATGTTTGGTAGAATGAAATGTTTTAAAAAACAATTGATCTTATAATTTTAGATGCTTATCGAGATGGCCATTTATAAAAGTTCGTTTTCGTTTCAACCGATTTATTAACTAATCTTATCAATCATTTATTATAACAACTATATATTTTTTCTTAATAGCTTGGGATTAATCTATAATCTATTAATTAACTTATCCACATTACTTTTTAGTTAATTATAAGATGGGGCTAACATGCATGTTGCTTTCTGCATTAGCTATTATTGTCATTTTCTTGGATCCGAAATCTTGCTTATTTATCTTATGTATAATGTTTTCCCAAAATTATCAACTCCAAACTAAATAAATAAAATTTTGTGTTTCTGAAATTAATTAAGGTCCCTTTATTTAATAATAAAAAATTGAAAAAATATATATATGGTAAAATAGATGTGGTCCTTAGCTAGAATTGTATGGCTAATATTAAGACAAATATCAATTAATTGAGGGAGAGCTTTGCCGCCCTTGTGGTCCTACCCGGCTCGATTCCGGATTAGTTGGTTCCCCTGTGGATCCGGAAACCGGAAAATTTCTGTACAAAAAAAAAAAAAAAGACAGATATCAAATATATATTGGAAGTGCAACTAAGAGATCAATTAATAAGAATATATAGTTGTCCATGCCTACACATCTTACTCAAACCAACTCATCTGAAAAAGATCCATAGAGATATAATTACAAATAAGTAAAAACAACTCAAAATTTCTCATAAACAAGAAAAAAATATAATAAATTTTCTTCAGTAACTTAGTCATTGGAAAAAATTGGTCCACTATAAATGTAGCAGCAATATTAGGTCCACAATTATATATATGTTTTTAATATCTTTTGACATATTATATTGGTCCTCATTGTTGGAGATGTATCCTTAACATGAATTGATTGATGCTCACATCTCTTTCATTCAAATCAATTAATGATTCAAATTAGTATGTCCTTTTGTCACACTGATGGGCTTATGAATGAATGAATGAAATGCATGTGGTGAAAGATTTCGTAGTTATTCACAAATCGTGATCATAATTCTCAAGCTAATAGACACATCCAACTGCAATATGCATTATCACCTGCGTGTCAAGGTCTCGTAAATTTTTTAGTAACAATCTCCTATCATTGTGTATAATATGCCAATCTCCTATCACACCCGTTGGCGAGTACTGTATATTAACTAAATTTAACAACTAAATTTTATATATAAATGTATTATATTTAATCTAAATAGACAATTTTGGTATTCGTGTTCTAAAATTGATATTGAGGGTATTTATGTAAATAAAATTTCAAGCAGCTCGTAGAGCTTAATTACGAGCCTCTTCAAACGATGCTCGAGGCTCGCTTCGTTTGCTCGATTGTATTGTACTGCTCGAGCATTAACTTGAGCGCCCGCGAGCGGCTCGTGAGTTGCTCGACTCGTTTGCAACTCTACTCGTGTTGATGGTGGGCAGAAAAACGACGACACTGTACTGTTATAATTAACCAGAAAATTAGGTAGTGTACTCATGCCATAACACATTGATTTCTCTCCTTTCCCATCTACATCACAAGCACAAGCAAATTGACAGTCACTCTATAGAAATGCAGAAACAAACAAAGCATGCTCCATATGCAAATTCATTTTTCACCAATACACATCACAACAGGGGACCCTTATCAATACAAACATAAAGCTAGGCTTCCAATTTAAAAAACAATGGCTATTCCCATTTTAGACCCCACCCCATATACTCTGCAGCTCTCTTCACACACACACAAACACTCATATACTTCCTCACATTCCCCCTCAAACATTATATATTTCCCCATTTTTCCCAACCAGTAGTTAAAAGTTAAACCAAAATTCAACCATATCTAGCTAGCTAGCTAGCTCGATGGACAAAACCGAGCGAGAGACACGAGAGCTCATGAACGTCGACTCCTTCTCTCAACTCCCCTTTCTCCGCCCCACACTATCTCCACCGCCTCTCAAGGAAAAACCGAGCCGAGCCATTAGGCTTTTCGGCCAAGAATTTGGCTTCAACGACAACAACAACACAGACTACCAATTGAACCTTACCGAAAACATTAGCTGCGCACGAGACAATCTCCCGAGCACGGAAACTCTTGAAAACACAGAGACTATATCCAACCGGAAATTCGAGTGCCACTATTGCTGCAGAAACTTCCCGACTTCTCAGGCGCTCGGCGGGCACCAGAACGCGCACAAGAGGGAACGGCAGCAGGCCAAGCGGGCCCACCTTCAGCCCGATGCCTCTCATGTTTACGGCTTGATGGGCTACAATCGGGCCGGCCTGCTATCGGGCCCTACACTTCCGGTGGCCCACAGCCCTTGGAGTGCCAACAGCCTATATGGCAGTGCCATGAGGCTCGCTAACGGGTATGGCTACAGCTCGTATAATGCAGCTTCGACTCGTCAGCCGCAGCCGACGAACGGGAGCCCTATGGGCTTATGGAGAATGCCTCAACACGGCCCGTCGCCAGCTCAGCAAATGACGTTTGACGACCCGAAAGTAGCATTGCCTTCGATTAACGGTGTTATTATTCCTGCTTCTCAAATGCAGTTCGGGTACGAATCAAAGCCGGTCATGCAAGAACACGTGAGTTTGGACTTACGTCTTTGATCGATTTTATTTTATTTTTTCTCGAGATTTTTTATCCTATATTCGACGAAGAGCGTTTGTTGAATACATAAGTGGCTTAGACCATCGAGGCAGTTTAGCTGTTGCTATGTCTTGATCAATTCTGGGAAAACAGAGGAAAAACACTTTTGTTACTTGAATCTATTAGTTCTAATTAGACTGTTAATGTTTTCTTTGAAGCAAGCAAAGTTTAACAGATAACACAAAGATAAAACATTCCTCACCTCACCATTTTGTGGTATGTCATATGTGGGCCTGATCATCATCACCATTATTAAAGGCAGCAAAGCCACACCCACACACAGAGCATAGATTTTTCTTGGCTATTTGCATTGATGTGTCCCTATCCAACTCATCATCATATGACAGAAAAAAAAAAAAAGTACCTCTAATCCAGTTTTCTTCTTCTTCTTTTCATGAGATATATAGACAAGATTCGACCCTACCGGTGACTAGTTTTTTCACATTGCAATTATCGGAAAGGTAAAATCGAACAATATATAGTAAATATTAAAAGAACCATTTAAAGGGTTCTAACTTCTAAATTTGAAAGTCATTAAAGGGCTCTAACTTCTAAGGGAGATGCTACAGTCCTGTTAAGGAACCATTCGTCGGGATTTGTAACCGTTAGATCAACTATCCCCGACAGTTACATGATGATCTAACGGTTATAAATCCCGACGGAATGGTTCCGTAACGAGACCGTAGCATTTCTCGAACTTCTAATTTCAATTTGTTAGTGCATGATTGGTAGATAAAACTGCAATTTGTTTTTTCATGCATGATGCATGTAACTTAAAACAAACGTATATTTAAAGAAAAAAAGTTGCAACTTGCAAATGGAGACATATGAGGAAAAGCAGGGATGCATCATGAAACATAGGACCACAAATAAATGTCTGAAAACAAACCACTGGGAATTTAAGTCAAGTACTTTCAATATTGGTCCTCCACAAAAAAAAAAAAAAAAAAAAAAGCCCTTTGTTGTTGTACTAAAAGGCAAAGTAGGTTGGCTGGCAGTTTGATGTACTGTGCATATATCATTCCCAGCTAACATGCGCCATAAACAATTGAAGACAGATAAATATAAATAAAATATAGGGAAATTTTGATGCATCCCACCCGATTCTCCAAATATTGTAAAATTACCATTCATAGAAAATTAATTGTAGATATACCTATATAATAGATTATAATTAATTACATTAATACTTAAATATCAGTTGCAGATCGGTTCCAACCTCTATTCCATGTTTTTTGCGCACAATCTTCAAGTTGTACAAAAAAAATAAAAAAGTAAAAAAAATTAGATCTCCCATGTCGCTCTCAAGGACGCCGCCACCGCGTATCACCGCCACCACCTCCTTCATGGCAGATTGCACCGCCCGAGCACGAGGTCTACGGTCGCTCCCCCAAGTTTGAGGTCGAGGCCCGGCCCCTCGACAAGCTTGTCGTAGATCTGAGCCGCGTCCGGGCCGAGAGCTTCGGGCTGAGAACAATGGACGTTTTGAAAATTCAAAATGGTTCCACTGGGGAGGGGAGATGATCGAGCTCTGAAATCGATTAGAGAAACGATTAAAAATCGAGTGTATATTTTATGTATATTTTATGTATATGTGTGTGTCTCGATCTATCACTGACTTGAATTACGAGAATCTCAATTGTACATTTTATGTGTATTTCGATTCTGAAATCGATTTGAGAAACGATCGAAACTCGAGTGTATATTTTAAGTATATTTTATGTATATGTGTGTCTCGATCTGGTGATGATTTGAATTACGAGAATCTCGAGTGTATATTTTATGTATATTTTATGTATATTTAATGTATATGTGTGTTGTACAAGAAAAATAAAAGGAAAAAAAAACCTGAAAGAACATAAATCGGAATCTTAAAACGTGAAAAATCATATCTGAATATTTGTCTTGGAATTATAATAACTATATCTGTTTACTGTACGGTAGTAAATTTAAGTTTATTTACTGGTACATATACTTCACATATACTCGATTTAAGTGAGTATATGTTGGGTTTATGTTAGTATATATTCAATATATATTTCAATTAAAAACATGTCTTCCATAAAAATATGTCTACTTTTTTAAGTTTAACGTTAAACGTACGTGAATTGATAATTTTTTAGTAATGATATGTGTGTCGTTTTTCTATTAATGATATATGTTAGTATATATTCAGTATATGTTTTTTTTTTTACGTATGTTTATTTTACTTTTATTATTTGTAAATAGTTTTACTAGAAAACAAACCATACATATACACAACAATTCCATAAATTGAAAATATACTGTCAATATACTCAACATATGTATACTGATTGGGGGTATTCTTTTTTTAAACCCTCGAAAGTGCTGACAATGTATTACACTTTGATGAATATTGTTGACATAAAAATCCTCTCGGACGTCGGATGAACGACACGTGGATAAAAGGAAGGAAAAGGGACCGAGCCGAGGAGAGCGAAGAGAAGGCTCCCCGAACTGTATGAGCCGACCTCGGAGGACCGACTACATCAGGATGCCGACCTCGCAGTAAAGACGACCCAAATACGGGTTGACGTCGGTACTGACAGGCAGCATTAAATGCCCGTTCATCAGATGTCTGAGAGCCACATGAGGGCATCATTGCTAAGGGGTCCCACTTGCTGAAAAAAGCCTGCGCCCTGTCACACTACATTAAATGCCGCCGCATCCCCTCAAAAGACGAGCCCACAGTTACTATAAATAGCAGCATTAAACGCGATACGAGGATTTTTTTTCGGACACATTAAATTCTGTATTAAACACCTCGGTTCACGGCCCATCTCAACATTATTGTACCGCTGAAAACCCGACTTCAAGTCCAAACTACCGACTTGAATCTGTTCTAAAATATTCTACGTTTAATAAAGAAAATCGCTTCATTTTCGCATTAATCCCAAAGTTTAACACTAAAAAAGGTTGATCAAATCCGTTTATCAACAGTTTGGCGCTAGAGGAAGGGCCTCATAAGATATCTTGAGGTCAATCTTTGAATCCAGCATCCACCTTCGAAATCGCTGACACGAAAGCATACAACAATGACACAATCAGAACAAGATGATCAGACAACAAGAGGAGGGGACAGTCGCGGCACAATCCCTTCTACCGGTAGAGCCACCACGGTGATAATACCGGACCTGGCGACACTCATGCAGAACCCAGAGTTCGCAAAGGGTTTCTCGACGCTACTGGCTCAGACCATGACAGGAACCTCGAGGGCCGTACCAGGACAGTCACTCGCGCCCATCACCCCGGCCAGACCGGTGGCGCAGCAAGGCGTAAACAACCAAACGCGCTCACACGCGACGTCCCAACCGAGGAACAAGACCGCCACTCAACCCACACACAAGAAACGGGCCATGTATATGTGGAAACGGACTCCCCACTGTCTCCCGAGTTGACTTTGGAGCCGCTACTCGGGAAAATCAAAGTCCCGCAAATCGGACTTTATGACGGAACGTCGGACCCCGACGCTCATCTCGGACATTATACCTCATGGATGGACTTACATGGGGCCACCGACGCCCTCAGGTGTCGTATGTTCTCCCTAACGCTGGGACCAAGAGCGCAGAAATAGTACTACTCGCTGCCTGCGCAATCCATCCGACGCTGGGTTCAACTCAGGTCGGCATTCCGCTCCCATTTTATCGGGGCGCAAGTTTGCCTTATTCCGAAAGAGTCGATCACTAACATTGTCCAAAAGGACGACGAGAGCTTGAAGGAATATGTTGTCCGCTTCAACGAACGTGTGCAGAACATGGAACCGTGCCATCCTGAAACCCTCTTAGTAAGCGCTATCTCGGGACTGAAGCCCAAGTCAATGTTCAGGTGGGCACTTTGCCAATACAAACCCAGTATGTTCCAGGAATTCTTAGTTCGAGCACAGAACCTCGTGATCGCCGAAGAGAGCATGTCGGTCTCGGACCTTGCGTTCTCCTCCCCAGGACAAAAGCCGACGTCGGAGAAAAAGAAAAAATCTTTTAACAACTCGTCCAAGAAGACCTCCTCCACGGACCCGAGGTGGGGAGATCCGAACGACCCCGAGGTACGGGAAGCTCGGAAACAATATCGAGAGGACTTGAAAGTGGGATACCGATATATCTACTCGGTTGGAGCAGCTGCCATCTACGAGGAAATAAAGGGAAAGAAAATCATTCCTGATGCCCGACCAGTCAAGACCCCAGAGAATCAACTCGATAAAGCCCGATACTGCGACTACCACAGGTCGCCGGGCCACAATACAGACGAGTGCTTGAGCCTGCTGTCGGCTCTGATGAAGCTCATCGGTAATCCACAAGTGAGGAAGTTCACCAAAGCTGGTGACAACAAAGGGAAACGAAGAGCACAAGAAATTCCCGATGATGACGAAGGAGATGAAGGAGGACCGAGTTTCAAGAGACTCCGAGCCCAAGGAGACAAAGAAATCTTTATGATCGGGCCAACAGCCGACGACCCATCCTAAGATCGACTTGGTAAGAGGGGCCGGGAAGCCGACAGCCAGCAGCGATCCGACCTAACGCCGCCGACCTCGGGACGTTCAAGTCCCATCCCCCGAGTTAATACCAACCGAGACACACCGACGTCTTCCCCAAGGCAGGCCAAGCCATACGCGCGAAGGGCCTACAATTCCGGGAAACAGGTGATGACCTCGGATCTCAGAGAAACAATCAATGCCCGCACCTGCCCAATCACCTTCACACTGAAGGACGCGAGTTTATTTGACCATCCGCACTCGGACGCACTTATA
Organism: Striga hermonthica; assembly: GCA_902706635.1. Taxonomy (NCBI): domain Eukaryota; kingdom Viridiplantae; phylum Streptophyta; class Magnoliopsida; order Lamiales; family Orobanchaceae; genus Striga; species Striga hermonthica. The sequence goes on from CACSLK010034598.1 coordinate 21,153,157, forward strand.
ATTACGGCCCCCATCTGCGGCATTCCCGTCCATCGGATCATGGTGGATACTGGGGCCTACACGAGCATCCTCATGCTCAAGGCGTTCAACAAGCTCGGGATAGACCCTGCCAAAGTCTGCCCTTGCAATGACCGTGTCCACGATTTCAACGGGAGCGTGGCGCTCCCACTAGGTGAAATCACACTCCCCATCAGGTTCGGAGGAAACGGGCAGACATCCAAAGTCATCATGGAAACTTTCAAGGTGATGGATCTCGACAATGAATACAACGCGATCATTGGGAGGACGGCGTTGTACAAACTCCGAGCTGTAGTTTCAATTTTCCATTATACGATAAAATTCCCGACGGCGGACGGAGAAGGGACCCATTATGGGGAACAAAGAGAGGCCAGGGAGCTGTTCCTGGAGATACCTTCACGAGATATTCATATGGTAGAAAAAGCCAGCGCCGAGGTAGGCGATAATCAAGGTCCTGGGGAAGATGAACGACCACCAGCTGTAGATGAAGAAGACAAAACCCGGGATCGGGGGAGGCGACCTGGGAAAGAACCTGCCAAAGAAGACGACATCCTCGATCCCCGAGATCAGTTCAAGGAGAAGAAGTCGATGAACCGAGCTGAGCCTTCGGAGGAGGTGGAGGTAATCAGTGTCGGCGGGCCGACTTGCCACAAACAGCTCCGAATAGGAGCATGCTTGCCCGAACCACTTAGAACTGAACTGATACAGTTTATCCAAGCAAACGCCGACGTCTTCGCCTGGAAGCATAAAGACATGAAGGGGATCGACCCAAAAGTTGCATGCCACCAGCTCAACATCGACAAGACGGTGAAGTCGGTCATCCAGAAGAGGAGGAAGCTCGGTCCTGACCGACAACAAGCCCTTGATGAGGAAGTGAGCAAGCTGGTCGACAACAAGTTCGTCAAGGAAACCAAATACCCGACTTAGGTGTCCAACCCTGTCCTAGTCAAGAAATCAAACGGAGCGTGGCGACTGTGCATAGACTTCTCCGACCTCAATAAGGCTTGCCCAAAAGACAGCTACCCCTTGCCCCATATCGACTACATGGTCGACGCCACCTCAGGCCACGAACTCATGAGTTTCATGGACGCCTACTCGGGCTACAACCAGATTCCCATGGACCCGGAAGAAGCAGAGCACACCTCTTTCTACTCGGCTCGGGGACTATACTGCTACACAATGATGCCCTTCGGATTGAAGAATGCCGGGGCCACCTATCAACGGTTGGTCAATAAAATGTTTTCTAGACTGATAGGGCAGACTATGGAAGTCTATGTAGATGACATGCTAGTGAAATCGGTAAATGCTAGCGATCATGTAACCCACTTGAATGAAATGTTTAAGATTTTGCGTGATTACTCGATGGTGTTGAATCCAAAAAAATGTACCTTTGGAGTGAAGTCGGGTAAGTTCTTGGGTTACATGGTCAGCCAAAGGGGAATAGAAGCGAACCCGATGAAAATCCGGGCGATACTCGACCACAAACCCCCTACCTCGGTGAAGGGGGTTCAGGGTCTGACTGGGAGGTTGGCGGCCCTGAACCGGTTCATCTCAAAATCGACAGATCGCTGCAAGCCGTTTTTCGACGCCATTAAGAAAGGAAAAAAGTTTGAATGGACCGAAGAATGTCAGAAAGCTCTTGACAATATCAAAGAGACATTGACCCGACCTCTCGTCTTGCAAAAACCAAAGCCCGACGAGGTGCTGTATTTATACCTCGGAGTAAGTAACTCGGCAGTCAGCGCAATACTTATAAGAGAAGAAGAAACATGTCAGCACCCGATCTACTACGTGAGCAAGGCGTTGTATGACGCCGAGCTCAGATATGTACCAATGGAGAAGCTGGCCTACGCTCTTGTCATCGCAGCAAGGAAGCTCCAACCATACTTTCAGGAACATTCGATCAATGTCTTGACAGCCCACCCGTTGAGACAAGTTCTACATAGGCCTGACACCTCGGGGCGAATGATTAAATGGGCCGTAGAATTAGGACAGTTCGATATACATTACAAACCTCGCACAGCTATCAAGGGTCAGGTATTATCGTATTTCATCGTCGAGTTCACTCCGGCAATCTGAGAGACGATGGACAAACGGGCGTGGGTGATGTATGTCGACGGGTCGTCAACAGCAACTCGAGCAGGGGGAGGAGTAGTCTTGATCGACCCAGAACAACGGGTATATTGCCACTCAGTTCAATTCCTTTTTTCGGCCACCAACAACGAGGCCGAATACGAGGCCTTGCTGTCCGGCCTGGGCCTTGCGGAGACCATGAACCTTACCCACCTAACTATCTTCTCGGATTCCCAGCTGCTCGTCAATCAAGTCCTCGGCAGTTACGAGGTGAAAGAACCCCGGTTAATACCATATCTAGCGTTGGCCAAACGACAGATGGCAAAGTTTGTGGCCAAGATCGAGCACATCCCAAGGACGTCGAACGTGCAAGCGGACGCCCTCTCACGTCTCGCCTCCAGCGCGAATATGGAAAATGTTGAGTACGTTCAGGTCGGAAGTCAATAAAAACCATCAACGTCTACACCTCTGGTCGGCCAGGTCGGAACCGACGAAGTAGACAAAATACCGACTTGGATGGATCCAATCATCGTATATTTGAAGACGGGGACACAACCCCGAGACACGAGAGAAGCACGATCATTGCGGATACGAGCTGCCAGATACACCTTAGACCGAGGAGTACTCTACAAACGAGGGTACTCGATTCCACTTCTGAAATGCCTAACGGAGCAAGAGTCATTATTCGTGCTGCAGGAGATTCATTACGGCGTCTGCGGAAGCCATTCCGGGGGTCAAGCCCTCGCCTACAAAATCCTCCGAAGAGGATATTACTGGCCGACACTAAGGCAGGATGCCGCAGACTGGGTAAGGAGATGCACCAAATGCCAAATATTCGCGCCAAACATAAACCTCGTACCAGAGCCGTTGAAATCGATTGTGAGCCCTTGGCCGTTCACCAAATGGGGAATCGACCTGATAGGACCCTTGCCAACTGGAAAAGGAGGAGTGAAGTTCGCTGTTGTGGCGGTAGACTACTTCACCAAGTGGGCGGAGACAGAACCTTAGCGACTATCACCGAGCAGAAGATGATTGACTTTGTTTGGAAGTCGATAATATGCCGCTTCGGCGTACCCAACTCGATCATCACCGACAACGGGAGACAGTTCGAAGGAAAGAGATTAGAAGAATTCTGCATGTCACACAACATAAAGCATTATTTCTCGACTCCGTATCATCCCCAGTCAAATGGCCAAGTCGAGGCCGTGAACAAACTGATCAAGAACGACCTCAAGATACGACTTGAGTCGGCAAAAGGGGGGTGGCCCGAGGAATTACCAGGTGTCCTATGGGCATATCGCACATCTCCGAGATCGTCAACGGGAGAAACCCCGTTTTTTTGGCATACAGATCGGAAGCTATGGTCCCCGTAGTGCTCGGATCACCAACCTACCGGGTAGAAAATTTCGCAAAAGATCAAAACGACGGCAATTTACGCATGAATCTCGACTTGGTCGAAGAATTGCGAACACAAGCTGAGCTCAGAAATGCGGCTTACAAACAGAGGAGCGAGCGATATGTCAACTCGAAGCTCAAGCCCATGACTTACCGAGTTGGCGACCAAGTCCTAAAAAGAGTGACAAGGCCCAACCCCGGCCCCTTAAAACCGAAGTGGGAAGGATCCTTCAAAATAAGTCAGGTGCTACCCCGTGGGGCCTATAGGCTGGAGGATCTAGACGGAACGCCCCAGCGATACCCGTGGAATGCGGTGTACCTCAAAAAATATTATCAATAACGCTGAATCGGCCTCCACGCCACTAGTCGGTCTCCGCATCAACGTTCTGCAAAAACCGGCCTCCGCGCCACTAGTCGGTCTCCGCACCGACGTTCTGCAAAAACCAGCCTCCGCGCCACTAGTCGGTCTCCGCACCGACGTTCTGAAAAAACCGGCCTCCACGCCACTAGTCGGTCTCCGTACCAACGTTCTGCAAAAACCGGCCTCCGCGCCACTAGTCGGTCTCCGCACCGACGTTCTGCAAAAACCGGCCTCCGCGCCACTAGTCGGTCCCCGCACCGACGTTCTGCAAAAACCGGCCTCCGCGCCACTAGTCGGTCTCCGCACCGACGTTCTG
>CACSLK010034598.1:21163256-21186438 GCA_902706635.1 Striga hermonthica
TATATAATTTACTAGATTACATATAAAAACAGAAAACATATAAAATTGGTGAAGAGAGAAAGGAATCCAAGAACACCTCCATGTTGCTCCTGCTCATCAAGGAACAGATCTTCTGGAGCCCTAAAAGCACCATGCAAGCAGACAATACCGACTCCGACCATGAGGGTGGACACGAGAACAGATCTGACGCTGGTGAGGAAGATGACGACGGTCGAGAAGATCAAGAAGAGGAGCGTCTCGCGGTCGGAGAATTGACGGCCGAAGAGGTTGATCGTTTACCGTAAAATCGTTTTGAAACAAATTGATAAATAATCCCATAAAATCTGTCATTTACCATCTTTAAAATATATACTTATTTAACAAGACTAAAAAGTTTGGTATATTTACAAATATTTATGGTAAATCTGGTAGGTTTAGAAAAGCCCAAAATGCTAGGGTTTGCCGCTGCAACTTCGAATCTCGCCGAAATTACCACGTCCGTGGACCCCAGGGTTGACCCGCCGGATCCCTTCCCTAAATTACAGGTTGCCAACCCAATCGGGGCTTCGGGTGCCCGCATATCCAAGAAGCGCCGGTCTGATCTACCTCTAGAATGCCCGTCGGTGATGGAGGATACCAAGCCAACTGAGAAGGCAGCCCCACCTTCGGAGCCAAACACGCAGACACCACCCTTAAGCTTCAAAGACACTCTCAACAAGAATCGCCCCCACGTAGTGCTGGATGACGGTGATGTTGAAGAGGAGGGCCATGATGACGATGTGTATGTTGACTACTCCGAGCCGGTGCCGGACATCAAAATGAAAGACTCTTTCTATGCAAGCCATGTCCAGAGTTTCAATAATGTTCTCGTTGTTAAACTTTTGGGTCTCAAAATGCGCATGGAGACACTGCACCGGAATTTGTCGGAGCTGTGGCCTTTTGCGAGAGGGTGTCCCATCCTGGATGCTGAGAACGGCTACTTTATGCTTCAACTCCGCTTCCCTGAGGACGTTCTCACTGCTCTCGTCGGTGGCCCGTGGGTGGTTAATAAGCACTATCTTCATGTCCAACCCTGGTCTGACACGTTTGATGAATCTACTAACCAAATCACCTCCACGGTAGCATGGATCCGTCTGCCGAGTTTATCAGTCCATCTCTACCACAAGAAAATCTTTCGTACTATTGGGGAAATTGTGGGGAAAGTCATTAAGATCGATCATCAAACTGCGGCTCAAACTCGAGGGAAATTTGCACGGTTGGCAGTCCAACTGAACATGTCTTGCCCGCTTCGCACTCATTTCACCATCCGTGGGAAAGTCCAGAAAATCGAGTATGAAATGCTTCCGGATATTTGCTACTCTTGTGGTCGTTGTGGTCATGTGATCTCGGCTTGCCCCGACCGTCAGTCACCTTTAGCCAAAGCCAACACCTCAGCTGCGGCAGGCGAGTTACCTGTTGTTCATGTGTGATTTTACACCATATTCATATAGTATCTAGAGCTTATTTGTTGCATTATTGGTGTATAAATTGCATATTTGTGCTTTAATTCTATAATTGTTGGAAAGGTACACATGCGTGTTTTGTAGATATTTCCACATATTTGTAGAGTTTTGGCTGTTGGAGGAGCATGGTGAGTGTCTAAGACTCCCGGGATGATGATAGATCGATGCATGGATGAGAAAAATGGAAGAAACGAGCAAAACAGACAAAAACGTGCATGCTGGGGTGTGACACGGGCTGTGACACGACCAACCAGCTCGTGTATGAGCCCATGTCACCTCAACAGAAAGAATTCGAAGCTCAGGAATGCGACATGACCCGTGACACGACCTGTGACACGGGCGTGTCAGGTCGTGTCGCGACGCGGGCAGTTTTTAATCCTTTGCCTTTTTCTCTTAGGAAAGGACTTTCGGACATATAAAAAAATATATTTACCTGATTTTGAACCCTAGAACATAGAGAACACGCAAGAGAAGCAATTGGGAAGAAGAGAAGATCGACGACAAGCTTACTAGTTTTTCTTTCTATCTTTTGAACTTGTTTTCTCATGTTGATTTTGAATATGTCTATGTATTTGATTTCAAACATGAGTAGCTAAATTTCTTTGATTCTAAGACATGGTAGTAGATTAATAGTTTGGATTTTTGGATGATTATTTATAATTGATTGTTTTTCTTTTGAACCCTATTCAAGTATTTTGTTCTTATTCCATGTTTAGAACTTGATCAATTCTTTTACATGTTTGACAATATTGTTCATAATTCGAGAGATGAGTTCAATATTAGGTCTTTAATACTTGACATAATTTACTTGCTTGAATCGAGAGTTAGTAGGTAATTGTGAGGATTTTGGGTCTTTTAATCTTTTTGGAGTTGAATTGCATGTGTTGAGTGGAGACGCTAATATATGTGATTTAATCTACGGTTTTATCGATCTCGAGAGGGACGATAGGCTAATTTTGTGATCATCTTATAGGGTAGATAAAGAAAATAGTTAATTGTGATATATTTGAAGGAACCTTAACTGTTAATTGAACCCATAGTCTTAGAATCTACCATTCCCATATATTCTTCTTAAGTGTTTTTCTACTTGTTTTCTTGTTATCGATTCCTTATCTTTTGAATTATTTTCTTAGTTTAGTTCATCAATCTTATATTCGGTCGTCTAGATAAAATTGGCACTATCATAATCTAGTACTTGATTAATTGATTATTTGGTCTCTTGGGATACGACCTTGCTTGCCACATACTACGAGCGAAGTCGTACACTTGCAGTCGAGCTTTAAAAATATAGGCGAACAAGTTTTTGGCGCCGTTGCCGGGGACCAATATAATTATTTATATCAATATTATGATAGGTAGTGTTGGTTTTAATTTAGATATTTTTTGTATTTCTTGCTAACATTTTTTTTTTTATTATGGATGAGGATGCGGTAGACTATGACTGGCGTAATGATCCCAAATACTCGGAAGAAGATAAAAAGTGGTTTGAGGAGTGTTTGTTCTATCAATTGGAAGAACTTAAAAGGGTTGAGTTGGAGTCCAAGCGTCGTAGGAGAGAACTCGAGGAAAGTGGCATTGGGTGTGATGAATGTGGTTTAATGTTGCCACACACACCGGGGAATTGTCCTTTCTCTGGTTTACCTCCTATATCGAAAGAAGAGCTCGATTACATTCCTCCATGCTTTTTGTCGTTAGATAGTGTGTCAGAAATTTCTATCATTGTCGAAGAACATGAAGAAGAGAAGAATGTCATCTTTGAAATATCCCCAAAAGTTATTCTCACTGAAGGGGTGGTTCAAGAAGAATTCTTTAATTCTGAATGTTTAAAAATTGAATTTGTCATTCCATATGATGAAGAGGTTGAAATCTTCATCATGAAATTTGAGAGATATTGTGATGGTAAACTTGGTGATTATGACGGGACTATGATGCTCTCTTATGGATTGAGTCCTTACTGGGAGAAAGTCAAACTTAAAAGGATGAGAAGATCATCAAAGTCCTTATTTAGAGTTCCCTAATAGACATTCTCGTCTGGCTGAAGACGTTAAACTTAGCGCTTGTTGGGAGGCAACCCAATGTTTACTACTTTATTTTTTTTTATGTTTTTAGTTATTTTATTTTTTGTTTGTTTGATATTTTGTTTTTCTTCCTTGCAGAACATTACTTGGAGAGATTTACAAGACGAAGAATATGCTTTGAGATCTATACCAAGAATTGTCATCTTTCCAATGATGTTTTGTGAGTCTTCTCTATTTTACTTTTATTGAAATTCTATTCTTCCCTTATGTGCTTCATATAATTTCATTCAAGTTTGGGGGGGAGATTTGATATTTTGATTTGAGAAATTTAGAGAGAAGATAACAAGATATCCTACACTATCTTGCATATCATATAGTTGCATGTTAGGTTTATTGCTTTAGCACGTTTATTGCTTTCGTAGGATTTGAGTAGTTGTAGTTGGTCAACTTGGATTCACCTTGATAAGTTTGTTATGCATATTGGATATGGAATTCGGGCATTACGTACTAGGTGATGGAATTTGATGACGAATTGAATTGTGAATTTGAATGATTGGTTAATGCTTTTAATTCATGAACATATGATCACTTGTAAGCTTTTGAGCCTTATACTTTGTTGATTGAGTGTATCGTTCATTGTCGTTGAATTCTAGAACTTGCATTGGTATCTATATTGAGACTACATGGTGCATGCTTTTTTGTGAAAATGATTTAAGGCATATTTTTTGTTTTAGCCCTTTTGACTTTTAGCTTACCGTATGATATTTATATTCCCTAGTTAACCCTTTTGAGCTTTTGCCTATTTTATTGATTGCCACAGATTGAGGTATTATCTTTATTTTTCCTTGTCCCTACTTGAGCATTTAAGATTATATTATGTGAAGGGATGAATGTATTGTGGTGGTAAGAATAAAGGGATGTTTTGGGATGAAAATACTGTTTGGGAATTTGAATAAGGCCATTGAATAAGGCCAATGAAAAAAAATGAAGAAAAAAAAAAAGAAAAAAAAAATGAAATAGAAAAGAAAAAAAGAAAAAAAAGAAAAAAAAAATTATTTTGTATAAAGTTTGCCTTAGTTCAAATAAAGGTGATTTTTAGTTTTTTGTTTGATCTTTATTCTCTTATGGATGGAGATAATTGATTGAATTTGGGTAGTGGATGGGTTATGTTGATAAAGAGATGAATTGGTGTGGTTCATGTTTTGTAGTTCTAGATGCTCAAGTGTTCGTCACTTTGTCCATATTTTTCCTTCCCTAACTAAAGAGCCTACATTACAACCAAATAAAAAGGTCCTTTTTGATTCATGAAGTGCATGCACTATAAGTGGTGGAGATAGCAGACGATTTGCAAGCTTATGGTAGTTCTTTGACATTGAATTGATTTGAGCGATTATTTCCCTATACACTTTCGAGAGTGAGAGTATACACTTATCCGGTGAGGTATTTGTGGATTGTAGTATTGACCATGATTTTGATGAAGCATTCTTTTTGTTTAAATACTTCGGAATTTAGTATGTTATATGCCCGATGCCTATTGATGATGTGTATGATCGACTTTGAGAGTTGTGATTGTTTTTCTTTGTGTGTTGAGAGAGTGAGATGCATTGATCGGGACTATCAATAGTTTAAGTTTGGGGGTTTGTTCATGTGTGATTTTACACCATATTCATATAGTATCTAGAGCTTATTTGTTGCATTATTGGTGTATAAATTGCATATTTGTGCTTTAATTCTATATTTGTTGGAAAGGTATTACACATGCGTGTTTTGTAGATATTTCCACATATTTGTAGAGTTTTGGCTGTTGGAGGAGCATGGTGAGTGTCTAAGACTCCCGGGATGATGATAGATCGATGCATGGATGAGAAAAATGGAAGAAACGAGCAAAACAGACAAAAACGTGCATGCTGGGGTGTGACACGGGCTGTGACACGACCAACCAGCCCGTGTCAGAGCCCATGTCACCTCAACAGAAAAAATTCGAAGCTCAGGAATGCGACACGACCCGTGACACGACCTGTGACACGGGCGTGTTAGGTCGTGTCGCAACGCGGGCAATTTTTAATCCTTTGCCTTTTTCGCTTAGGAAAGGACTTTCGGACATATAAAAAGACATATTTACCTGATTTTGAACCCTAGAACATAGAGAACACGCAAGAGAAGCAATTGGGAAGAAGAGAATATCGACGACAAGCTTACTAGTTTTTCTTTCTATCTTTTGAACTTGTTTTCTCATGTTGATTTTGAATATGTCTATGTATTTGATTTCAAACATGAGTAGCTAAATTTCTTTGATTCTAAGACATGGTAGTAGATTAATAGTTTGGATTTTTGGATGATTTATTTATAATTGATTGTTTTTCTTTTGAACCCTATTCAAGTATTTTGTTCTTATTCCATGTTTAGAACTTGATCAATTCTTTTACATGTTTGACAATATTGTTCATAATTCGAGAGATGAGTTCAATATTTGGTCTTTAATACTTGACATAATTTACTTGCTTGAATCGAGAGATTAGTAGGTAATTGTAAGGATTTTGGGTCTTTAATCTTTTTGGAGTTGAATTGCATGTGTTGAGTGGAGACACTAATATATGTGATTTAATCTACGGTTTTATCGATCTCGAGAGGGACGATAGGCTAATTTTGTGACCATCTTATAGGGTAGATAAAGAAAATAGTTAATTGTGATATATTTTAAGGAACCCAACTGTTAATTGAACCCATAGTCTTAGAATCTACCATTCCCATATATTCTTCTTAAGTGTTTTTCTACTTGTTTTCTTGTTATCGATTCCTTATCTTTTGAATTATTTTCTTAGTTTAGTTCATCAATCTTATATTCGGTCGTCTAGATAAAATTGGCACTATCATAATCTAGTACTTGATTAATTGATTATTTGGTCTCTTGGGATACGACCTTGCTTGCCACATACTACGAGCGAAGCCGTACACTTGCGGTCGAGCTTTAAAAATATAGGCGAACACCTGTTCACCCCTCTGATGACATTCTACCTGCAGTGCCTGCTACGGGAGCCGGAAATGGTGAGCCTCAATTCGGGCCGTGGATGAGGGCCAAAATGGCACCTAGGCCACAACTTCGGAATAGGAACTCAGACCCTACCATTCTCCAAAAGAAACAGCACGATGTAAATGCATCGGGATCCCGTTTTGCCACGCTGGCAAATGACGACGGGGGTGAGCTTGACAATCCTGATGGGGCTATTCCTACTAGCCGTGCCTTTCATGGCCCAAATAAAGGTAAAGATGTGTTTCAGGCTCCAGCAACTAGCTTCCAAGCCAAGAGGAAAGAAGGTGGCTCAAGGGGGACCAATGGGGATGCTTCTTCTTCGGGAGAGGGTGAATGGCAGGTGGTGCGACATAGACAAGGCACGAAAGGCCGTGGGCGAGGAGGCAAGATGGACCCCACTGGACACTCTACCTATAGGGCTTTGATTAGAGAGCCTGTTGTCTCAAATGTTACCAAGAGGTCCCCAGTTGAGATGAATGGGAGATTAAGGCATCACAAGGGCAATGACGATGACCAACCGGGGCCCGTTGCAACGCAAATCACTGTCGCAGTCCCACTAACATCTGGCTTGGATCCGCTAAAGCATCAAGCAGTCCAGGTTGTGGACTCACCCGCTCAGACCCCCCCAATCGGCGCGAGCCCTGAATTACTTGACCCGGGAGATAACTTGCTACAGGGCGATCTGGTCCTTCCCCATAGTGACATGCACCCACATGTCGAGCATGAGGTTGTTGAAAATGATGTGCCCATGTCGGACAAGGCTGCCTTAGCCTCGCAAGTTCCCAGTTCCCTCTCACGGGTGTAACTCCTCCCTACGAGTTTCCCGATGAATATTATTTCCTGGAACGTACAAGGAGCAGCTTCTGCAGTGTTTTTTCGAAGCTTCTCTACGATCACTACTCACTATCGTCCGGATGTGTTTGCTATGTTCGAGCCCCGAATAAGTGGCATTAAGGCTGATGCTTTCATTACAAAAAGCGGCTTTGGCCGGTCGTTTCGAGTGGAGGCACTGGGTTATTCTGGTGGGATCTGGATCTTATGGAGAGAGTCGGTGCAGTTAACGATCATTAAATGCCACCGCCAATTTATTCATGCTCGAGTTTCAAAACATGGCATCAACTTTTTGGTCACCTTTATATACGCTAGCCCCAATGCTACATGTCGTCGTGCATTGTGGCCAAAGCTTGAGACACTCGCGGTCAGCTTTCGCGAACCTTGGCTCATCAGAGGTGATTTTAATTGCATTCTTAGATCCAGTGAACGGACCGGAGGAGATCCGCACCATTCCACGCTCAACCACGACTTCTCTTCGTGGATTTTTAATAACGAGATAGAGGAGCTTCGCACGGATGGTGCTCTTTATACTTGGGAGCGAGGAACCTTAAAACAATAACTTGATCGTTTCGTGGCCAACCCCGCATGGACCAACGCCTATAGTTCGTGCTTCGTTCAGCACCTACCTCGCACCAACTCGGACCATTTTCCCCTTCTGGTCCGCATTCCATCTAGCCATGGACCAGCCCGCTCGCCCAAGTCTTTCAAATTTCTGGCTGCATGGCTACTTCATGACGGGTTTGCCGACGTAGTCCGGGAAGCTTGGGAGGGTCATGCTTATACTGATGCTTGTAACCGGTTCAAAGAGCAGGCGAGGCACTGGAATTTCCATGTCTTTGGGAACATCTTTCAACGGAAGAGAAGGCTTCTTGGTCGTCTGGCTGGGGTACAGCGTGAACTCCATAAATACACCACACCTCGGTTACGCGCTATGGAGATCGCCTTCATTTAGGAGCTCGAAGAAGTTTCTTTGCAGGAGGAGCTCTTACAACTACAAAAATCCCAAAGGGACTGGGCTTTATTTGGTGACCGTAACACATCGTACTATCACAGGGCCGTCAAGCAACGCCGCCACCGTAACCGTGTTACCTTTTTGAAGGATGTCAATGGAACTATTGTAGCAGACCCTATTCTCCTCCAGCGGATGGCCCTTGATTATTTGAAAAACATTTACATGCACTCGGGGGTAGTTCAGTTGGGGCCGGGGATGGCTAATTTATTCCCTCAGCTCGACCACCGCTCTTTTGCTAATTTGGGCTGCGAAGTGAGTTCTCCGGAAATTGTGGATGCTCTCATGGATATGAAGCCGCTCAAAGTGCCCGGACCTGATGGGCTCCATGCACTGTTCTTCCAACGGCAGTGGGACACGGTGGGCCCGGCCGTCAGCCACATGATACGCACATTCTTCACTGGAGGAGCCTTACCTTCCGAGATAAATAATACCGTACTTGTGCTCATCCCAAAGGTAACCAATCCTGACTCCAGTCGGAATTTTCGCCCCATTAGCCTCCTTAACGTGGCGTATAAGCTGATCACGAAAATATTAGTCAACCGCATGAAGCCAGTTCTCCCTCAACTAGTGGGCCAGCATCAGTCCAGCTTTGTGCCTGGCCGCCACATTACAGACAACATCATCGTGGCCCAGGAATTAATCCACTCCATGCGCACTAGAACGGGTCGAAAGGGCTTTATGGTCATTACAGTCGACTTGGAAAAAGCATATGACTATTTGCGATGGGACTTTGTGGATGAAACACTCCGTGCAGCTGGTTTTCCCGTCACCTTTGTTCGGAACGTTATGGCTTGTGTCCGTTCTTCGGCTATGCAGCTTAGCTTCAATGACCAAACTAGTGAAGCCTTTTCCCCCGACCGTGGGGTACGGCAGGGGGACCCGATCTCACCTTATCTATTTGTCTTATGTATCGAGAGGCTGGCCCACCTTATTCACAGCCATGTCGGGTGCGGCACTTGGAGACCACTATCGGTTGGGAGAGAGGAGGTTAGTGTTCCACTCCTCATGTTCGCCGACGACCTTTTGCTGTTTATAGAGGCAACTGAGGATCAAGCACAGTTGGTTACGTCGGTTCTAGAGGAGTTCTGCTCTATGTCTGGCCTCCGAGTCAGCCGCGCCAAAACCAACGTCTTTTTCTCGAAGAATGTTACCCAGGAGAGTCGTCAGGCCTTAGCCCACTTCATGGGGTTCTCGGTCGTCACCAACCTCGGGAAGTACCTGAGAGTCCCGGTCCTACACAGTAGAGTTACCAACCTCACTTACGAGCATATCCTCGAAAAGGCGGACACTTGTCTAACTGGGTGGAGGGCTAGCACGCTGTCATTGGCCGGACGCCTTGTCCTTACGCAGTCCGTGGTTAGTTCTTTACCTTACTACACTATGCAAACAACTTGGCTACCGACCTCGACATACGAAGGATTGGAAAAAAGATGCCGCAATGTTTTGTGGGGGGGAAGTAACTCAAACAGAAAAATCCACCTCGTTCGATGGGACGAGGTCTGCCAACCTAAGGAATTCGGCGGGTTGGGCCTTAAACGGCAACGAGCGATGAATATGGCTCTCTTGATGAAGTTTAGTTGGGCTCTCTTAACTAAACCAAACTCTCTATGGGTCCGCTTGTTTCGAGCCAAATATAAACTGGTACCCGCGACGATGGATGTGGATTTCGTCTTTCCGAGAGGCTCAGCGTTTCTTCGAGCCATGCACAAGATCTGGCCGTATGTGCGCATGGGGGTGCGTTGGTCCGTTGGTGATGGTTCAACGGTTCGCTTTTGGCGCGATAACTGGACACATAGCACGTGTCCCCTCATCAAAGAAGCGTTGGGCCCTGTTCCCGAACATCAGCTGGATTGGCCGATTCGTAATTACGTGGATGAATCTGGCCGGTGGCGATGGGACCTCTTTGGTCATTTGGTGCCGGCTGTTGTGTCACTACGCATCGCCGCGCTCATGCCGCCCACACGAGAAGCTAGGCCTGACATCATGTATTGGGGGTTCTCAGAAAATGGTTGCTTTACGACCAAGTCGGCCTACTCGTCTTTGTTTTCTGTTCGGCCAGCGAGTGCAATAAACCGGGGCTCATGGCGCGTTATATGGAGATGGGTTGGCCCACAAAGGATACGCCAGTTTCTTTGGCTTGTGGTGCAAGAAAAACTACTCACAAATGTCGAGAGGCGACGACGGCACCTCACGAGCTCGTCGATATGTTCTTTATGTGCGCATGATGAAGAATCCACCCTTCATTGCCTTCGGGACTGCGCTGGAGCTAATAAGGTATGGCGGAGCTTACTCCCGGCCCACCGACAACCCGAGTTCTTCACCTTACCGTTACGCGAGTGGGTGCTCGGGAACTTGCAGAATGAGTGGAACGTTGGTGTCGAAAATTGGGAGACCATATTCGGTGTCACGGTGTGGCAAATCTAGAGGGGCCGTAATGAAAAGATCTTTTCGGACGAGGATTTTAATGTCATTAGGCGTGTACGGGATGTTCGCGTTTTTGTTCACAGCATCCACGTAGCCACCTCGGCTGATCGACGATTGGGTGGCTTAGGCGTGGGCCGTGAGGTCCAGTTTATTAGATGGGAGGCCCCGGGATGTGGCATGGTAAAAATTAATACCGACGGTTCCTTTTTGACTTCTTCCGGGATGGCCTCTGCTGGGGGATTGATTCGCGACGCCGAAGGTCATTGGCTTGGGGGGTTCGTGATGAACATTGGATTTTGCTCTATCACAGGAGCAGAGCTGTGGGGACTCTTCCAAGGTCTGTTGCTTGCTTGGGACTTAGGGCATCGCAAGGCTATCGTAGAGGTTGATAATAAGAGTGTGGTGGCGATGGCCGCAGGAGAGCCAACAGAAAACTTTGGGGTGCATGGTGGTATTGTTCGTGCCATTCGCGACTTGCTCCTTCGGGACTGGGACGTGACAGTGTCTCATTGCTATAGAGAAGCTAATTTTGCAGCAGATTGCTTGACGACTCTAGCTCATCATTGTCCTAGTGGTTGTCAGCGGCTACTCGACCCACCATCAGAAGTTCGACCGTGGTTACAACACGACCTTATTGGAGTGGCTTACCCACGGAACGTAAATGTCTGATGGCCTTAGGCTTAGGCCTCCTTCTTTGTACCAAAAAAAATATATATATTAAATGTATATGTGTAATATAAAGAATAAGAGTTTGTATAGGGTGCAATTTCCTCTAAAATATAAAGTAACATAAAGTTGTTAGATGGGCTGGAGGTTCTGTATCTCGAAATAACTTGATCCGTATAGAAAATTGAATTAGCCCATTAAATATTGGTCCAGCCCAGTTATGTTGCATCCTGACCACATATCATATAAGGCAAAAGTTAAACCATATTTTTAGGGTCTAACCCTATAGCTAGCTAATTAAAATAAGAGATTATAATCATTCTTGAAACATTAGCTACTAGATATGTATGGCCAATGGCTCCGGCCCTAATCTAACGGGTCAAGAGTTTCATAAAACTTGAACTCCAATCGGTTTTTGTATGTAGAAAAATGTTTGGAAAGATAAAACCGAAATAAATAAAAAAAAATGACGCGTTGGTCAAATTTCGTGCGTTGATCTTGCAACTATATCCACCATCAAAATTTAAACAAGGCCTTGGTTTCGATTCCAAACCCGCCGACCCCCAATCTCGGGTCGGGCCTCCACAAACCAAATCAATAGTATTACATTGTATCTCATGAACCAAGAAAGATAACAATAATTATTAAAGGAATATTTGAACATATTTCAATGATGAGATACAAGATGGTCAAGAGAAGTGCATGCTCCAATCATCAAAATTTTGAATTATTCTATATATATCTAGTATATTTTTGATAACTAATATAGTAGTGATTAATCCTAATTATTAAATGAGTCAACCCATGTGCTCGAAGAAAAAGGCAACTCATTTTTATGTCGTCAATTAAATTAAAATAAAATAGTGCAGGACAATTGGTGCCATTTAGGGCTGAGCATGAGACTCGGAGAGTCCTGAATCGTTTCGAAAATCGAACCGAAATTATTCCGATAAAAAAAATAACGATTGACAT
The DNA here is from genome assembly GCA_902706635.1 of Striga hermonthica. NCBI lineage: Eukaryota > Viridiplantae > Streptophyta > Magnoliopsida > Lamiales > Orobanchaceae > Striga > Striga hermonthica. Next base: position 21,175,695 of record CACSLK010034598.1, read on the forward strand.
TTAACTTTCTTCGAACCGATTCGAAAACGTAATTGGCATGGTCTTGGAGATTTCAAAAATATCAGTCCTGAGAACCGAACCGAACCGTCTCATACCGTATTGAATCGAAGAATCGAAATTAAGAACCTAATTATAAAAATAGACGTGTGTTACTAATATATGTTATGTCAACTTTGATCCTATCTAAGTTGGGAATTCTTAAAATACAAATAAAATATAGTAATAACAATTACATTTCACTTAAATTTCATGCTTAGTAATACTTGATCTACAATTGAAATTTTCTTATTTTAAAAAATAATATTTACAATAAAATAAAAAGTTGATGAACTTTTTTTTAGAAAAAAATATTTGAACTTTACTTAAAGTTGTTGATACTTATGGTGTATTTGTAAAAGAATTTACTCAAACCAAATTAATTCATACTCAAAATCTAGCTAAACTTCAACACAACCCTACTATCTCTAATATTATCAATATAATTAATAATAACAACCAATCATTTTTACACATCATATCAACTTCAATTCAATATTCATTCACTCACATAATTTTAATTAAAATCACTTCATATCATCTCTCTCATACTTTTATATCAAATCAACTTTAATTATTTTATTTTAAATACTATTTTAATATACTCTCAAAATTCCACTAACGACTAACTATACTATTTTTTTCTAAATTAACCATAGTTAACTAAAAAACTCAATTTGAGTTAATTTGATTGAATTTATCCTTTTACAAACACACTCTTAGTCGTATTCTACCTTATAACTAACATAGTGTGGAAGGTTAAAGAAATATTACTTTACAAAAACTATATTATTATTTTGTTTGAATTTTAAATTTTCAATGTTAATTGCACAATTTAGTCTTGTCTAAGATTTAAAGTTACTTCTAAAGTTGACTTAAAAATAAAATAATTAGTATGATGAAATATTGGTGAATGTTGGATTTAAAAATAAAAAAGAAACTATATAAAAAATAAAATATAACTAAGTGGCTATTCAAAAAAAAATAATTAGAAATCTCTGAATATCCGACCCGAACCGTTCCGATAGTCTCGAATACCGAACCGAAAAATAAAAATCTTCAAACCGAAGCGAACCGTTTTTTTGTACGGTTCCAGACATCGAATTTTAGTGATCTCCGAATTTCGGTACGATTCTAAAGATTTATCAATCTCTGAACTGTACCGATCCATGCTCACCCCTAGTACTATTGGTGGTGTGACTAATAAACAAATTAAATTAAAAACAATACACAAATGTGCAGAAATTTAAGGCCGAGTAAAGGAATCAAATGGAGAAGAAATTGGCCAAAGAGTCATAGGCTTATAGGAGTAATGATCATGAGTTTGAGCCATTAGCTTAATGTTAAAAATTCTTTTGACTTAGGCGTTATTAGCTTGGTTGAATATTATTAATGTATCTAAATGGAATAATAATTCGATTATTAACGAAGAACATACCTTCTCTAATACTAACTCAGTTAATCCTGATGAGTGATCAACTCACGCGCATAGTTTGTTTTAAGACAAATTTAAATGTTTGGAAATAACTAGTATTCGATTCTCTGTATTTGCACAGATGTAAATAAAATATTGTGAGTTATTTGTATACATATAATGATTAATTATTTTTCTTTCACTTTTTTGCATGCCAAATTTACAAATAAAGAAGTTGGAATATTTACTTTTTTTTTAAAAAAAATGCGTTTATCTGATTGAATGTAATGTATATTTTGGTACGTCTTTTTTGAATTATTTATCATTTATTAGGAATTTCAAATACGTTTTTAATTTAAAAAAATTAATTTAAATGTAACCACAACAATAACATCTAATCACATTGTACGATCAACACATTATATGGTCAACTGTCACTAATAAAAAAGCTTAAAATAATTTTTGTAATTTTGAAGTGATTAGTATTGATTTATTTAATAATTAAATGAAAGATTAAATACATAAAAAAGTAACGGTTTTTTGAGGGAAAAGTATTAAATTGCTACATAGGTAAAATTAATTAAATTTTATTAAATGCTATTAACTAGTAGTTATATATATAGAGATTAATATGATTTTTAAACAAATGTGGATGCTAAATTGTCCAAATAATGCCCCAAATAAAATAAAAACGTTCCGGAGCGTAGGTATAGATATAATGGGGTGACCAACATATTTTCATCTTTGTGAATTGAATCCACGTATACTGTCATCTATGATTTTGATTTAGACAAAAGAAATTTTCATCGATCCTACAAGATTATAAAAATATTGCAAAATACAATTCATAAACAAATAATTATATTTTTATCTAATAGATAATATATAACTACATTAATGCTTAAAGTCAGTTACCATATTCATTCAACTTCCATTCCATTTTTATAAAATTGATTAAGTGAGAGAAATGAAAAGATGCATATAATACATAACTAACTGATGAAGACGAGATCGCTCTCGCCTATTTGCACAAATACGATCGGCTCCGACTCTAGTCTTTATTAATATTCCTTTTATTATTTCTTTTATGCATTATTATTTAGTTGGTAAGAATATATTTATTATCTGATGTAGGGGAAGCGTGAACGAATGGGAAAATACGAGATACTCTCTCGAACTTGGGATACTCTCCCGTAAAAACACGAACAATTTTAATCCATTCTCAAATTTAACTGAATAAAACAATAGATGGGGGAGCCCTTTAAATAAGACTCCTAAACATTATTCTTAACTTGTCCAACAAGACAAGATTTCTAATATTTAATTCTTAACTTATTCTCCAAGATAATAATAATAATAATAATAATAATAATAATAATAATAATAATAATAATAATAATAATAATAATAATAATAATAATAATAATAATAATAATAATATTCTACACCATTCTCCCCCGGTTGGGAAGGCTTCGCCCTCGAAGCCGATGCGCTCCCGTGGCCGGCGTGTGGTGTCGAACTCATGGTAGCAAATCCCGTCATTTTCCCCGGTCGAACACGAAGGTTGAACATCGCTCAACTTCACATAACAAATGGAGGATCAGATCTTTAGCCTCCTAAGACATTTTTTGTTCTTCGAACTTCAAACATGGTCTCCAATTTATTATCTTGCGACATGCCAATGAACGATGATTGTGTTTCCACTGTTGTAGCGCATTTTCTGCGCCCAAATGCCCATGGTGCTCATTTTTAGAGTATGGAGCAATAAAATCAGCAACTTCTAGTAACATATATTTCTCCAGTGGCTTACACAAGCCAAAATCAGAAAGCGTCACCTCGGGCCTCACAGGCTCTTCATCGAAAATAGGCGGACCGTCGTAGATACCGTCCACTTCGTCGGTAAGACACTCCTCGACCTCCTCGGGCCCTTCATCAAACACAGGAGGACCATCGTACAATGGCCCGTCAACATTCTCTTCGTCAAATTCGGGGATGTTTACACGAAACGGGCCCTCCCATCGACCATAATCACAATCAAATTCCCAATCGCGTCGGGCACGATATCCGTCGACGATGGAAGCTTCCTCGCGCTTGCCTATGTCGTCACGTTGATCGTTGCCATTCACGAAGACCGGGCCCCGTCGCCACATGTCACGGCCGTCGTATGCAGCGAAGGGGTCAGCCTCGACGTGCGAGGGTAGAAAATCGTCGAAGGAATTCACCTCCGATAATGTCTCCTCGCCGTCTTCGTCGCCGGACGGTGGTTGTGGAGATCTCCAGCGGGGCGCCCCGCCTGGACCACGGCCTCCACGTCCTCCGCGAATTCCCCCGCGAACGCCCCGGTTGCCGGCGTCACAGTTCGTCTGCAAATCCTCAACCACGTTGTTGATCGTAAGACGCACTTCTTCGATCCCCGTCGAAAGATCCTCAACCCGACGATCCAATTGATTGATCTGGCTACCGAAGCCTGTGGCTTGTCGACCCGGATACTCAATGGTGGCATCACGCCCGTCGATGTCGTCCTTCTGCGGCGGCATCTTGAATCGTGCTGACTTCTGATACCAACTGATGTAGGGAATGTGTACGAATGGGAAGGATAAAACGAGATACTCTAGGGTCTGCATCATTATCTAGTTTATTTATTTCTTGTTAGGCAAGATAAGAAAGCAAGTATTTTTAGGACTCTATTAAGATCTATATAATTCTCCTCCTTCTTGTAAACGAGGCAGCTGGGAATGAATAAAACGTAAGAAATTGTGAGATTTTTATCTCTTCTTCCCGTTCGTTAACGCTGCGCTACATCAGTTGGTATCCAGAAACCAGATGCGATCCACGATGCCGCCAAAGAGGACCGACACGGCTGACGACAGACGTGATGCTTCGATTGAATCTCTCACACGGCAGAGCGAGGGTTTCGGGCGGCAGTTTCAGGCTCTATGGCGTGACATGGAAGAGATCCGACTGGCTCTCCAAGTGATGATTTGAGCCCCGCGCGAGGAGGAGGACGACGAGGATCTTGATTCCACGGAGGTAGATTACAACCCGTTCGGAATGGAGCAACCACGAGTCGAAGAAACAACGGCGGGAGAGCGTCGTTGGGAGGCTTCCTTCCGCGTGGAGATTCTAGATTTTTCAGGAGGGCTCGATGGGGCTGAGTTTCTCGATTGGCTTGGCTCGGTCGAAGCGGTGTTGGACTACAAGGACGTGCCCGACGAACACCGCGTGGGTCTCGTTGCCACTCGGCTGCGTGGGAGAGCGGTAGCCTGGTGGTACACTTGAAGGACTCGCGGCGGTGGCTCGGCAAACCGAAAATCACGTCGTGGGCCAAGTTTCGAAAGCACATTGAGCGTGAGTTTCTCCCTTTTAATTTCATTCGAACTATGTACCAGCAACTTCAAAACTTGCGACAGGGGGCTCGAACAGTTGATGAATACACGGACGATTTCTATCGTCTTCTTACGCGGGTTGATATTCGTGAGACGAACGACCAGTTGGTGTCCCGGTACATTGCAGGGTTGCGCGTCGCCATCTGGGACACTTTGAACCTGTTCTCACCGGACACCGTGTCGAATGCACATCAACGTGCGCTGCTCGTGGAGAAGCAACTTTCAAGTCGTTACCCGTCGATGGCATTCCAGCAGCAGCGCGACGCTTCTGCGCCTTCTTCGACGACGAGGATAGGTAGTCAACAGGTTGCAGTTGGGCCGCTTTCGGGCAACAATAGTGATTTTCCTGCGGATAAGGGTTCAACGGGGACTGTAGCGGCTGGGGCGCGATCGGGAGGCGGGCTGAGGTGCTTTGCATGTGGAGAAGCGGGACACCGGCAGGCCTCTTGCCCGCGCCGGGGCAACTCTTGCGCTCTCATAGCAGATGCGAATACCGAGGGTGCCGAGGGAGTTTCGTATGATGCCCCTCCGATTTTTGACAAGGAGCCCGAGCCTGCCGAAGAACACTTATACGGAGATGTTGGACGTGCTTTAGTTCTTCGCCGTTCATATCTCTCCCCTCGCGTCTCGTCGGCGCCACTGACATGTGCTAAGGCATCCGTGGACGAAGCCAACACGAGTGCTCTTGAGGTTCCTCTGCTTGACATGCATGACAACGTTACGGACACACGGGATGGTTTGGAGAATATTGTGATTGGTGGCGCTGCTCCACCTCCGGTTACATCTACTGTTCGAATGGGTCTTGATGGGTCAAGGAGGATGACTGAGTATGCGGGGTGTTGTGGTGGTGAAAATTCGGTGGATTATGGTGTTGGTTCTTATCATGGGAATTTGTTTGTTGACAACAGGAATAAAAAAATAACAAAACATTCCTTTTTTTGTTGGTCATGGGGGTGTGAAGCAATGTCCTGCGGAATTGGAATTAGTTTTGGAAATAATGAATTCTCCATGGTGGATGGCGATACACGTTACCCACTTTTTGTGGAGCCACCAAGACAACCAGGCTTGTCGCTGACAATGATAAAGCGGTGAGTGAATTTGGCACAAGGAAAATCAATTTTCGGTATTGGTGTTAATGTTCAAGAGTTTGACGTCGGTGATTATGTATGGGCGGTCTTGCCAATGGATTGCTTTTCGGCTAGTGCGTATACCAAAATGCCGGCTCGTAAGTTTGGCCCAGTCAAGATCCTCGCGAAGCTCAATCCCGAGGTCTACCGCCTCCGACTACCTTCGCACGTCCGTACTTCTAACATTTTCCACGTCAAGCACTTGGTGCCATACTTAGGTGACACCTCCGACGGAGACGAGATCGATTCGGATTCGAGGGCGAATCCTTCTCAACTGGGGGAGGATGATGAAGACGAGATCGCTCTCGCCTATTTGCACAAATACGATCAGCTCCGACTCTAGTCTTTATTAATATTCCTTTTATTATTTCTTTTATGCATTATTATTTAGTTGGTAAGAATATATTTATTATCTAGTTTATTTATTTCTTGTTAGGCAAGATAAGAAAGCAAGTATTTTTAGGACTCTATTAAGATCTATATAATTCTCCTCCTTCATGTAAACGAGGCAGCTGGGAATGAATAAAACGTAAGAAATTGTGAGATTTTTATCTCTTCTTCCCGTTCGTTAATGCTGCGCTACATCACTAACTCTTTTCATTCCTTAATTCGTGCAGGTTGTACTTTTTTAATAGAGAGAGAAAAACATGTATTGTAATTTACGGAGCTGTCCAGGTGGGTATATTTTATGTTTATGTTAGTATATATTTAGTATATGTTGCAATGAAAAACATGTCTTCCATCATAAAACATTATGTCTTCTATTCACTCAGTTGTTCAGGTGGTTATATGTTGCGTTTATGTGAGTATATATTTAGTATATTTTGCAATAAAAATGTCTTTTACCAAAAGTTTGTCTTTTTTTTTGTTTTTTTTTTTTAAGTTTAACATTCATTGAAACATACTTGAATTGTTAATTTTTTTATTAATGATATATGTGTTTTTTTCAACAAAAAATCTTCTAATATACCAAAGTAAACTATGAATAATAATTGAAAAAAAAAAAAAACATTCATTTACAAACTAATTTGTACATAACAATATACCAAACATAAACTAAGATGTTCAATAACTGTACATATCCCTAAGATGTACATATACTGGACATATACTGTCTATACACGCTACATATACCGAAAACGTATAACAAGCAATTTGTTAGGGCTTTATATCTAAGTTCCAAAAAAAAAAATGTAAATGTCAGAGCCCCTCAAGCTCTCCTCCGACTGGAAGTAAATCTCCCCGTCGGTGAACCTCTTCCTCTTCATAGACAAAAAAACCATCACAATTCATGAAAGAAATGAATTGAAAATCACCACATTGTACAACACTAAAATCATGACCAAACCATACAAAACCAAAACAACCCATAAACAATCAATCCTAAAATCTGAGTCATACATCAGCAACTCTAAACTAACTACAAAATCTCAAATTAGAATAATGAGATAGAATCAATCAAACAAGAACAAGAACTGTAATGCCCAGAATATTATTTACTATTTATGGAGCTTGACTTTATTTCCATAAATATTAAGTTCCTTAATTTGATGCATTTATCATTATTATTTGCATTAAATTGAGTAATTAGTTTAAAGCCTAAGCCATAGAGAGTTTATTCGATTTTTAATTATTAAAATTAGATTTATTTAGCCAAAGTATCGGTTTATTTTTAAAAGCCAGCCGTTGAATGATCGGAATTCTATTAAAGCGGACTGAAGCCGAATAATTAATTTATTCGAGTCTAATCATTTTCGAGTAAGTCCAATTTTTTTTTAACCGGCCCATTTAAGTTAATCAAGCCTCTGTCCGATTAATTTCGACCCATTTCATTTTAGTAAATCGAGCCTAAGTTAGATTTTATTTTAGCCCATTTTTTAAAAATCGAGCCTATAGTCGATTTTTAAATCCGAGTCCAATTACTTTAGTAAAATCGACCGACTAAATTAATTTAGTCTAAGTCTCGTTATACTTTTTAGTTTACCTGAACGATTTATTTTAAGCCAAGTCCAATGTTTGGTTATTATTTAGCACGATTACATAGTCGGATTTTTCAAGCCCAAGCGTTATAAAATACAAAGCCCGATTTTGGGCCCAACAATACCCAAACCCTAGTTTTTCCCAATCCTATAAATACATATCATCTTCATTTCATCTTCAACCTTAGCCCACCATCACAAGTTCAACATTTCTTAGCCCTTCTCCTCAAATCCGACCAGCTCTCCCGTTTTTCGGCGAGCCGCCGTCGAACCCATGCTAGCAAACTCACCTTCACGCCATCTCGGTTCGGCGAACTACCCTTCCCGCCGGCGAGAACCACCATCTTCAAATCGAGCTGACACTCCTCAGCCCCGAGCTCGCGCCACCATCGAACCACCAGCTCCAGTTCTAGCCTCTCGCACGTCCGAGCCACGTGCCGTCATTCCAGTCAGCTTTCAGCTCCTTCACAACGGACAACTGATGAAGATGTGGTCATCGACCCTTCCGAGCCCGAGGACGCGACACACTTAAGCCAAGGTAGAAGACGCCTCAAACAGACGCACCATTAGAGGTTTCGAGAGGCACATTGAAGGAGCAAAACCTGGTGGGGATGGCATCAAGTGGCTTGTAAAAATGGAAGATGCCCAAGTTTGGTGCACAACAAGTGTGCAGACAATACGCAGGCGCCCAGTGGTGCACGGGACCACGCGCAAATGGGCGCGCGCGAACACGCGCGCAGGAAAGAACGCGCACAGGTGCAACCCGGGCGATTCGCGCACGCAGGGGACACGCGCAGCGCATACGCGGGACTGCCAGGGACAACTCGCACGGGAGACTTGACGAGCAAGGAACTGAGTCTTCCAGAAGGCTTTTTGAGCTGAATCTTTTCTAGATTATTCTTGATACTTTTCCACATGTTTTAATAGCTTTCCTAGGATATTTAGTTACCTTAGGAGTTTATTTTATTTCCATGAGTTTAGAGTTCTAGTTACCATAAGATTAAACTTAGTTAGCCTCTATAAATACTAGTCATTGTCATTCAAATTTATGATTGAAGAAGTTAATAAAAACCGAACGTTTGTTCACCAATCTCGTGTGTTAATTCGTGTGAGTTTACATACCAAATCGTGTTAGAAATAGGACTAACATCCGAGTTTCTTCACAAAATCACGAAATACGAAGGCGTCGGCGCGCATATTAGCAACATATCGCTTAGAGATCAAGGCGTCGGCGCGGGTTTCGAGGTAAATCAAGTTGAGTGGATACACGATCTTCATCATTGGTGCTCTCGTTCAGAGGGTCGATCGTGTATATTGTTTAAACTTTACCTTTCTTTCTCAATTTTTCTTTTCTTTGAATTTCTCTTTTCGTAAGGTTTAGATTCAAAAAAAATAATAAATAATAATAATAATAATAATAAAAATATGACGAATACGCATAAGGAAATGATCGAGCAGTTAGAGAGCGGGCTGAATCCCATGATCCAAGACGTGCAATCCTTTAAAGCCGACATGAAGAACGTGCAAGACAATCAACATGCCACATGCAATCAATTGGCAAAGCTCGAGCAATTACTATCCGAGTCAATTCAATCCTTAGCCGCCGAATTTGTGGAGCTTCGGCGGCGTGGTCCAAGGCCATCGAGAGAGCCCACAACCGAGTCATCCTCGAAGGAATACACATCTTCGGAGGATGAGGACAGGGGTATGAAGAGCAGACGGGTCGCCGGTCTCGGGGGTCTAGGGGTTCACGGCGCCACAGGGAACGGAGGTTCGAAAAACAAAAGATTGTTCTTTCTACGTTCAAGGGAGAGGATTCGGACGCATGGTTGAGTCGAGCTACTCAAAATTTCGACCTTAACGAGATTCTGAAGGCTGAACTTGTTAAGTACGCCGCATATTATTTTGATGGGGAGGCGAATACATGGTGGCAATGAATGTCGCACGCTTATGAGAGAAAAGGCAAACGATTGAAGTGGAGAGAGTTCAAAAAAGGGCTGATCAAGAGGTTTGGGTCGTCCGAATATTATAATTTTGATGATATTGGGTGCCAAGCCAGCTGCGTTTCCGCTGGAACAGAATCACCATCTTCTTGATGATACTAGTCCTCTCCTAGACGATTCTGAGTCCTATCGGCGCTTGGTTGGTCGACTGATTTATTTGGCGGTTACGCGTCCTGAGTTGTCTTATTCTGTACATGTTCTTGCTCAATTATGCATCAACCTCGGCAAGTGCATTGGGAGGCTGCTTTGCGTGTTGTTCGTTACTTAAAGGGATCTCCTGGGCAAGGCATTGTGCTTCGTTCTGACTCGGATCTTCAACTCTCTGGATGGTGTGATTCTGACTGGGCGACATGTCCCCTTACTCGTCGTTCCCTCAGTGGCTGGTTTGTTCAATTAGGCCAGTCTCTTATTTCTTGGCGTACCAAGAAACAACATACCATCGTGCGTTCTTCTGCTGAAGCTGAGTATCGGGCTATGGCTACAGTCATTTGTGAGCTTAAATGGTTGAAAGGATTACTACACATTCTTGGAGTCTCTCATTCGCAGCCTGTGCGTCTTTATTGTGATAGTCAGATGACATTACATATTCCTGTGAATCCCCTTTTTCATGAACGGACAAAGCATATTGAGGTGGACTGTCACTTCGTTCGTGATGCACTTGTTCAAGGCCTTGTTTCTGCATCTCATGTTTCTACTCATTTTCAGTTGGCTGATCTTTTTACCAAGGCACTTGGCAAGCGCGAGTTCGATTTCTTCTTTAGCAAGTTGGGCATTCGGAATCCCCATGCTCCAACTTTAG
>CACSLK010034598.1:21193272-21205999 GCA_902706635.1 Striga hermonthica
AAAAAAAAAAAAAAAAAAAAAAAAAAAAAAAAAAAAAAAAAAAAACACACACACACACACACACACACACACACAAAGGTTGTAACACCAAATTAAGTAACAATTTTGATCAAGTGAAACCACATATTAATACACATTAATTGTATCTAGCCTAGCCTAGCTAGGCTTGCCCGTAATGGAAAACGGTGACGTGGTACTCAACAACGGCATCTCCCGTGGTGAAATCCCAGTGATATGTTCTAGCTCGTGCGTACCCTGTCGCGAACCGGAACTTTCCTGTTCCCCCGAGAATGGGCATCTCCCTCACCTTGTCCATAACGGCATTGCGACCCAGCAAGCTTAACGTGCTCCCCTTGTAATCCCCGTCGGTGAACACAAAGTTGAGAACCATCACGAGGCCCGCAACCTCTAAATCCGCCGACCCGTACATCCCTTGGGCCCGGCCCATGATGCCGGAGCTCATGTCCGGCCCGTAGGTCAACGGGTCGTCGATCATCACAAGTGTGCCGAAGAACATGGAGTAGTTGGCTCTTGGGGCCGCGATGCGCACGGCCGTCGGGTTGGGCCCGCTGACTATGTCGTGGAAGTAGAAATGGAGGTTTGTGGCCTGGGGACAGCCCAAGCCCATGCCGGAGCCTGGGCTCATCGACTTTGCCTCGGAGGCCGATAGGGGCCGGGAGAATGAGTTTGTGGCCGGGGACATGAGGAGGATTATTGATATTGCCACGTGAACGGCGGGATTAAAGACGAGGGATGCCATAGTTAAGTGATGGTGATGGGAATGGGATGTATGAATGATCAAACGGTGGGTAGTAATTAATTATATAGAGTTGAGTTGTGTAGGCATATGTATAGCTAGGCGTGATATTACTTAATTGCATGTTGTTTGACTACTGCTAATACGATCGAGTAACTTTTTTTTTTAATAATTTTTTATTTCTAAATTATGTTCTGATGCAGAAAATCTTTGTTGGGAGACTCACCACCACTGTCAGGTGTGCGATCCGAGTCGACCAACGAATTAGTCAGAGCATAGCTCCGGATACCGTGGCTGGCTACCAAAAAAAAGATATATAAATCACGTTGGTCATATTACGATTTATGCGACTCCGTTGACCTCAGAGCAGAGTTTAGTGTGCAAACGCCTGCAAAACATAACTTCGAGATTGTTTTCAAGGATAGATATCTTAAGTTATCGCACAATTTTGAGTAGAGTTAATAAAAATAAATATTACCAGACTGAGTGAGTTAATAAATATAGAGATTGCACAAATTAAGACAACCACTTTATAGCAAAAAACCACCCCTTCATGTTGTCAGAAATGGCGGTGGAGCCTCTTAATTATGTAGTCTAAATTGCAGAAAAATCACGCTCGTCATTTAATCAGTTTCCTATAGTTACGTTGCATCCATTTCTCTGGACATTAGACCTCGACTGCCCTTATTTGAACCTTGGACGTTTAGGACGTGATTGAATATGAATTATGATTCAAACTCAACCGGTTATAATCGGTTGAGTCATATGATCATATCTAATCATCTATTTCAAAATCCAACTCAAAACACTTTTCCTATTTTTTTCTAAATATTTTAAATAATTCTACTCAATCATTCTAACACATCATATTATATTTAATTTACTATTTATCAACTCACATAACTTTGACTACCTAGTACTTCTTATAATTTTTTTCTTACTTTTACATCATATAAACTTTAATCATTACATTTTAAAAAAGCCAAATTATCGGTAAAATCATGACCTTACAACATTTTGCCGTTTTAACCAAACTTTTGCAATTTTGCAAACATAACATAACCTTGTATATTTTTGGCAATTCAAATCACCGGGCTTTGTCTGCAGTGGCGATAAAAATTTAAGCGATGTTGGGGTTCGAACCTAGAACCTCAAGGTTGTATGATAACATTGGAACCACTAGACCAACCCAAATTATTTGTTAAATTTAATAGCATTTAATATATATAGGCACTCTATGAATACATCAAATCAAATTTAAAATATAATGTAAATTATTAATAAGATAAGTTATTTTATATTAGAGTAAATTTAAATTAAATTAAATTTACATATTCCATATTTATTAAAATAAATTAAAATATTTCATAATTATTAAAATATTTAAATATAGTAATTTAATAAATAATTTATATTATTTTTTATATAATTATTAAATGAATTATTATATTCAAATAATATTTCGTTATTTGATTATATTCATTTTTAATATAATAAGTTAATAAATTATTTAAATTATTTTTTAATAAATTATTAAATCTAATTAATTAAAAAATGAATATAGTAATTTAATAAATTATTTATATAAATTTTTATATAATTATTAAATAAATTATTATATTCAAATAATATTTCATTATTTATTATATTCATTTTTTAATATAATAAGTTAAAAAATTATTTAAATTATTTTTAAATAAATTAGTAAATATAATTAAATAAAAAATATTATTTGAATATAGTAATTTAATAAATTATTTATATTATTTTTAATATAATAATTTTATAAATTATAAATTATAATAAACTCAAATAATATTTTTTTATTTTATTATATTCATTTAAGATTTCTATTTGTTTTAATTTTTTATTTTAATTGGTTTATATATTTTTTCCGGTTAAATTTTCTATACTTTATTATCTAATATTATATTATTTTTAATCAATATTATATAATTTATTTTTATATTTTAATTATTATAAGTTTACATCTTATTAATATAAATTAAAATTTATATTAACTTTTAAATTTAATTTGATTTGCTCATACGTATTATCTATATATATTAAGCGTTTTAATAGCATACAACTTGGATTGTTGTGGTGGTTACTATGCCATAATACAAGTTTGAAGTACAAAGTTCAAACCCTAGTGTTGCATAATTTTTTTTTATTGGTGATGTACAAAGCCCGAAATTCGTCCCGGTGATTCGAATTGCCAAAAACAGACAAAGTTATGTTATGTTTGCTAAATTTCAAAAGTTTGGTTAAGACGGCAAAATGTTGTAAGGTCATGATTTTACCGGCAATTAGGCCTTTTAAATATTATTTAATTTCAATTCTATTTTATTCAAAATAACCCACTTCAACTGATCTTAACTCGCTGAATTGAATGATAACCAGTTTATCATATTCAATCTCTCCTTTACAAACCCAACAACGTGTTGCTCACTATTAAAAAATTGTTATATTTCAACAGAAAATCCTATGGTAATATATTCCAATGGAATGTGTTTTTCATTGGAATTTTAGATGGAATTTGATGATTCCAACGGAATGTGTTTTTCATTGAAATTTTAGATGAAATTTGATTATTTCAATAGTTATATTTCTAACGGCTTATTACCGTAGGAATATTCGTTATAATTTTTATTTCCAGCCCCGTTGAAAAATCCACCGTTGGAATCGTAATCCAACGGAAATTCCTAAGGAAATCTCATTCCAATGGAATATTTTGTTGGAATTTCCGTTGGAATCTATTGAAAAATTCCAACAAAAATAATAGTATTAAAATATCTGTTCGAATTTTCGTTGGAATGACTCTATTGGAATATATTTCCGTTGAAATTTCATCAATATGAGCTCCTCCGTACATCGCACGGGAAACACACTAGTTTCAAACAAAAATACCTCCTTGGTAATGGCAAATGGTGTTGTGCTGCATCCCCGGCAAGCCCATCTATCAATATTCTACATGTAAAAGTAGTTTAGTTGTGTAAAGTGGTTTATGCACTCTTAAGTGTATATATGTGCTAATCAATGATGTAAATCTACCAAAAAAATCCAAATCTCGGCGAAAAAACCCTATCCCCAAATCTCCCGCAGCTCTCAAATTTCTGGTGGAATCGCCTTCCTCGGCAACGGCGAAGCATGGCTAGGGGTCGTCCTTAACCGGTCGGCCCTCCTATGACGATGCGCGCCCATGTTGCTGCTGTAGATGGTCGGCTAATGGAGGTGGTCCGAGGTTCGGCAGGGATTCAGGATGGCTGATGGCGCCCCTCAAGGTCGGCGATTTGACCCGATTTGTAATGGTAAGCCTCGCCTCTCTTCCCTTGTCTGCAATTGTTGGATTCTGCTTTTCCGGCGGAGTTCCACCTTTTCGATGGAGCCTTGTCCTCTTGTTGTCGGCAGTCCGTGGTGGAGACGGTAGTGTGTGCGTCATTGGGTGGGGCAGAGCTCTGATTGCTGTGGTGTCTCAGGTTGCGGCTGTTGGGGTTGAGGGATCGACCCTCACCCTCCCCCGTTCCGGCTAGTGGTGTTAGGCGGTGGGGGACGGGGTTCTAGCGGGCTCAGCTAGTGGTGTTAGGCGGGTTTCGGTGGAATTGGTGTGGGGGTTGGTTGCTTCTCTCGGTTGAGGATGGGTCGATTTGGGAATTGGTTCTTGGCTCGGATTTGGCTATTGTATAGGCGCTTGTGCCGTTTCGGTAGTTGAATCTTGAGCTAGAATCTATCTTGTGTCGACCGTTCACTGCTGGCTGGACATCTCCGGTTGCTGGGGAAGGGCAATGTTTTTTATTTTGGTTTTGTTGTTTTTTTTTTGTGTCATTTGAGTCTGATTTAGTTTTCGTATGTTTTGAGTCTCTGTTTGTGTTATTTTTGGTCTTGTGTTTTAGGTTTGGGTCATTGGCCCTGGTACTGATTCCCTTGTGGGAGGCGTTTCTATTCATGGGGAGAGTTCGTAGTTGGTGTGTTGGTGTCTTTTAGTTGTGTGTAGTGTGTTTTCTGTTCTAGCGTGGCTAGCGAGGCGGACTTTCGATCCTTCCTCTCAGTTTCTAGTTCCTGGTTGTAATATTCAGCCTTGGGCTGCTTTTTTTCACAGTTGTGCGTTTTGATATACATCTATCGTTTCGAAAAAAAAAATGATGTAAATCTATATACCTATCTATAACTGGTATGTATCGAGTGATGCACACAATAATAAAGATAAATTGTGTAAAATAAAACAATGAAAAAATCTTATTTATATATAATTCTAGAATGTGTTGAGTTTAGATGGAAAACTCGCATGTTTCGAGATCCTTAATTTGTGTCAAAATTCCATGGTTCAGATTATCTGTAAATATGTTGGTCGTTTATGGTTTTGTTAGATGTATTAATTGTATTATATGTCATTCTCCCTATTATAACATTGTAAATGTATTTTAAAAGTTAATAACTTTTGTATTTCTTATCATTTTTACATGCATAATATATCAAATTAACAATCTCTTGATAAGCTTCGATTTTACATTCATATTGTATGTATAACATAAAAAATTATATTAATCTTTATAATAGTAATAAAATTATTTATTAGTATTAGGTAAAAAAAATAAAATTATTATCAATTAATATATTTATGTCTGAAAAAGTTACATGGTATAAGTTACAAAAATCATTATAGTGCAACACATGTAAGTCGCACAAGTAACAAGTGTTGTCCTAAAATATAACACAAAATATCTTTTTCGAAAAAATATTATTTAAATTTTGAAACACTATTTTCCATTAATTTTAAAATGTAAGTATAATTTTTTTAACAAGCACCGTGTAATACATAGGTGTACTACTAGTATTATTAAAGTAAAAAAATTGAATAATACATTTTTCTCCTTTTTTGTAATATATAATAAATTAATGTACAATTTATATGTTTTATTTCATCCATTATAAAATAATGGTCATTTTAAAGTTCTGTTTGAAATTAAGGAACATAAAAATTTAATATATTTAAATATTATCAATAACTAATATTCACAAAAATACTTATCTATCTCTTTCCTTAATTACTCATACCTTATCACAATATATTATTTTAATTTTTTTTTTTCCCGAAACGACAGAGAATTTTATAGATCAAAATCCACAAATGTGCAAATTACAACTTAGAGCCGCAACCAAAAGTTGAATAAACTGGGAGGACTGGTCTGAAGACCGCCTAAATCCAACACTAGCAACGCTAGAATCCCAAAACAATACACAAACAAAAACTATCAAAATAACTACGAAGCTCCCAACAGGAGAATCTACTAGCTCCCAACAGGAGAATCATCACTGAGGCCAACGGCCCAAACTAAAAACACGAGACCTGACGAAACAAACAAACAAAACAAAAGAACAGAAACACGAAACTACCAAACAAACAAAACAACAGCAACAAAATAAACGAGCCCTTCCAAAGAAGCTACACCTAACTGAACCAGCGGAAACGAAGCAACTGTGAATCCCGCAGCTAGAAGAACCGATCCTGAAACTGCTCAAACCACTCGGTTGCCTAACGGTGCCGAAACCCTAACCCCGGAATAGCACCAAGCCACCCCGCTCCACGACCACCACACCAGAATGCCCCGAATGGACAGAAGGGTGTCGCGACCGCAGCACCCAACCCGAACTGCTTGGAATCTGACCAAGGCCACCGCACCGCCGCATCGTCACTCCAGCCAACACAACTGGCGGAAGAAAGAACACGACGACCCCTGCAACTCGAGGCCGAGAACAGGGGGAGACGACCTCGAACATCAACGACGCCCCAATCACCCGACCAAGAAAGAAACCGAGCAATTGAGACGCGTCCTGTCCCTAGAACAGCGCGACGGGTCCACCGCCACCCAACAGAGAAGCCACCGCCCGGAATTGACGCGTCGATGCTGGAAAAAGCGACGACATGTCGCAAGAGACGAAGCCCAGTTCCATGGAACGCAGAAGAACAGCGGAAAATTAGGGGCGGAAACCAAACAGCCAAGGGCCGGAGACTGCCGGCTAAGCTCGATGGCGACTATGTAAGGTTGGCGGCAGAAGATCAGAGAAAGCTAGACGAGGAGGAAATTGGATCGAAGGTTTCGGCAGAGAAAAGGGTGGCTACGAATTGGTATCATGATGCGTTTTGTTTTAATTTCTAAATCAGCAAAGTTGAAAAATTGTGACAAATATTATAAATCAGCTCTTAATTTAAAAAAATATAGTCTATATTATTTTAAAGTAATAATTTGTAATTATGTCAAAATTGATTTAATATTTTTTTATAACATATTATATATTTTGAATGTTTTTATTAATCTAATAATTCATATGACACCACGAAACCAGGTGATTTATCATTGCAATTTATAACAATATAAATGATAAATATTTTAATTATTTTTCTAAACTAAGAATTTACATCTTTGGTCGAAATTGTTTCAGCTCTATTTACATACCTAAAGTGAAAATTTTTATTATTAATTTTTAAGTCATTTGTATTAAATATTAAGGTATAAATATATTTGGCCATATTTTACATTTCCTGAACAAGTATTAGTGTGTATTACCCCTTATATACTTCAAGTATGTATTCATGTGTGTGTTCATATATATAAATATATATATATATATATATATATATACTTACTTTTAAATTGACATATCAAAAAAAAAGTATCGCACATTTTATAGTATAAGTATGCATTTGTGTTAAAAGTGTATAATAGTCGAGCTACCTAACGACTAAACCGTCTTACCAAAAAAAAAAAGTAATAAATTATTTGTGTAGTTTGCTTGACATTAGGAGTGGGCACAAAGAAAAGAACTTGTACCCAAGCAAAAGAAGTTGTGTTTCAGTGTGTATCTCAAGAGACTTATATTTTTCAAGGATGCTTATACCACACATTTTTCACTTAAATTCCATTTTCCACTTTAATGAGTTTGAACAAACTTTATTAAATACAACATCATGATATATATCTTACAAAGATTATTGGCAGTATTATTTCTATCATTTTCCACCAAAAAGACAACTTATGCCATTGCATATGTCCTGTGATTGAAGTAAGCTGGTTTTCTTGGCTTTGTATAAATATGGCACATTTTCTTGATTGTGACACATTAACAGTCTCTTTGAGGCTATTGTTTCTTTATTTCAGAGAAAATAAATGAAGATTCTATCTTCTGCAGCCATCATTTTCCTCCTCATTCTCTCTGCCTCCGCAGGTAACTAACTAAACATGGTTCGGTTACTTCTATTTATGGCTCTCTATTTCATTGTCGCATGGCCAAAAAAAAATCCCATGCTCCTTCGTAAATCCCGGGTCTCTAAGTTTGGGTTTCTGTTTGTTATTTTGTTGCAGCAGGTACAAATTTTGGGGATGCAGATAGTGTATGGATCCCAGAACACAAGTGCACTAAAAAACTGTATTCCGAAAATAGATGCAACTCAGATAAATGCAAGCTACAATGCTCTGCAAAGCCACAGGGCCATGGGATTTGCTTTGGGACCAATTGCATCTGCACATACTTTTGCTATCAACCACCTCAATAATTAAACTTTATTTGCCCTTATATATTGATATGCATGAGTTTGTAATATATATCCACATATGTCATATTGTGTAACTATGAAGTGATTTTCACTCCATATTACATAACAAATATTATCTTGTTTGGTGTATATATAACTGCAAACCTTGCACCACTAGCTAGTATTAAATGCTAATTTTGTTTGATTTGCCTGATTATTTTTTCTGTTTCCAAAATTGATATTATTTTGCAGTTGAATTAATTCGGTCAATGGATTACCTCAATTTCGGTCAAAGGTATAATTTGTTACATATCGATTAAAGCAAACATTGAAAATCTACTTTGTTCTATTTTTTTATATATGGGATTATTAAAGGTTCATCATGTAACAAAGTTATAACTCGGATATCATCAATTCCACTACATGTTCAAATAAATACAACCCACATCGTAAAAACATCAATTTTGTGTCAATTTAATTTTACTCTGATGATCAATTTATTATTGAGTTTATTTTTTGGCAGACATGACGGTTAGACAATCTAAGTATGAAAATGGTGTAATAGTTTGGCACGACTCCGCCTCACATAATACTTGCACTTAGTTGTTAATTTAAAATTTTGTGTAAATTGTGAAATTCCAAATCAAGTAAATCTAGCTAGGTAACTCATAACATTAATGGAAAAAAAAAATAAATAAATAAAAAAAAAATAAAGAAAAAAACTAAACTCATAACAATAATGAAAAGCATATTTTTAGTACGAGCATTGTTTCATTTTTCTTTAGAGTTGGGCCCAAATCCACCCAACAATATATTGCATGGCCCATCAACCCATTTTCTTTTCCAAAATGCAATGCCCACATAACTAATTGATTAGGGCCATAATCATAAACCAAGTGTTCTTTACTAAGTTCCAAAATACTAAAGAATGATTGGGCCATCGTACTACGACTTCTCAACTACTAAAAGCCTTTATACCTGCAAAAACTCTTACACCGGAAGAGTTTTCTGGTGAAAAACATCTGATGCTTAAATGAACACTTGTAAAAGAAGATAGAGTGCAGAAAGTATGAAGAATATGAATGTAATGACTGAAATAACATATACCACCCCTATTTATAAGGGTGAGGTGCCTGTTTTCAGAAGGTTGTTCGTATGTGGTGAGCTGGTTGTCCAAGCTGCTCGAGCTGCTCGATAGTACAACCCGGACTGTCCACTGTTAGAGGTGGTTGCAGAATGCGAACAAATCAAGTAGTGCCACGTGTAGCACTAATTATGACAAGATTCCTTCTTATCCCTAAACCCTTCGTATTAGACCACTCAATAGTGCAACCCGCTCAAGGTCGGTCGAGGTAGTATACTGGTTGTCCTGGACCAAATGTTGCTCCTTCTGATCGATCACACGACCAGTCGGGCTTACAGGTCGAGTTTCTATCAGGTCATTCGAGTGGCTTAGCTCCACCTGCTGCCATGTACCCCTTACATTGTCTTCTAAATCGAAGGCTCATAGTCTTCAGTTGGCGACATTCGACCACTACTTACCAGGCCTGGTTTGGTTCTGCTCGACCTAGTTGACCGGTTTTCTCTCTTAAGTATGGTATCTCATATCAACAATAAGATGTGTTCACCAAGCACGTGTCAACATCTCGTTATCTTTAAATACTATATACCAATTTATGGATATATTAATTCATGTATATCGTATGTAGGAAAGTAGGACTAATATGATATAGATAATGGTAGTATTTCAATACAACAAATAATTATAAAAATTTACCTGACTATTGTTACAACAGTCGTCACATATTTAGATTAGGGTCGCTCATTTAGTCGAAGCACAACCGAACCGATCGAAAATTCAATTTGTTCATTATCATAACAAAAAACGGAACCACAATTTATGATTCGGTTTGATTTTTAACCGAAATCCTGCTGTCAGTTTGGTTTGGTTATTGGTTAATCGGAATAAAAATTAATCTTCTCAATAAATTTCAAATTTTTAACCGAACCAAAAATTTGATTTTTTATCTAAATAAAAAAATTGATATTTTATCAACTTTTAATTTTCTCAATTAATTCTAATTCTCCTCAAAGGAAGATCTCAGACTCAAACCGTGATTTGGACTATGACGGAGCCAAAGTTGAGTACAAATATTCAATTTCGATTATATAAACCGAACCGAAAACCAAAAGTTTAAGAAAATATAAATCGAAAATCGAACCAAATATTCGATTTCGATATTTGTGCACCCCTAATATGGATTTACATAAATTGTGTCAAACTCTGAGAATCAAGGTTGAATTTCAATTTTGTGTTGTAATTTTTCTCCTTAACACAAGATCACATAAATATTTACGAATTGAATTATGTGTCAAACGAACTTCTTTTCCTTTAATTAATTTTTATGAATATACTTTTGACTAATTAATTTCTTGTTCTGTGCTAATTAGGATTTATTTGTGTGTGTGATTAAATTTGTCAAAATTTTGGTATCCATCCTTTTTTTGCCTTCTTTTTTCCTTTTATTATTGTTACTAGTTGGGTTGGTGGCTGTGCACGCACAGCCGACTCTAGTCCAGTCTATAATTATAACTAATATTTAGCAAAATTTAAAATACACGTATTAACCAATTTATAAAAGCATTGTTTTTTTTTTCGAAGACATGTGGTTATGGTTCAAACAAATATTATGTGGTTGTGCATTGAGCTTGCTCTTATCTACATTAAGTGTAAAAATTGAGTAGTAACTCCACATATGAGTATAATTTAATCCACAAATAGTTGTATATTTTTAGTATTTATTAACTTAAATTATCTCACTATAATAATACTAATTGATGCAATATAGATGTTTGTTGATGTTATTGGTTTTGTATATGTTTTTGGGCATTCTTGGTGCAGTGATGCATTGTACTTGATGTGATTCTCAGTCCTCTCAGTATATTAAAATTGTTCATGTAATGTATTTCTATTTTTATTTGTCTGTTGCCTATTCATTTAATTATTTCACATTGGGCTGCATTCACGAGAGAAATTATTGAATCTTAAGTAATCATAAAGTTAGCATCCAGATGACTTTAAAATATATCCACTATTAATAGAAAACATTCTACTAAAATGGAAAGTTATAAATTATGGAAACAAATTAAACTTTATTTATAAAGTAATACTAACGCACATCAGCAGTTCAGCACTAACATAATTGTTCAAAAATAAAGAGGTAGATAGCATAGATAACACATCCACATAATTGTTCAAAAATAAAGAGGTAGATAGCATAGATAACACATCCAAATGCACCGTGCCATGCCAAAGACATGCAACAATATATTCTCTTAAAAGACGCGGAACCAATCTATTTATTAGAGATTATTGATCTCCTAATGTGGACGCCCAAGCAAAGTCAGACGTAAACATATTCAACCACCTCATTTGGGTAGGGGTTATCTTTGTCACCGAATTATGCATAAATTTTCTCCTTTCTCTGGCGCTCATCCTATCTTTATTGAAGAAATATAAAAAGGAGATATCACAATAGCATTGTTGTAAGAAAAAACATAAGCTCATGCTTTGACTTCATTCCTTGATCATTATCTAAAAAACATAAAAAAAAAAAAGGTAAAGTAAATTAAATCCTAGGAGAAGTTGTAATAGACAACACAATATAGCTAAAATACTAAATATTAAAACCGAAAGGTTTAATCATAATACACAAAAAGCATGTTTGTGCATTTATGGATTGCTTTTGTCAAGAATCATAAAATATTAAAAAACATAATGTAAAACTATAAAACCTAAAATTCTGAAGCAATAAACAGAACAGATGAAAATCAATCAAATCTTCAGGACGTACCATATTTGAAAATATCTAGCATTCCACAGGCTGAGATTTGGGACCTTCCATTTTCATAGTATGTATGCACTCATGTGAGTTAAGTCTTGTTTTAAATGCACTTGTACATGACCTTACAAATCTTCGCCTCCAAGTTAGATCCTGATTGAAATAACACAAACAACTTACGGAAACTCAGTCAGACAAGATAATAATACTAAGAATTAGAAAATATAAATGAATAAAGAATGATGTATATGAATATAATGAATGAAACACACTCTGATAGAATAGACACATGGGAATATTTCATAGCTTTATACACATCAACTAAAATAAACAAATGAAAATAAATAAAAAATTTGTATTCAATGATCGAAAATACATATGGATGTGATCTATAGTACAGTTTTAACGACATTGTTTTCTCCAATAGAAGAAATTAACTTTGTTGTCTTATACTAAAATTGCGACCACATAGCTCACAACAAAGTATTGCACACCCATTCTCAAAATGCATATTAAATTTCTCATTTGCAAAATGGTTGTACATACATACTTGCATTGGGATGTCTTCTTTAGAGGTTGAATATTCACCTGTAATCT
>CACSLK010034598.1:21228831-21239607 GCA_902706635.1 Striga hermonthica
TTTTTTTTTTTTTTTTTTGTGTCGGTCTCCCTTTGCGCTCCGCGGAGCAGTTTAGTGACTTTAGTCTCTCTTTGTGGAGTATTTTGTATCCATTGTTTTAAAGTTTTTTTTGGTATAGTTGTCCTTATTGTGAAAGGGAGCTCTTATGGTAAGTGATTCCCCCTCGTTCGTTTCTCTCTATCACTCGACAATTAAAATGCTAATGTTACCGTTTGGTTATTGTTTGTACCTTATGTGAGATTATATAATAGTACTTGTGGTTTGAAAAAAAAAAATGGTTCTATACATTATTTATATATAACAATAAAAGTAATGCTTGTTTTTTTAAAAATAGTAATATAGGTGATAAAATTGATTGGTTGTTGTGGTTGTAATTGGTTGTGGTGCAGTTGTACTTTGTGTTGTGGTATCAGATAGCAACAGCCAAATGAAAACATCTTTCATAGGTTATGAACCGGCGAGTCCACCCAGCAACCAGTGTCATCAATGGGTACTGGACCCGAGAGGCTGTGATTATGAAGACTGTAATAACAACTGCGGATCGCAAAACGCCAGTGGATTCTGCGCCCACCCAGAATCGAATAGGAATGGAGGTGTTTGTACCTGCGAACAAAATTGTTGACTTTGAAATTCGAATGATGAAATATAATCTAGTCATCGTTGTTGCTATGCTGTGTACCGTACTGCAAGTTGATAATAAAGTTGGTCGTGAAATATATTAATAACATTGTTGTTGTTGTTGTTGTTGTTGCTCGTTTCTAGTTGATTGGAATTGATTCTTCTTTGCTATTTATTGTCCTTTCTATTTTCAATTAAAAAAATGAGAGGAAGAAGAAGACTGCTTGTCCCATTTTTGTTGCTATTTTCGTCATTCCTTTGCCTCTATTTTTTCCTCGTTTTAGGTTTTTTCTTAGGTTGTCTTCAACCCACCTGGTAGTTTCTCATTTTATCTATTTTATTTTAGTTTTTTTTCCCTGCCTTTGTTCCGCGGTATCTTGTTTTTCTTGTTTTCTGGTGGTTGGAGTTATGCAGAGTCAGTGGTTGAGCATTTCAAACAAAGATAGAGGTACCCGTCTCGGTTTCTGAGCCTCATGCAAGCTTGTTGGGCCCAAACATGCAGAACTAGCTATCCATTTTGGGCAGAACCCTAAAACCAGACTGAAACATCGATAACCGAGATGAGACACCGAAAACCATGTTGAGGATGGCCGTCGCACGGAGTGTCGCGAGTGCGAAAACTCATCCTGAGTTTTCGCAACCATTATTTCATCGTCGCGCCTGCGAGTAACTTGAGACGTCGAACCCCCCGCGACGCTGCTAGACGTCGCGCCTCGTGCGCAGCAATATGTTTACGATCGCCGGCAACCTGGACCTGTCACGCCCGCGACATTGATATTTAATTTGAATTTGGATGGGAATCTGACTCGTTTTTTAATTCTTTTTTATTGGGACTCATGCTAGGGTTGAAATAAACATTCCAGACTTCATTTTTATCAGTTTTCTCTCATTCAAACACTGGTTCTATGAGTTTTTTACTTGGAATCGATTTTGGAGAGTGACAGTCCGAGACGAACACAACTTGGCTTGTAATTTGAATTCGTATCTCGACTTTCATTAATTGTAAGTTCCTTTCGTTGAATTATGGATATGAATTATTGCATTGAATCTTTTGTTGTGATTGATATCAATATAAGTAACTAAAATTGTTTCGTTAAGGATAGGGGATAATTGTTATGGTTCAATTGGGATTTGGGAATTACGTGCTTGTTTATCGTTCAATCTATTCGAGTTGAATTGAACCTAGGTTAAATGCTTGATCACTATTTTAATCTAATTAATCAACTTGCAGAACTGAAAGGGGAGAAGATGATCGATTTAGGCTCATTTAGAATAAGCTTGTTCATAAATGTATTGCCTATGTGTTACTTAATCTGATAATTGATCTTTCATGTTTGTTCTCTTGTTGTGAACAGTTATTGAGAATGAACCTCTAGACGAGTAGGTTATTTGAACCCCTTACCCGAACGATTCTTTGCTCAATAATTGTGTTTGGAACCATAAAAGATTATCTCCGACTCCCTAACCTCCTAATCATTATTTGACTCTTGTTTGAAATTTGAAATTTTATTGCATTGTTTTCGAATCATTAGTTGTTAATCAAATCAAACCATCTGAATTAGAGTGTGATGTGTCCTCTCCTAGATCTGGAGTGAACCAGTTGAGATGATCTCCGATCTGTCTGAACCGTGTCTAGAATCTCCACGAACACCTGCAAGAACTCAATGCGGGAGGGGTTTATGGCGAAGAGCCTCCGATGCTTAAGTCAGTCTCAGGAAAAGGGGAGTGTGCTATGCAGGTAGAGAAACAGAAGAATATGAAATGTGTATGGAGTGTAAAAATTAGGGTTTGGTGATAACCCATCCCCTTTTACAGGAAAAATACCTTACTGGAGAACCCTGTCCGGCTGCCCGGTTTATCCATATCCTAATAACCTCTTAGTCAGATCCTAGTCAGCTTAAGATTCCATCGTATCCGATAAAGATTCATCCTTATCCATTAAACCTGTTGAATATTGAGATGATTCCTAGATGCGAATATCCAACAGCGAGGCAGATGAAGTTGATCTCAAGCTGCGAGGCGATCGAAATCAACCTCGAGATATGTGAGGTCGACTACCATCGCCCCTTCTTTGTTCTTGGACCATCTTCGAGTCCCTCGGTTATTCTTCTCCGTCAGTGTAAAATATATGATTCTGCGTAAACCTCAAGTCGCTACGTCTAGTAGAGGTCGACGTCGAGATACATGAGGTCGAATGTGACTTACATTAGTAAGAAGAGGTTGCTATCTTCATGCTCTTCTTCCTCGTATGTTGCTCCTAGATCATTCTTTTATCGGTCATCTTCTCGCCGACATCGAGCCATTCTATGGTTGCTCTTCCTTCAAACCTTTGTATCATTAGCCTTCTCACAAGTAGACTTGAGGACCTTGAGTCATTGTCCATGAATATACTTGACCTTGAATTATCCAGATAGCGAGCTGATATGTTTAACTCGAATCGTCATAGTTAGCTCGGTTTACCGCCCGTTCGGTTTCCTTTGCTTGATTAATTTTGCTTTTCTCAAATCGACTTAGGTAGTCGTTATAGGGATTTCACTTAGTCGCATCCTCAACTTGTCAGTGCTTTAGGTTTTCACTCAAATTTTTGTGGTTTGTCCCTCATTGATCCTTTTCTGCGTCGACTTAGGGCATTAAGTCGATTCCATAATCGCTCCTCACAAGTCGACTTTAGGTACAGACGATTCGAGTAGATTTAAATAGTTGTCACAAGGATTCCATAGTCGCATCCTTGATTTATTCATGCTATAGGTTACCGTTCTTGCATGTTTTCCTTTTGCACCTCATTCCTTGATAATTTCTTAACACGTCGACTTGGGATTTTAAGTCGATCTAATAATTATTTATCGCGAGTCGACTTAGCCTCGCGGTCGAATCTAGCTGTTTTTTTTTCTCAAGTCATGTTTATGTATAGATGAGTCGAGTTGATTTTAAAAATTATCCTCTTCATCACGATCTTCAATAGATCACGAGCAACCTTAATAACATATTGAATATGGGTTTTCTTAAAATTCTCTAGTCTTCTTCCAATACAATCTTACCGTTTGATTGATACGGGCTCGAGTTCCTCTGGCTCTATACAAATAATTGGCTTTGGCCCAGCTCTCGAGCAGGAAAACCCAACTCGTGATACAGATAACTCCCCTTGTGGGGAGGTCGACTGGAACGAGTATAATCAAGCTCTATTGTCGGATACTCTCATGTTGGGCACCCCAAAAACTTCCCCTCGAACAGGTAGTCCCTCTCGACTTGACCTCATCCCTCGAGGTATACCCCTTAGGTTCTTAGATATTATTGCATATAGAACAAGTCCAATTCTTGTACCAGTGATTGCTCCTCTTCTCGAGCCGCGAGATGTTGTATCAGTAGCATGTCCATTAGTTAAGATAGTTGTTCTAAATCCTTTTTTCTTATGCCCATGTAGCCGAGCTTACTGGATTTAGGGTGTACAATGGGCTAACCTCTGATTGGGAGTTAATCGCCCCCGGTTCCAATGATAATTTTGCCAATCCTCCTCGAGGTTGCTATAGTTTTTTCATGGATCAGGTCATGTTCGACCTTCGTTTTCCCATTTAGTCTGAATTTCTCACCATTAGCAACTTGTATAATGTTCCAATAAATCAATTCGCACCCAATGTTATTCGCATAATGACTGCCTTCATCATAATTTTGAAAACAAAACTCGACCATTTTTCGCACGACTTCTTTTTTTATTGTTACGAGTATAAATTCATAAGAGACGCCCACTGTTTGGGTCGCCGCCCTGGGGTCACCTTTCTTGACAATCTTTCCTCGAATGTGACCGAGCGGAGGTCGAAGTACTTCTTCATTCATCCTCTCCCTGATCGTTACCCTTTCACCAACATTTGGTTGACTGATAAGGTTAAACAACGTGCTCGACCTTGATCTGCTCAATATACAAAATCGTTGATGACTTGAATAAGAACACTTATTGTGCTCGTCAACTGATCAAGGACTGCTTCATACATAATCAATGTGGTATCTGTATGGATAAAAAGGCTCCTATTATTAAGGAACTTGGTAAGTCATCATTTTTTGTCCATCGAGTTGATTATCTGTTAAAATTGTCCTTACTTTTTTTATTTTTTTCTGCAGTTGGTTATCTTAATCGTTTTGAGGGAAACAAAAAAGACAGAGGGCCAATCATCGAATCCTCCTCAGCAGAAGAGACCCGAGGCTGGATCTGGCTCGGCCGGTTCAAAAGCGACGGCGGTCAAGAAGTGGATCGAGATGTAAGGGCGAATCAGTAAGTCGACCAAGAATCCTCCTGGCTCGCACTCGTGCAAGTGAGTTCTCGATCCTTAGGAGATCAAGCTCGTGCCTGACTCGGCCAAACGCCAGAAAGATAAGGGCAAAGAGGTCGAAAAGCCAGGCCACTCCCCAATCAAAGTCGAACCTATCACCGTGGAGAAAAACCATCTCGTATACACAACAACCCAGAAGCTCACGAGGTCGCGGAGTACCTCTATTCCATCTTTCTTGAGGCCGAAAAGGCCCGTGTCGGCGACCCCTACGATCGATCTTGTTATTCAGTTCTGGCCCTTTAAAGGGTACCCTACTTCTATCTCATTCTTATCTCGTCGAGATTATTGTTAATAAGCTGCTATTTTACTCCTTTTCAGCTTCTCACATCACATCTTCCCTCCCTCATAGCAAAAAATGCTTCTCCCCACTCTAATCTAAAGGCTTTGGGGGAGAATTATATGGATAAATGTAAGCAATATCACGAGCAAACGGAGGACCTCAAGGCGGCCAGTGCCCTGATAACCAAACTCAAAGCCGAGAAGGTTGCGACTTATCAAAAGCTCGAGAGGCTGAGTGTCGACCTCGAGAAAGCTAATGGCAAGTCCCTAGCCGAGAGGGAAGCAAGGCTTCTCGAGGGGCGCAGGACATTTTTAAAATCACCCATGGGTTCTGTGTTCCTCGAGACATACCGTCAAGAGGTCGTCGATAATTTTTGCAGGTCTACTGTCTTCATCGACAAGCTTTCCCTACAACACTACAATAATTCAACTTCACATTTGATGCGTGGCAGTCGGTCTTGGCTGGGTCAGAATCTGCTAGCAAGCTCGATCGCAAAGAAGTCAAGAAAACTTTGCCCTTCCCCGATGGTTATCAAGGAGATACAACTCTTCTCCCTGACCACCCGTTGTGGGTCAGCCTCAAGGCTCGAGCTATTTAGAAGGTTGGGTTATATGCCCAGCTCGAGGTTCCTCCAACTCTCTTGGTCGGTCCGACCGATCTAGTCGGGTCAAGTGGAGCTGACCACAAGGAGCCTGCCGACAAGGTCGAGGGAAAAAAGACTGAGCTGGATGTCGATGAGGAAAATGGCAAGACTGAGACCATCGCTGCTGAGGAGAGGGTGGGGATGAGGAGAAGTCAACTACTCACTCTTAAATATCTTACTTTATTTATTTTGGATTGTAATGGTCATAAGACAAAAATATTCTGATGTTTTTTTTCCCGACTGATATTTTTTTAGAATGTTTTGTAATAGGTCGAGACGACCTATTTCATATGAACAATTTCTCCAATTATCAATATAATTTTCCATAATGTCATTTGTGATTGTCTCCGTATTTCATGTTTTGTGTTATTCACAATTGGAACCGCCTCCAAGTCGCGATGTTCATTTTGCAACATTTCTACTCGTTCTCCTAATGCTTGTTTATGTCAGTGTCGTAATTTCCTTAAGTCATTTTCAATAGGACAGTTAACTCGCGATTATTTTCAATTCGGCCATGGCGAGGGACATGGAGACTGGCGGAGTAAGGTTGTTGAGCATATTAAAACTCTTTTTAAGCATATCCGATCGGGCCAAGGTGTGCTCGAGGGTTTCCGACCACCGGTGATCGATAGGCAGGTCATGATTACCTCAGAAATCTCATCCCAAACTTTCTCCACATCGATGTCACCCTTGAAGTTGTCCTCGGCAATTCAGGCACCGGCTTTTTCCATTGATAATTAGAAGTAGTCGGTACCTATCTCCTGCATATCCTTTAAGAACTGTGGTGACTCCATTAAGTCGGCCACCACTTGATCGCGATACTCCTGCAGAAGCCGTTGGCCGATCTTGATATACCATAGCATTTGATGAGTTCGGACAGCGGCTGCATTGGTTAGTCGGGTCTTCTCGGCCTCTCGAGCAGCTTTCTCAGCCTTTCGAGCGGCCTTTTCTTCCTCGAGTGCATGCTCGAGGTCCTTGATTTTTCCCTCGTACTCCAGCTTCTGCTTTTTCAGCGTTTGTTTTAGATTGAAGCGCTAGAGGGTAAGATGATTGACATTCTCTTGAAAAATGCAAGCCCCATTTTCAACCAGAGGGATCGACTGGCTAGCACTGGACAAAGTTTGATTGACCAGTGGAACTAGCTCGATCAAACCCTGTTTCATCACAAAGGAAAGGAGTCAATACGTAAGGAATAAGAAAGACAATTATACACGGAAGGAAAAACTAAGACGTAGAAGAAAGTGTAAAAGTTGCATGCACTAGCCACTTAGCGATGCTATCTCCTCGAGTTCTTAGATTAGAGCCATCATCCAAAAGGTCTATGGCAGGAAGAACGCCCTTGTGGAAGGACGTCACCTCGGTTCCACTGGCAGTTGCCAGTGAAAGAGGAGGGTTGAGGACGTTTGTGGCCTCCTCAAGGCGAAGACGCTTGTTCTTCACCTCACTCTCTTCTGTGAGGGAACGTTTGCCTCGAGTTGTTTTGAGCAGCTGAGGGTTGGGAAGAATCGATTGCTCGACTATCGGATTGGTCGATGGATCCGGGAAGTAGAAGGACGGTCGTGTTGTTCGACCGGTGGAGAGGAGGGCCTTTGTTCCCTATCATAGTTTGGTCAAGGGTTTGCTCCTTGGGAGAAGAAAAGCAGTACCTCGATATCCTACCGAGGTGGAGAAGGATTGAGGGGAGGAGTGGTCGAGTCAGACGGTCGAGACGTCTACTGTTGGGCATATTACATCTTGAGAGGAATTTTTCTCTTGGGTGTGGAGATTGTTGGATCCTCATCTACTCGAATAGAATCGAGGGTGGTACTAGAGGAAGGAGGCAAGGTTTAGTGGCTGAGCAAATCGCAGAAATGTAGAAGATTGCCATCTTATAGAATGGTGGTAGAAGAGACAGGCTTGGAATTCCAAACAGCGATATGCTGGTCGAAAGAGAATTTTGGGGAAGAGCCTCGAGCTAGAAAGGAAGCTCAAAAAACCAAGGGGTCGACTCCCATGGAAAGGGGACGTCGGGCTCGACATACACGAACTTCTCTTTCCATTGAGGACATTTCGAGGTGACGTCGAAGATGAAGTGCACGGGATTTCGGCTTTTCAGGTATAGTCCCTGAGCTTGCTTGGACAACATATAACATTAACAGAAAAATCTTGGTCGAACCGACCTAGGCGAACGTGAGAAAGAATGAGAAAGGTGGTCAAAAAATGAATGGAATTAGGGGGGAGTTGGTTTAGATAATGGTCGAACCAATCGCATATCTCGATCAGCTCGGGGCAGAGAGGAAAATGAATACCTAGGTCGAATTGGATCTTGAAGAATATATAATGGTTGGGTGAAGGGGGATGCTTATAGGAGTTGCTGCTATGGGGCTGGAGAAGGCCCAAGACGAAGGTTGACCAATTTTGTCGAGGTCCAACCCGTCAATGGAAGAAGAGGTCGAACGGGATTTCTTAGTTTTGGGGCGAACGGTAAAAGAGTTGGTCGTGGGTTTAGTTTTTGTAAATTTCAAAAAGTAAGTGAGGTCGAGGCTTTTGCTTTGGAGGTTCTGGTTTCGGTCATCTGGGTTTTCCTCGAAACTGCGGGGTTAGTTGGAACAAAGCAGCGAGAGAGAGGGATATGATCTTCATCCTCCTCGAGAGATGCCTCGGCGTCGAGAGTGGCCTCGGTATCATCGAAGGCGCCGAAAGCGGGTCGAGAACGTCGGGTAAGAGGGACGTGGTCAAGAACATCCTCGTCTGGTTCGTCGATCAGACGAAAAGGTTGAGGAGGCTCAAGAGGAGTACCGTCAGAATTAGCAGGACAGAGCATGTTGAGGGGAACTGCTAGGAAAACCTTCTCGACGGAGATGGAGGGAGAGTGTGGAGGTAATTGAAAAGTCGGAGGCGAAGAAGGAGAAAACATATCTTGGCCGAAGTGATGTCGGTTTCGCTCGATGATAGGTCGAAAAATGTGCATGTTTTATATATTACTTGGTGTATTTATATACATTTAATTTATTCACACATTTATATTTTTTGGATTATTTATTTATTAAATGGATTTAAGTGCTACGATATATTTATGGTTTATTTTCATGATATTAAAGTATTTCTCTCAAAGGCAGACGCAGCTGGGAGTTGCACATTGGAAGGCCCGTTAATTTGAAAGGCCCATTTAAGTTGAGAGAATTTTTTTACTTGAGGGAATTAAAATGAAAAGCATTTTGGGCTTGGGAGACAAACCAATCACGTATAAAAAAGAAAAAGTGGAGCTCACGCATTAAGTTTGGGGGAGGCTTGAGGGATTTTATTATTTGCATGCCAGATGGAGAGAAATAAAAGGGCACAACCATTATAAAGGGCAACCATCATTTACTTTATCTGAGGACGGAGATTATAGAATCCGCAGCCACTCACAGACAGAGGGTAGAAAATAATATAAAAACAACGCAGCCATTGGTCAAGGGAAGGACATCCATTATTTATTTGATAAAAGAAAGGGAGCAACGGCCATACATTCACGCAGGCCTGGGAGAATAGAAGAGAGAGATCCACTCAGAGAAGAGAAACGGATACGGGAAAGCCAATCGATCACGCGCGGAGAGAGACCGCACTCGCACACGAGAAAGGATAACTTTATTCTTTTCTTTTTTTATTTATTATGCTAGAGTGGATTTTATTTCTAGTTCCGTGGATGTCGAACCCTATTGTAACAACAAATTTTATGAAAAATATAAAACTTTTGTACAACTTGATTTATATTTCGATCAAACGATATGCGGGTACAATCTCTATTTATCTCCTCTGATTCTTCTTTTCATGAATTTGGGCTTGAGACATTGAAAGATGGATTTCACAACTGAATATCCTTCATGCTTGAGATTGAATTTCACTAACATTAATTTGGGGCTCGAATGACTTATTCGCGTATTAAATGTTAGGCCTTGACTTGATGAAGACGACTTCTTGGAGGACTTGATTCTTTGATCTTCTTGAAAGATGGATTTTGACTTGAATAATGTTGACTCGAGGGCTTGATAGCTTTTTTCCCGGATCGAACGCTATGTCGGTTGAACTTTTCAACGAACGTGGCTTGAATGTCACTTGAACGTCGTTGATATGCTTGGATTGACTTGAGAAGCGTGAAAGTCCGCTCTTTACTTCTTGAGGAAGAGCCGCCGCCTCTTTTTCTTCTTTTTGGCCTTCTTCTTCATTAAATGGACTCTTCAAATCTTCAAGAGGATTCTTGAGAGCTCTTGAATTTGAGACTTTAATATTTGAGATGTGTTTGATATTTTCGAGGTGTTATTTGTGGCATTGAGGAGAGCCCTATTTATAGGTGTAGGAGAGAAAGTATTGGAGAAGAAGACTTCAATTTGATTGGTCCATTATGATTTGATATAATCTCTTTCTTTATCTCAAGATTTGACTTGGTGGGCAAGAAATAATTACTTTATTAATTAAATATCTTATTTATCTTGGATTTATGTCCAAAATAAATAAAGACATTAATTATTAAAATATTAAAATTTCGATGTCTACACCTATGACTTACGGTGTTTGATTAATTTACGTGGTTGATAATTTTAATATCTATTTGAAATTGTTTGTATTATTTTGACTAAGCAACCATGATTTGTTGAGTCTTATTTAGATTGATCAACTCGATTAGGCTTTTCATATATCCAGCTGAATTAGACTTCAATCTGTAACTGTTGTGTTTAATTCATAAGAGGGCAACCGAAAGACGGTAACTACAGGGGATAATACGGTATATTTAAGTGAACGAACGTGGTTGAGTTCACTACTTAGTCTAGTCTATTCTTCTCATTCGTAAAGCGGCTAATTGTATTAAATATTGAAAGCATTTTTCTGCACTGTACAAGAAGTCAGGTTTAATCGTAGAGCGTCTCGCGGTTAAATTAAAAAAAAAAAAAAAA
>CACSLK010034598.1:21244318-21254654 GCA_902706635.1 Striga hermonthica
AAAAAAAAAAAACATTTAGTGCCCTTCCAAATTACACAGCTCTTCTACAAACTTAAAGATGGGATAATAAATTGAGTACTTTCTCCATATCCAATGTTTTTTGCAAAAGAAAGAAGAAAAAGACCCATAGGCAAGAACAAGACGAAATCCATAAGGAAAAAAAGCAATCGACCCACAGCATCTTCATCTTCCATCACATACGTTTCTAGAAGCATTTTCTGTGGACGATTGATGGCCCAGACTCGTCATACTCAGCCTTGGCTATCCACATCTGCAGTCGAATAAACAAGAGCACAATCGATCAACAAAATAATTCTGTAGCCTCAAAAATTGTTTGTCCTAGCCATCAAATCCCATAAACAAATCAATTATCAAGAAAATTGCACCTACGTTTTGTCTAGTTTACGAAAAATCCGGTTACCACTAACAACCTCAAGTCCTCGTTTATGAAAAAAAAAGACACTCGAGAATTCATGCAGAGACAATTAAATAAATAAATAAGAAGTACACACCTGCTGGAATGTGCTGAGGGAGGCCAGAATAGAACCTCCGATCCAGACACTGTACTTCCTCTCAGGTGGGGCCACCACCTTAATCTTCATGCTGCTCGGTGCCAAAGCCGTGATCTCCTTGCTCATCCTGTCAGCAATGCCCGGGAACATGGTGGACCCGCCACTCAGCACGATGTTTCCATACAGATCCTTCCTAATATCCACGTCGCACTTCATGATGGAGTTGTAAGTAGTCTCATGAATTCCAGCTGCTTCCATCCCGATCATCGACGGCTGGAAGAGGACCTCCGGGCAGCGGAACCTTTCTGCTCCTATGGTGATCACCTGCCCATCGGGCAGCTCGTAGTTCTTCTCGACTGCCGAACTAGTCTTGGCTGTCTCGAGCTCCTGCTCATAGTCGAGGGCTATGTAAGCCAGCTTTTCCTTGATGTCCCTCACGATTTCCCGCTCGGCAGTGGTGGTGAAGGAGTATCCGCGCTCGGTTAGGATCTTCATGAGGTGGTCGGTCAGGTCACGGCCGGCCAGGTCGAGACGGAGGATAGCGTGGGGGAGAGCATAACCTTCGTAAATGGGGACAGTATGGCTGACACCATCACCCGAGTCGAGAACAATACCTGTCAACAATTGAAATGAATTTTCCAGGTATAACTTTCGATGTCAAAAGATCAACTTTTCATGAAGACAAATGAAATGCAACAAGATCAGATCACGCACGATATGTTGTGCAAGTATACACAGTAAAAATATGGATGGTTTGGCATTTTTCTTACCAGTCGTTCGACCACTGGCATAGAGGGAGAGAACGGCCTGAATAGCAACATACATGGCAGGGGCATTAAAGGTCTCAAACATGATTTGAGTCATCTTTTCACGATTGGCCTTGGGATTAAGAGGAGCTTCAGTCAAGAGAATCGGGTGCTCTTCTGGAGCCACACGGAGTTCATTGTAGAATGTGTGATGCCAAATCTTCTCCATGTCATCCCAGTTGCTGACAATACCGTGCTCAATCGGGTACTTGAGAGTCAAAATACCTCTCTTGGATTGGGCTTCGTCACCAACATAAGCATCTTTTTGGCCCATACCAACCATCACACCAGTGTGACGAGGACGGCCCACAATACTGGGGAAGACAGCCCTTGGAGCATCATCTCCAGCAAATCCAGCCTGAAGAAAAGGTTTAGATCATTACAAAATTAAGCAGCTTACAAAGCAGTAAATGTACATCAACGAGTTTCTATAATATATTTGATGATGAAGATTACCTTGACCATTCCAGTTCCATTGTCACAAACAAGGGGCTGAATATCCTCTGCTTCCGCCATCTCTTAATATTATCTGGACGAATTTTGACTTATATATTTACTATTCGAGGATAAAGGTTATCAAATACAACTTGAAATGCAATTTCGCAATGATGCAATGTCGTTAGAATCAAACAAATGAGCTAAGACCAATCATTTTATTACTATTATAAGACAACAGCAGATCATGCCACTGAGATATAAACTAAACCAAACTGCCCAAATCAAATAATTTACAATCGAGTATCGATAACATTTCAAGCAATACCCATCCAGGAACTAATGGGGGTACAAAAAGCAGGATTTGTCAATGAAGAAGAATACTTTCCACCCAAAGTAGAGTCGAACGACAAAGAAGCCCCAACAAATACACGGTTACATCCACATTCAGTATTCTCACGTGGTTAAATTTACAAACACGTCAGTAAAAGGTAAAACCAATAATTCGAAAGTCAATCTGATGGTCGGATAACTCGAATTTGCGACCTTCCATATTACGATTCACAAATCAGAAAATAATTTTCTCAAAGACTAACAAGAAAAGCAATATATCCACGCAGCGCTTCAGTCATTAAGATCCTCACAAATCGTCCGAAAGATCAAATTTTCACCTCAGATCCCATATAATTTCAGCACAAAATAACATAAAAACACAAACTTGAACACAACCATGAGCTTTTTATTCATTAACAATCAGCAAGCAAGCAAGAAAAAATAAACACCATGTCCAGATCCAACCATATTCATAAAAGGGCACAACACACGGATCTCAAAAATGGAAATCAAAGTTATCCGATACAGATTAACGGAGTCATAAACAGGTCAATACACAGTCATCATCAGATCCAAACTTCACTGCACAAAATAGTGAAAATTAAATTGAATCGCTCTATAAGGCTAAAGATCGAACCTTTTTAGGCTTCGGTGAAAAAAGGATCTCTTCCCCTCCTGCCCCTGTCAATGGGTTCTCTCTCTCTCTCTCTCTCTCTCTCTCTCTCTCTCTCTCTCTCTCCTGAAAGCAAGAGACTTCAGTTTTTTTCCGCCCCTCGCGTATAAAAGAGCAAAAAATGAGAATGAAGCTCAGCCTCAGATGAAATTCGGCTTAAATTAGCCTCAAATTCACACTCCCGAAGATCGCAGCCGTTGATTTTGCTTTTATGTGGGCCCCACGACAGCTTCACATTCGGACCTAATTTAGCGGGCTTGGTTGGATTACGCATTGTGTTATGACATATTTGCCCCTCGTTTTAGCCATTGTGTCAAACTGTTAAATAAAAGCAATTCGCTATCAACTCAGACCTGTCCGAACTTGGTTCAATAAGAGTTCGAGCTCAAATTTAAATAATCTGAAGTTTTGACTTGACTTGACTTGATTCGCCTCGACTTACTTAATTCATACTTAACTAGTTGTTAAACAAAATTGAGCTCAACTCTTTTTTGTTAATTGTTCACAAAATTACGGATACATATCTATTTACCAAGTCTAACGAGTCTCAAACTAGGCTAATTAACTAGCCAAACTAAATTCAGTTTGATAAAGGCTCTAATCTAAACTTAAGTATCAGTTGCTTGTGCACATTCGCAACCTTAATTCTCATTTGTCTGAAGAATATTCGAAGGTCATTTTGGACATGTACTTCATTTCTCAATTTTCCTAACAAAACAATATTGTATTCTTGTTTTGAAAATATAAATGTACAATATTTGTGGCAGCCCTCTAGGCAATTAAATTTTTAAGTCAATAAAATAGCGATAAGTGTCAAATTTTGTGTCAAAATCAAAATCATAATTTCTATTTTATTTAGAAAAGTAATTAAATTTAATTTTTAAATTAAATAGTTAATTAATTGATTATTTAATATATATCGTTGGCCAAATTAAGAATGTCACATGTATATTATGAAGGCTAATTAAAGAATGTCTTATGTCATTTTATTGAAGAGAAGTAAATAATTATTTCTTTTAATAATTATCAAAGAGATAAATATTGGAAATTCAAGCGCGTTAAAGCTCAAGAAAAGCAAGTGTTATTGAAGATCTAAAGGCATTGTTGAAGTTCGAATGAAGATTCAAGCGCATCAAGCCCAAACCCGACATTCAATCCGGAAACAAGTTGTCAAGCCTCCGAATTACGTTATTAAAATCAAGATCGGCGTAGAGAATATCGAGAATCAACTTTGTGGTGAAGATCAAGGACTCGTGTTCTTCACGTTCTTGGAAAATCACGGCGATCGATTCGAGATCAAGCTATCGAGCCCTCGAAGAAACGTAATTTAAATCTAAATTCAAGACCGACGAAGATCAAACTGAAGATTCATCTCCAAAAGTCTCAAATTCATTTGAAGATCGTTTTTTAAGAAATTAATCAGATGAATAATAAAGATTTGTAATTCACTATATTTTATTTGATCCGTTAAAATCAAACTGTACGAATATCTCGTGTTGGTTAAACTAAGAATGCGCATTTTTCAAAAGATTTCTTAGGCACTCTTTTTTTGTCAACCACATTAATTTTTTAACAACAATTTCAAGGACCATGGCCTTCAAATAATAGTTGCGCCAAATAATTCAATAAATCTTTCTTGTTTACAACATACATTGTTACTTGTTTTAGATTGAGCTTTTTTTATTAGTAAGTAGGCCATAATTTTATTTATTTTTTCTTTTCGGTTTCCTAAGAGCATCTGCAATGCTTTAGGTCTAGTTTTGTCTATGTGGAATGTAAATGAACCTAAGTTTTGGATGACATGGACAAAAATATATAAAATTAACAAAATATACTCCAATGCAAGGAGACTAGGTCTCTACTTGGGTCTAAGAGCAACCACAATGCTTTGGGTTTCTTAGAAAAAAGTTACATGTCATGTAAGGAATAGACCTAGTCTATAAAAAAGTGTTCTCCAATGCAATTAAAAGTGGAACTAGTCTAGCTTATGTGGCAATAAAAAAATGAGACCTAGTCCACACTTGGGTCTATTTTAGACCCAAGTACAAACCCAAGCACTCATCATTTATTCCTCATTTAATTTTTCTTTTAATAAATGAAATATACTAGAGCATTTTTATTGGTTGTCATGTATTCTAGACCTAGTACTTTTTGGTTTTGCATTGGATAGATTTTGGTTTTTTTAGTTTAGGTTTGTCCATGTCATTATGGACTTAAGTTTATTTATTTGCCACATATGCAAAAAGAGACCCAAAGCATTGTGGATGCTCTAAAATGGACTTAAGGTTAGACCGGGTCTCCTTTTCTTGCTGCCACATCAGCAAGACCTATTCCACTTACACTTGCATTGGAGAACATATTTTTTTAGACCGAGTCTATTTCCGAGGTGGCATTCAATTTTTTTGATTGAACTCAAAGCATTGTGGATGCTCTAAGGTGCAATAATGTGCCATTAACATACAATTGCATAATTATGAGATTATTTATTTACTAGTTCTAGAAGCAAATTTGTCTTACCAATAATTTTCCTATTTTATTTTTCATTTATTTTCCTTTAATCATAACTATTTCCATTTTATAATATTTCTCCTTCGTGTGAATTAGTGGGTAGGTGGACTAGAAATGAATCACACCTACGTGGGTTGATTCAAATGTGGGCCATCAGGCCCACTACTATGCATCTTATTTTACTTTGACAGTTCACATATCACGTGCCCATTGATTAATTTCATTTGATTTTCTTCTGTTTAATATAATGACTCTAGTGTTAGTTGGAAGCCTGTCCATATTGTAATTAAATATTTACATTGCATCTTGTATAATTTATGTGTATCCATTTGGGATTACAGAGTCACATTTTGAAACTTTTTTAAATTTTAGATTTTTTATGAGGATGTATTTAATTAGAATTTTTATAAAAAAAAAAAAAAAAAAAAAATCTTACAGTCATGAGATATTTAACTTATTTAACACTAATATTTGTTAAAAAATTTTAAGATTTGATAAGATTATTAAAGAAAAACTTTATACGAAATCTTACCTAAAATTTCACATGATTTGACAGATTGGATGAGATTTCTAAAGAAAAACCTTAGACGAAATCTCACCTCTATACGTGTTCTAAAAGTCGCTAGGCGCCCGCTAGGCGCTCGACCAGCGCCTAGCGCCTAGAGCGCCTAGTCGGGGCCTAGGCGGGGCCTAGTCGGGGCCTAGAAATCAATATTAAATACCTTATTTTTTATTTAGTTTGACTACCTACAAAATAAAACTATCTCAACTTATAATAAATCGACACACCTAAGTCCAAATAATAAAATTAATATATTTTAAAGAAAACATGAGAATAAAATAATGTAATTAATATTTAAAAAATTTAAAAAAAATTAAAAAAAAACTGAAAAATTGCCGCCGAGCCCGCCTAGGAGCGCCTAGGTCCGCCTATTCCCGCCTAGGCGCCGCCTAACCGCCTGACCGCCGCGCCCGCCAAGGGCGCCTAGGAGCGCCTAGGGCTGCCTAGGCCCGCCTAGGCGCCGCCTAGCCGCCTGACCGATTTTTTCTGCCGATTTGTGCAAATCGGAGGCGCCCGGGCACTGCCTAGCGCCTAGGCGTCGCCTAGGCGGCCGCCTAGGCCGATTTTTAGAACAGCTTAAAATTTCACAGGATACATCCAAAATCTGCAAATATTATGGAGTGTATTCAATTAACACGAACGAATACTTCAAGACTTTTAAAAAGTATTAAAAAGTTTAGAAATTTCGCCAATTCTTTAAAAAATTTAATAGTTCCCAGTATCAACTAAGCTAAATACTTTCAAATTTTGTAATAATTTTTAAAATTTTAAATGAATACCTCAAGACTTTTAAAAGTCTTAAAAAGTCTAAATTAATACCAACATGATTTATAAATTCTTGAAAAGTCTTTAGAAGTTCAAATTCAATACGCCCCTTAATATAGTTTAGTTTGACTACAGTTTATACAATTTGCAAATTATGTAACCTCTTAAAGCATTTTTTTTTTGTTTTTTTATTTATTTATTTTTTTAACCTCTTAAAGCTATATTAACTTGAGTCAAGTTAGAATATATATAGAATTGTGTGCTAATTAGAATGGATGGTGTATCAAATTATTTTTATTAGTATTGTTATTATTTATTTATTTATTTATTTATTTTTTGCTTTCTATAAAGTGGTCTGATATTTTAACTTTTTCCAAAATAATATTTCCATTGAAAGTAAATTGAACTAACTTGCTTTGATGTAAAGTAGTGTCAAGCATGGTGTGTTTTGTCCTTGTCACATACCTAGTATGTGTTTTATGGGACCAAATATTAACTTATTATTAAAAGTGTATTTAAAAGTTCATGAATTTTATATTTCAAGCTTACAACTTAATTTTGTAGCCTCATTAGCTTAATCATTGTCTAGTGTGTCTTGTCTTGTAAGATGAGATTGCATTCAGCTTCCTTATGATATAATTTTAAACGAGTATAAAAATTGAAACTTTAATATGAATTCTTTTGCATTTAGTGTGGAAGATTTTGTGTTTGAAGCCAAAGTTAATTTTAGCTAAATAACTAGCTTGATATGTAATCAAAATGTCGTTTAAGGTATGATTGGATATGAATTTGATTGGTTTTTAACTATTTTTTTTTCTAAGTATAGTTAATTTTGAAAAATGTGGTATGGTTAGTTGTTAGTGGAAATTTAAATTTTAAACTAAAATAATATTTAAAATAAAATAATAAAGTTGATTTGATATAAAAGTATGAGAAAAATATTTGGAAGTGATTGTTTAAAATAATGTGAGTAAATGAATAGTAAATTGAAATAGACGTGAGGTGTAAAATGATTGATTGATATTATTTAATTTTATTGATAACATAGAGAACAGTGAAGTTGAGTTAATGATGAGTCAAAAATG
Organism: Striga hermonthica; assembly: GCA_902706635.1. Classification (NCBI taxonomy): domain Eukaryota; kingdom Viridiplantae; phylum Streptophyta; class Magnoliopsida; order Lamiales; family Orobanchaceae; genus Striga; species Striga hermonthica. The sequence goes on from CACSLK010034598.1 coordinate 21,251,998, forward strand.
AGTATTATTGAATTTTTTTCTAGTGAAATTTATATCCAATGACACCCTTACAAGTTTAGATTATTAAATATAGATGTTTCAATACCCATTCAAACAATTAATATCAGCACAACAAGAAAAAAAAAAAACAAAAAGAAAAATGAAAGAAATCAATTGATTTAACAGAATGGATAAGTGAGGTTTGGGGGGCTTATTCCCGCCGGAGAAAATAAATGGGGAGGGGGACAAATCCCCTACAAGTCAATAGTACTACAAGTTCATAGTGTTCGGTTTTTTTCTATTCCTCGTATTGCGCTTGATTCGCTGCTTTTTTTTCAAAAGAGTTGGTGTAAGTCGAGGGGCAAGGGGGTGAAACAAAGGGGGAGGGGAAAGCGATGATTGGTTTTTTACGATATAGAGCGACAATGAATTCATCTTCAAATTCAGAAATGGGAAGAGAGTGGTTTGGAGAGTCCGACTCAGAATCTGAGCAAGACCCAATGATCACTGAGTTGGGATTAGGTGAACTGGACTCCAAAGAGTCAGACACATTGCTCGGTCCCACCTCAGGGAAAGTAGAAAGGGATAAGAATTTAGACCGAGGAAGGAACCGAACCTTGTAACGACGATTTGGATAGAGCTTGGCCAAGTGGGAGTGTCGATTCCATAAGAGTCGGGTCCGGGGTTGAAGGAATAAATTCCTGAAGGTAATATAAAGCCAACAACCAAATTGGTATAGTGCAATTACGCAGTAACTAAATGTTACATAAACATATTAACAATAAAACAAACCATAGTCATTTTAAGTTTTTTTTTTACACGACTCACCTAAATGAGCCGATCCAGTTCTAACTTCTAGTACTCAAACTCTAAGTCGTTAACGAAACGAGTAAACGAGTTCGAGTTTGACTCACTTACCAAACGAATTAAATCGAACTCAAGCCTTTGAACTGCTAGTTTCGATGTACGATTCTTATCAACACTAGAATTATAATAAATACTATAAGAGTATTTTTTTTTTTTTTTCACCATGAAGTAGCTCAAGATCAAGTTATATGAAAAATATAATTTTTTGAAGGTGCAAACTAGCAGAAATCTTGGACAAATATCCAGCAAAAAATACTCTAATAAAACACACAACAAAAAAATGCCCATCTTCAAACTAGGCCCATCATTGATAGCTGGTATCCGGACTTATATTTTTTCCTTTTTTTTTTTTTTTCTTTGTTTTCCCCCTCAATGTTCATCCTGGATTATCACACCTAAAAAAGAATCTTGCCCAGCAGCTCAAAGTCCCGTTTAGGTGCTACAACCACAGCTGAACAAGTGTCAATCAAACCTTCATTAGCTGGAACTGTTTGTCTATAATGCTAAAAGCTATACAGATTATTGGTTCTTCTTCTTCAGGGTGTTTTTCCCTTCCCCACAGATTCAAGCAGCCTTGTTCAAGAATTTCAATCATTTCGAGAAAACCAATCGAGCCCACAAATTTAACAAGTCCCAAGACTCGATCTTTGGCTTTTCAAATCCGTAAAATCACTCAATTTACAGCTTTCCAAATGTCCAACACCCGGTCCGAGTCGAGCCCAGATGGCGTTTTACCATCTTCATCATCATCCTCGTCTACAGCAGTTCAGACAACTGTGAGTATTGCCTATTTTCTGTTGGTTCTGTTTAATTTTGTCATTTTTTGTTTCCTAATGTTATTGAAAGTCTCATGGGTTGATGCAAGAAGATATTCGGTGGCTTTTTGAGTACACCAATTTGCAGGATCGTGTTTTAAATTTGTGTTCTTTGGTGTGCCTTTGTGCTTCATCTATCTAGTTCGTAAAGGGTGGCTTTGATTTTGAGTACACCAATTGTTGTTCTGGATATTTGGTCACTTGGTCTGTTGATTTACTGTGACTAGATGTTTGTAGCTTCTTCTTATTTTGCACACTGGGTTCTTTATGCCACTCGTTACTTGTCATTATCGATTTGATCCCTTGGGGGTGTAAATGTTTCATGTCAAGCCCCAATGGTACTTTAAATTCGCCCTCGTTGCTAAATTAAGTTTAATTCTGCTAGTTTGTTGCACTAAGAGCCATTGTTTTCCAACTTGTGGAAAGTTTGTCTTTTTCAAGTGATCACTGAATTCGACGACAACAGCTTACTAGACACAGCAATTACAACTGTGGTCTCTTATGGAAGGAGCTAACTTGTTCTTAATCGATCTTTAAGACAAACTTGGTGAAGAAGATCACTGTTTGTTGATTTCCCTCTTCTGCATTTATTTGTACAATTTATATTGCAAGACGGGCTCCATGGTGTATTGTACATTCTATACTGTTTCTTTCATTTCATCTGCGGGCCCTAATGGCTAAAATGTTTCAGGGCTTTAGTAGGAAAATCAATTTCTGCCAATGGTGTGGTGGCTCGACAAAGCATGAGATACCCGATGGGGAGGAAAAGGCAAGAGCCATTTGCACACTGTGTGGGAAAATCACTTATGAGAATCCAAAAATGGTGAGTGTTGCATGCTTAGCTGAAAATTTAATAAATTATATACATAAAAAATAAAAGAGTACGAGGCTTTTGCTTACTATTGCATGTTTTAGGTACAACAGCAGGGTAAACACTAACACTGAATGTTGAACAAGATTGAATTTAAGCATAAAGAAGTTTGTTGCATTTTACTT
>CACSLK010034598.1:21254750-21272078 GCA_902706635.1 Striga hermonthica
TCTTTGGGAGTTAAATTGTTAGCTTGATTGGTTGTTACTGTTGCTACAAATGTTTGCTGTTAACAAGAATGTGCATTGGAGAATGATATACGAGACTATAAAAGATTATAGTTTTATCTCATGCCTTGGTTGTGCGAGAAAGTAGAAGCTTGTGATGTGATGTTATGTTGGTTTAATAGGTTGTTGGTTGCCTCATTGAACATGAAAACAAGATACTGCTATGTAAACGCAATATTCAACCGTCATTTGGCCTTTGGTAAGCATTATTTTCCACTAAATTTTTCTTTAAGAGGTGAACATTTTTCTACTGCAAACTTTGGATTTTTTTCCAGATGAGTATAGATATTACAGAACTGCTGTTTCTGCACATTCGTAGCTGTTGTTACAGATGAGAACCAATATTATCATTTATAAAAAAAAGAAAAACGATATCCCCTCATCTTTCTGCAACTTGCCAAAATAATAAAAAGGTGGAAAATTTTCCAAATTAATATTTTATGACCCTTAAAGGTTGTAATTTATTTTCTCGATTGCTGGCATGTACAGGACTCTTCCAGCCGGATACATGGAGATTGGAGAATCTGCTGCAGAAGGAGCAATTAGGGAAACTTGGGAGGAAGCAAATGCAGAAGTTGAAGTTCAGTCACTGTTTGCTCATTTGGATATCCCTCTCATCGGCCAAGTATACGAACGATTCCTCATTCCTTGGATGAAATTACGATACAACTCCCAATCGTTAGCCTAATAATTAAACTTTCCAGTTATCTTAAACAATCACAAATGCGTCCTTGCTTACTGAACTAATATGCCGCTACTGACATTGTAGTTTGTAAGATATCAACTAATAATATGAAGGTGGATGATTTTGAATCATATTTTCCTTCTATTTAAAATGAGACAATCTTGAATGGCACTTTTTGTGATATATTTTTACACATTTAGCTTCGTGTGGACAGACGTACATTATTTTCCTGGCAAAGTTGAAGAGACCACACTTTGCACCAGGTCCAGAATCATCCGAATGCCGGTTTTTTGCGCTTGAGGATATTCCTTTTGATTCTTTGGCGTTTTCATCGATGTTGGTCACGTTGAAATTGGTGAGTCCTTGCTTCTTACTCGAGCACAATTATGTATCTATAGTTTGTGTGTATAATTAATTACTTACTATAAGCTTTCATTACTTGTGGATGTAGTACTTTGAAGATATTAAGGTTGGACGTCCCAAGTTTCACTATGGCATCATAAACAAAAGGTGATTTCTTGAGGCACTAATGCTATCATCAGATTCATCCAATAAAACATCATAGTAAATGGAACTGTCAATTTTCGTTTGATGAAGTCAAGTCTAGTGTTTTATAAAACCCAAGTCGAGATTTAAATTTTCTGATAATGCTTTTGTTTGATCTTTTGAACACAAAAATGTCTAAATAGCCACTTACAGATGTAACTTTTCTCACACACTCTAAATTCAACGGAACAATGTTGATTTTTTTTTTTTTCTCTCTGATTATACATTACTCATGACTTGACAACATATTTCCTTAAATATGTTCTTTTTCTTAGCGAGTATTGTTATGCCTGTTTGTACAGGCCCGGTACAAGCCCTTCGGAGATTAATGCCTACACGTTCGATCATCATATGAAATGCTGACGAATTACAACCCTCGACTGGATGAAAATATTGTAGAGTCGACTGTTAGGTTTATAGAGCCGAACACTATGTCTTCTTCTTCTTCTTCTTCTTCTTGCAGGTGACAAATTGCATAATTGTACTAACTGAACAGTATTCTTCACTGATATGGTTACCTGTCATCACTGTACATTTGAATATCAAAAGAGGATTATTACAGAACTGTGTCATGTTATATGAACTGCAATCTCACTGCTGTTGGAAATAGTGGGAACTAATGGACATAAATGTCTGTTAAACAAAACGAGCTGTTTGTAAGCTCGACTCGGCTCGGCTCTTTAATATTGATAAATGAACTGAAGTTCAAGCTCGTTTATCAGCTCATTTTGTTAATAAGACAAGCTCGGCCCAAATTGATAAAGCTTGAGCCCCAGCTCGAGTATCGGGAACAGTATTCTTCACTGACATGGTTACCTGTCATCACTGTACATATGAATATCAAAAGAGGATTATTACAGAACTGTGTCATGTTATATGAACTGCAATCTCACTGCTGTTGGAAATAGTGGGAACTAATGGACATAAAGGTCTGTTAAACAAAACGAGCTGTTTGTAAGCTCGACTCGGCTCGGCTCTTTATTATTGATAAATGAACTGAAGTTCAAGCTCGTTTATCAGCTCATTTTGTTAATAAGACAAGCTCGGCCCAAATTGATAAAGCTTGAGCCCCAGCTCGAGTATCGGGAACAGTATTCTTCACTGACATGGTTACCTGTCATCACTGTACATTTGAATATCAAAAGAGGATTATTACAGAACTGTGTCATGTTATATGAAGTGCAATCTCACTGCTGTTGGAAATAGTGGGAACTAATGGACATAAAGGTCTGTTAAACAAAACGAGCTGTTTGTAAGCTCGACTCGGCTCGGCTCTTTAATATTGATAAATGAACTGAAGTTCAAGCTCGTTTATCAGCTCATTTTGTTAATAAGACAAGCTCGGCCCAAATTGATAAAGCTTGAGCCCCAGCTCGAGTATCGGGAGCTCGGAACAGGTCTATGGACATATGTTTAGAACTTATTATGTGGAAACAAGTACATGAGAGAGAACAATTATGGGGGTGATTGGATATGAATTCAAACTAGTAAAAAACTACTTTTTTTTTTTTTTAACTATAGTTAAGTTTGAAAAAAAAGTAGTATGGTTAATTGTTAGTGGATATATTAAAATAATATTTAAATTAAAATAATTAAAGTTGATTTGATGTAAAAATATGATAAAATGATTGGAAGTGATGTTTAGTTAAAATTATGTGAGTTGATGAATAGTGATTTAAAGTTGATGTGATGTGTAATAGTGATTGGTTGATATTATTTAATTATATTGATAATATTGAAAGAGTTAAGTTGGGTTAAAGCTGAGTTAAATTTGAGTTTTAAATGAGACAATTACAATAGAATTCATAAACAATCAAGCCCTATATAAATCAAAGTACATAAATATTTTATATAAAAAATTGGGAACTTCAAAGTATAGAGCTCGAGGTAACATTTGTTATAGGCATATATTTTCTTATGCTAGCTTGTGTAATATTGAATTGTACTTATATTTAGTGTTACATGATATGTCTTAGATTTTCTTTTTTTTTTAAAAAAAAAATAAATATAAAATCTCTTAATTTAATTATTCCTTTCAAGTAAGAAGGCCAAATTATGGATCAAGATTGATTTCAATTTATATTATACCATAGTAATACATCTTTCAAAAATCTTATTGATTTCACCTTCTTAAATTAGCCTCAATGATTTAGTATAAATACCCTACACCCTATGACTATTTTTCACACACAATTCATCCCAAAGATAAATATTTTCCTCGTCTTTTTTTTTTTTTTTTTTCATCTCACCAATTGAACTTGCTCATACATATTTTATAATAGCAATACTTATATGTTGAGTTATGGTTAGATGGTTCGTTCGCTTAAGACCGCTAGAAAATATTTTCTTCCTCCAATGACAAAGCGAACTTAAAGGCTCCGAGAATTTGAAAGGTTTAGAGAAACGAGGAACATACTGTGGGGCAACACATCGTTGCGGTTTCCGAACTGTATCGGAGGGTCCGTAGCTATCAGGTGTCGGACTGTCTGGCCTCGGTTAGGCTAGTGGAGACAATACACTCGGAGGTTCAACCACGAGTAAGGATGCTTCTTGATGACCATATGGTGCACGTGTCTACCTCCGACACCCCACTTCTCGACTTCCTACAATATGCAGGAGCCCTGTTCCATCATTGGCTCGAAAAGTTCCTGGACGAGGATGAAATAGAATCTGAGGGTGAGGCAGGAACTCTCCTCAGTATCCTCATCCTCGGGTCTTGCCTCACCCTCAGATTCTATTTCATCCTCGTCCAAGAACTCTTCGAGCTATGATGGAACAAAGCCCCTGCATATTATAGTCAAGAAGTTGGGTGCCGGAGGTAGACGCGTGCACCATATGGTCATCAAGAAGCATCCTTGCCCGTGGTTGAACCTCCGGGTGTATTGTCTCCACTAGCCTAACCGCGGCCTGATAGTCCGCCACTTGATAGCTACGGACCCTCCGATACAGTTCGGCAACCGCAGCGATGTGCTGTCCCACAGTATTTTCCTCGTTTCTATCAAACCTTTTAAATTCTCGGAGCCTTCGAGTCCGCTTTGTCATTGGAGGAAGAAAAGATTTTATAGTGGTAGATTTTCTAGCGGTCTTAAGCGACGAACCATCTAACCATAACTTAACACATAAGTATTGCTATTATAAAACATGTATGGACAAGTTCAATTGGTGATAACGCGTACCTTTCTGGGAGCTGGCTTTGTATTGGGGAGGCGTATTTAAGTCTACAGAATCTATTACCATGCAAAAAAAAAAAAAAAAGGAAGAAAAAAGATGAGGAAAATATTTACCTCTAGGATGAATTGTGTGTGAAAAAGAGTGATAGGGTGTAGGGTATTTATACTAAATCATTGAGGTTAATTTAAGAAGGTGAAATCAATAAGATTTTGAAAGATGTATAACTATGGTATAATATAAATTGAAATCAATCTTGATGTATAATTTTGCCTTCATAAAACCTTTAAACAAATAATTAAATTAAAATTTAATAAAAAAGTAAAATAAATAAAAATAAAAGTTTGGAAAAAAATAATTACGTACGTGAATATAAAAGTATAAAGTGATTTAAAATTATTATATAGCAAGTAAAAGTATATACGAATGGACTCGAGTTCGAACTTATGATACACAAACACAAATTTATATTTATCGAGTCGAGATGAGTCGATAAACAAATTCGAGCCCAATTAGCTTCAAATTTATACTTATCGAGTCGAGACGAGTCGAGAAACAAATTCGAGCAAAGTTGAGCTCTAATGGATCGATTTATAGAAAAATAAGTAAAAAATCAGATTTGTGAGCCTTAAACTACCAATCCAACTCGATCCAAAATAAATTATGAAAAATCCTCTGACAATTATGTCCCTGTCATTTGGTAATAATTCTTCTGAACCCACAAATATGTACTTGAGGCTATCGCGTCCACTCAGCTCCATCTTCAGCTCACATCAACACTCTTGCTCTTCACAATTTTTCCTCAGATCGTTTTCCTTTATACAAATAAATTTTCACAGCTGCTGGGATTGTTTTCTATGGCCTGTTCAGTTTCGGTTCAAACTTTTTCAATCTCTTCCAAAGCCCATTTGCCCCCCGCGTCGTCGTCTTCTCCACATTCCACCCAATTAGTTTTTCTTGAAAATGGTTACAAAAATGGCAAAAGTGGAAAAAATTGCCGAAAGTTGAGAGCCATGGTGCAGCAGGCCGTGCAAGGCTCTTCAGCTGTGTATGCCAAAGAGATGGAGAGGCTCTCTGCTAAAGAATCTCTACTTCTTGCTGTAATAAGATTTTTAATATGTTTCTAAAAAATTTCGATTGATTCTTTGATTTCTTGAGAATATTTTAGTGATGGGTTTGTTTTGTTGCTTAGTTTCTTGCTGTATCTTGCTTAAAAATTTGATTTTTTGAATGAAATACAATGTAGTTGGCTCTTCAATGAATTTGCAGTGATAATGTCAGTTGCTTGTCTTTGGAATGTTTTGGATTTGATCATAGTATGCTAGTGTTATGACTTGGGAAGAATCAGATGATTTAAAGGATGAGTGTGCCTGCCACCTTGAATTTGTGCTTTAGTTACATCAATATTGTTTTGGCAAATGTGGTTCAGTTCAAAGATGCCGGGGGATTTGGGGCATTGGTCACTGGAAAAACAACCGAAATGCAAAGAATTGATGTGAATGAGAGAATTGTTGGCCTTGAGAGGCTGAGTCCTACGCCTCGACCAACGACGTAAAACTCTTTTCTTTATTATATTTGTTTAGATCTTAAGTTTCTGTTCTGTCATATGCTGTTATAGGATAGGTTCTCTTATGAAGTGTTTATTTTTTGTGTTTTCTGGCTACTCAGATCACCTTATTTGGAAGGCCGGTGGAATTTTGAGTGGTTTGGATCGGGAAGCTTGGGGTTCATTGCAGCTCGTTTTCTGTTTGAGTAAGTTGCGTTTATCTTCCGTGTTTGTTTAGGGAGAATGTGCAAAAAGTATGCTTTAAGTTTAAGAAGAAATTCCTTAATTTGGCACAAGTTAAAAGTGGCGTTGGTATTAGTAAAATAAAAGCAGTAATGAAAGAATTTGACTAAAAATGAGTTATGTTAGCATAGAAGCTGACATCTGCATTTGGTTTTTTGTGATCGTATTAGTCGAACATATTGTTGGATTGAATATAATTTTCCTGTGGATATCTTTTTGAGGTTATCGGGAAATATGCAAGGAAACTCAGTGTAACTAAACCAAGAGTTAACAGCCCATCATGTGCATTAAAATTTTACACAACTAGCCGATTATTAAGCATACATGGGATTCCAATGGGACATGAACACTGGAATTTCAGTCTCAAGAAGTCATAATTCGCATTTTGAATTTACATTATGGTGCAGGAGGTTCCCTCCCGAGTTGGCAAATTTATTGAAAGTGGATGTGGTGATCAAGGATGGATACACGAAAGTTGCAGCAAGTTTAAAATTATTAAACTCGGTAATACTTTCTTCATGATTAGGCGATAAATTTGGTCCACTTTGGGCGATAACGGTGATGCCATGCACCTCATTTAATTTCAAGAATTTTATTAAATTGACCAACTCGTCTTAAGCATTTTGAATGGTCTAAATGGAAAGATCTTTCAGTGAACGCTGTTCTCTAATCACGGCAAGAAAAGAAACTAGTAGAAATGAAGTCAACAATTTCTTCAAAAATTTCTATGTTTAAGGGACTAATGTCCGACAGTTAACCGGATTTGATAATAAACCAATTAAAACTAGTGTCAGTTTTGTGCCTGCTAACAAAAGAAAAATTAAGTGCAGATAGAAAGCAAATTCATCGTCTCTAGCAAACTATCCGTGGAGGGACCCCTTCGGATGAAAGAGGAATATATTGAAGGGTTATTAGAATCCCCAAAAGTTGACGAAGAATCTGTACCTCAGCAACTAAAAGGTGCTTTAAGTCAGGCAGCCACCACCGTTCAACAGCTTCCGGTTCCTATTAAGGACATTCTAGTCGGTGGAATGAAGGTCCCTCTTGGTGAGTAATCTTTGAGATATGAGATCTGATATTTTTTTTTTTTTTGGTGATCCACTGTAAAACACTAATTTGCACAATTCTACTAGTGTATCATCAAGCGCAAAGAAGGCTATTTCTTTGTTCTTACTATTACTATGATAACACTGAAGCCGGTGATAACTTTAATTTAATCTTCCTTCTAAGTCTGCTTCTTTCGGAACTTCACCATGAACTCAGGTGGGACACTTGAGAGATTATTCATGATTTCTTATCTTGACGACGAGATCCTGGTAATTTCAATCATCGTTTTCTCAGCTATAAAAAGTGTACAAAATATCATCACTATAGAAAAGTTGTGTATATATATATGGATACTATTATTAATGAATCTTGTGCAGATAATAAGGAATACTGCCGGGATCCCAGAAGTACTCACCAGATTAGACCCTGGACCATCATCCGTGGTATGACCGGTAGCTGAAGAATCAATCTTGAAAGGAACCCAAACTGCAGTTTTTTCATTTTTTGTAATTTTTAGAGATATCACATTTATACTTGTCACAATTGATGCCCCAATGAATATTAAGTAAATTGACAAGAAACTCTTGTATTTTTCTCACTCGATCGTTTCAATATAATCTAACTCTGTTTTTTTTCTTGGTCATTTGTTATGTTTTCCATCGTCTATGTTTATTACGGCACGATGTGTAATGCGACGAGGGTGAGGGAGCATTGAATCAAAAGTAACTTAAGATTTTTCAATGGATGAGAAAGGGTTGTTATCAGAGTTAGTTTTTGATGCCTTGTTTTCATTTCCTTTTAGGGCCATTTCAAAGAAAGGTCTGCAGTGTAAACTGCAACTGTAAATGATGAACAAAACTTGAAGAAAACTTCATTTCTTTAAGAAATTGAAACCTATTATTAATCTACAAGAAAATTTCAAGATAACTAATAAACACCATACATTACATAAATAAAAGATGCCTAAAAAGTAATGATATTTCAGTTTTCCTGAATAACAAAGTAAAAAACATTGAAATGCAGCCAAAATTTCAGTACAATCTCTCACTCTCACAGTCTCACTCTCACTACAAAATCAAAAAATGCCCACAACAAGTACACCCCAATTAGTCCCACTCTCATCATCCCTACACTCACCAACAAAAATGAATCGAACGATTCGATTCGATTCGACACGTTCAAACTACAAAAAAAACCAACCGATTCCCTAAAAAAAAAAAAAAAAAAAAAAAAAAAAAAACTCAGCCATTAACGTCGTCTAATTCATAAACCAAGACTCACTAACTAAATGCCCCACCCCCCCATCAAAAGCATTCATCTTGAGTTGTACCTTCTATAAATGGGAACTGATCCACATTGCTAATCTCCTTCAAGAACCCATGATGACCACCGATGACGTCATCGTCGTCGTCATCAAACTCCAAGAACCCGCCGCCCGTATTAGCGTCTCTCCAAATCTCTTCCTCCCCTTTAATCTTCTCTCTAAACCCTTCTCCTCCCCCTGCTGCATGATGAAATCCGGCCATCATCTCCATTTTCTCGTTCGAGCAGAGCATCATATTACTACTATTTTCGTTTTTCGGCTCGGGCTCGACTAACACCCTTGGCTTCTTGGCGACCTTCTCTTCGTCAGACGGCTTTCCTGTGAGCCTCTGGACGAGCTCCCTGAAGTTGGCGGCATCGGTTTTGATCACCTGCGGCGCGAAAATGTGGATTATTCGGATTTTGGACTTGGGTTTTGGGGCTGTGTGGGGATTCTTGTGCATGGCTTAGTGAAGAATAATGGAGTATGGAGGAGCTGTATGTGTGTGTGTGTGTGTGTAATAATGTGGTTAGGAAGAATGTATGTATATTTTGGATTGTGTGAATCAAAGATTGGCCACAAAAAAGAGAGGGAGATGGGAGAATTTGATGGGGAGCAGGCGTAACTGTTATGAAAGAGAGACACCATAAAACAGATCTTGTTGAATTATAATAGGAATTTCAAAAACACGTGTGCATATATATAATCTAGAAGGGAGAGGGATAAGGATAAATAATACTATATATACATATATATATATATATATATATATATATATTTTTTTTTTTTTTAATTAAGCACAAATATACATATATATATATATAATATAGATGCTTCTATTTACAAAATATGAATTGCGGCCTGATATTGTTCTTTTAATATTAGTAGTTGGATTTTTAAGGTGAGTTGTATTTAACTTGTAGATTAGCGTACGTAATGCCGGACCCTGTAACTATCAGTTAAATAATGTAAGATATTAGACAATATTTATGAAATATATATATTAAGATGGGTTAACAAATAATTTACCAGTTTATATTAAATAGTATTTATAGTTAAAGATATTGGTTAACAGTAATACAATTTACCAATTATACGAAAAACATTTAAGTAAAAAAGAACAAAATTAAAAAACATGTATATCTAAAATATCAAAAAAAAAAAATAATAATAATAATAAAACTAAAAGTATTATATAACACGTGTAAAATATCTAAAATGTTGTATTATTTTAACAGGGTAAAAAAGACCAAAGTATTATATAACACCTAAAGAAAATCTAAAAATGTTCTATTATTTTGAAAAAAATGTGTGAAATCACATAATTTTTTTTTTTTGGAAATATTCATGAAAAATATGTCTAAAAACATCTAAATTAAATTAAATTGTTCTATAATAATATATTAAAATATTTTATATACGTCGTGAAATACAATTTTCATCCCAAATTAGATGCTATAAATCATCCTAATTTATTTGGATTTACTTTAGTTATTTTTTATTATACACAACCTTTAATTTTTATACATGTAGTATAAATATAAAAATATAAATAAGTAAACTAATAAATAAATAAGATGACACAACAACATAAATAATGTTATATTCAATGTTACAATTTTATTGATCTAGCGAGTCCTTAATATTCTTGTAATTTTGTTGAGTTTAATTTCATAAGTGTAATGGATCAAGATTGGATCAAGATTTAATAATGTTGTACTCAATTTTACAATTTTATTTTAGTGTAGCGAGCACTGACATTCTTATAATTTGGTGGAATTTAATTTGATAGAACTTTTTCTAACTATGTTTTTTAATATCGTGTGTCAAATTAAATCGAGTCGAAATAGTTTAGGGAGATTTTAACTGTAAGTTTATAGTATACACTATCAAATTAATCATCTACAAAGAATTCAAACATCATACAAAAAAATCTACCTTTATAAATAAAAACTAAAGGTTCTGATAAATCCTAATTAAAAGATAATAAAATAATAATTTATTAATTAAATAAATTTATCCATGAAGCCAATAAGTAATTGAGTAGTCCATATAGAATTTGTCTTTTAATCGACAACTATTAAGATCTTTCAAATTACAAATAACTTGGTTATCTTGAATTTATAAATAAATTTTAAAATTTAATATATTTTTTAAATTCATAATTACTATAAAAAATAAAATATATTTTCAATTTAACATTCACTTTGCACATATTAAAAAAAAAAGTAAAATATCTATGTTTAAATTAAATTAAAAATATCAATACTAATTGACTACAACAAAATCATTATTTATCAATCAATACATTTAACTATCAAGCCTACTAAATCATTAGTTAGAAAAAGTTTTTAGCCCTCATTCAATGAGGAGGAGAATGTAGCTATATAGATTACACATAATATGCAAACACGAGATAAATCTGAGTAGATTTTTTCTCCGTCAACGTCGACGTCGTAATTGGCTACCACCGCGACTTAGTCGCAATTGGGCCGTCGGTGGTGGCAATCACCAAACTACTGAACGCCGTTGTCAGGAAGTTGGACTACTCGGGTGCCATCTAGCTGTTCGACGAAATGCGCCTTAGGAACGTTACACCATGAACATCGCCATCCGCTGCTATTGTCTGCTGAACCGGCCCAACTTTGGGCTCGCTGTCTTCGGCAGCTTCTTCAAGCTCGACCTGAAATCGAGCCTCGTCACCTTCAACACTCATCAGGGGACTCTCTTCCAACGCCGAGGAGCTGCTGGCCAAGTCCCTGGCTCTGAAAATGTTTGACCCCGACGATTTCACGGTAGTCACTGTGGCCGAGGGGCTCTCCGGCACCCGAGCCGCCACCTCCCTTGATTTGCTCGAGTTTCTGGAGAAAATGGGTCGTCTCAAGCCCAAAGCTTTTGCTTATTCTGCGGTTGTCGCCCACCTGATCAAGGATGGAATGGCTGAAAACGCCCTCGACGTAACCGAAAAGGGGGCTTCGGCAACTGCCGCCATCTACGCTTCCATGTTTCGAACTTTGTGCGATGCGGGCTGGTGGAGAGACGTTAAATCCTTGATCCATAAAAATGGCAGAGTACAATTTATGTTTCGATGGGACCTCGTGCAGCATGTTGATGGCTGCTTTTTGCTGGAAAGGAATTGTGGAGGGGGCTGAGGGCGTATTGGAAATGATGGCCCAGATAAACGAAGCGCATCCCGATACAGCCACGTGTGATGCGTCAATACACTTGTGCAGTTTGCTGGGCCATATGGATAAAGTCAAATACTGAGGTCATTGAAGGAATCGGGATTCGAGGTCGATGTTGCTACTATTGAGTTGCTGATTAAAAACCGGTTTGATGTTCTGAGATGGTTATGAAAGAGTTCTGACTATGTAAGTGTGCTTTTGATATCCTGTTGGTGAGGAAAATCTATGACTTCAATTAAAGAATCGTCAACTATGTAGTATCATGAGGTTTCGCAATAGTCGTAGATTACGTAGTATCATGATGTTTTAGCAAGAGTCATGCGGAGTACATATATAATATGCTGAGGTTTAACAAAAGTCTTGAAGGATTACGATGACAATAGCCATCAAATGCTATTGTTTGAGTAGTAGGGTGGATTATGGGTTGGGGATGTTGGGTTCTTTCTTTAAAAGAGGTTTGGAGCCGGACGAGGCCACATTCAACACCCTCCTGAAAGGAGACCTTTCATGGTCGGGAAAGTCGGCAACGACAAGACTCAACTGTTTAAGAGGATATTGAAAATAAGGATCGCAATTTTATGATTTTGACGATTGTGAATGGCCTATGTAAATGTGGTGGGCTCAAGGTTGCCAGTGATTCGTTGTGTACATTCGAGAATGCTGGCTATAACCCCGACATCTACACCTACAGTGCCTTAATCAACGACTTTGTCCAGGAAGATAGAATAGATGAAGCACAAGGGGTCGTGGTCATGAAAGGGGTCCACTTGACCGTCATCACGAGGTTGAGTGATGTCGGACGATGGAAGGATATGAGGGCTTTGTTGGCGACCATGAGGGACGGGAAATTGGGTCTGAACAATGTCGGCTACATCGGGCTTTTGGGTGCATGTTGCCGAGAAGGGATGTTAGGGAGGCTGAGGGAATCTTGAAGATAATGATTTAGGCGAATATGTCTCCCAACATGGTCACTTCAGTTGCGTTGTTGGAAGGGTACTCCTTGACTCATGACATGATCAAAATGGAGAGCTTATTTAAAAAATGGAGAGCTTATTTAACAAAAAGATGTTGGAGAACTCAATCAGGTGCAGTCCCAACATCTCTTTATTAAATAAACTCTCTGGTTCAATCATGTCACGAGTCAAGTAGTATCCTTCCTGTTATGCAGTCCAAGTGAACATGGTGGGAGAGAGATTTTTCTGAATCATTATCTTCAAGATTCCCTCACCCTCCCGAACTCTCCCCTGCCGACAACATGCACCCACAAGTACGGTGTAGCCGACTTCGTTCAGACCCACTTTCCTATCCCTCATGCTCGCCAGCAAAGCCCTCACATACTCCCATCGACCAACGTGACTCAACCCCTACAAAATGGATGTGTACGTGACGACGTCCGGATGGACCCCTTTGGCCAACATCTGGGCCATCACCTCCTGTGCGTCATCGATTCGAGCTTCCTGGACAAAGCCGTTGATGAGGGCACTGTAGGTGTAGATGTCGGGGTTGTACCCTGAGTTCTCGTATCTACGCAGCATATCGTGGGCAGCCTTGAGACACCCGCATTTTGAGAGGCCATTTACAATCGTCGACATCATTAACTCGTCAGGTTTACACGTCCTCGTTTTCAGCATCCCCTTATACAGCTCCAGAGCCATGCGAAATTGCCCGAACATGAAAAGACCCTTCAGGAGGGGGTGAATGTGGCCTCCTTCGGCTGCAAACCCATTTTTAAGAAAGTAGCCAACACCCCAAACCCATATCCCACCTTACCACTCAAGCAATAGCAATTGATTGCGATTGTCATAGTGAATTCGTCCACAGGAGCACCAACAACGCGCATTTCATTCACTAGCTTCAGAACTACAGAAATCTCTTTCATTCTCACCAAATCGCTCAGGAATCTGTTAAACTCTACAACAGATGTAGTAGATCCAACACTCAACAACATTTTTCTCAACATACTCACTGAATCGCCATACACAGGTTTGTTATAAGCCTTACCCGTAAGCAGCCTTTGGTCAGAACACAGCATTTTTCTCCTTCTTCCCGTCAAGCTCAGTGCTGGTCCTCCAATAATCCGCCGAGAAGACAGCAATTTCCACCTTTCCATCAACTGAAGTCGTCGTCTTCATCTTTTTTTTTTTTGGATTTTTTTTTTTTGGATTTTTTTCTATCTAAAATGAAAGAGGAAAACAGAGGAGCGGAAACGGAAAAATGGGATAAGCTTGCAAAAATGAAAAATGTGAGGATTTCGTAAGCTTGGAGACTAGAGAGAGAGAGAGAGAGCACCTTCATAGTGTGTAATTCCTTGCTCCACTACTTTACCATTGCCACGTCACATTTTACGGTGTGAATTTTTTTTTTTTTTTACACTAACCGCCTGTACTATTGTGTTATCCATCCATAATACTTTCTTTATTAGTAAAAATTAAAAATAAAATTTGAATCTTTAGTTGAATAATTATTTAAATGTGGTACTTTTGCATCTTGAGTTTCAATAATGTTGTACTCGAACACCACGAGCTGAACGACCACTGAGTTCGAAAATCAAGTGAGCCACTACTAGGGTCGAACACGAATGATCACTGAGGTCGAAAGTCGAGTGATCCACCACTGGGGTCGAACGTCGGAAGCCGAATGACCGCTGAGGTCCAAAACTGAGTTACCCACTACTTGGGTCGCACACCGAAAGCTTAATGATCACTGAGGTCGAAAACCGTACATTAGCATATTCAAATCTCTACTATACATATAGGCAAACAATGGAGGACAATTTTCGAATTGACACGTGTCTTTTATGGACTAAAATATCCTTCTTTTGTCCTTTAATTACAATTTTACCATTGAATTTTTATATTGTTAATTAAATTGGTCACAGAATCGTCACTTCCCTCATTTTACGGGAGACCACTGCTTAGAGTTTCATCTCTTTTACATTGACCGACTTATTGCACTGTATGGTGGTCTGCGCACGTTGTCATTTGTCAAAAGCAATCCGAAAAAACAGGATTTCGGACGTCTCAATTTGTCCCCCCCATTTCCTCTTATCTCTTCATTCCTCTGAACCTCATTTCTCTCTGATAAGATCGTGAATGCAAACCTAGCCACCCCGCCCACCACCACCGTGGCTCATCACCACCAAAAGCGCCACAACCAGCACCAATTTCTACACACTTCCATCCTCCTCCAACCACGCCTTCTTCTTCGATTTGGAGGTCATCATCTCCGCAGGCCCCCCAAGAATCCTCCTCCGCTGTCGCCGACCTTTGCCCCACCGTTGAGATCTTCTACAAGGGCTACCTCCTCCCCCTCCACCCGTCTCTCCATTGTTTGCGCACTACTCCCGCTCTAACTGCACTTCTCCTTCGGCCTCCCTACATCCGCTGCCGACTACATCGGCCTCAAGCATGACTACATCTCCGTCCCCAAGCTCTTCCGGAAAGAGCAGAGTTGCCCAAGGTGCCGCCTCCTTTTGAGCTCTGTGAATCAATAGGGTTTCCAAAATTTCATTTTCGTTCCCGTCTGAATCAAGTTAGAAGCTCCAGAAAGTTGAAGAAGAACGATTTAAGTTGACAGAAGATTTCGATCTCAGAAGTAATTTAATTTATTAAATATCTCATCTTAAATGTTAAATGTCCGAATGGTTTGTGTGTGTGTGTGTGTGTGTATGCAGATTATCAGTATCAAATTTGTGCAAATTTATCTGTTTATTGAAATATGTTTCAAACAGAAGAAAAAGAAGAGAAGGAAAAGAAGCTTTAGGCCAATAAAAATAACATGAAAGTAATTTTACCTTGTCACTCTGTCTATATTTGTGTTCTTTTTTCTTCGTTTTCTTTGTTGAATTTGTGTATGACCAAGAACCGTATTCGTGTAATTTTGTGTAGTATGTTTATATGATATGATAATTGTGTGCTTTTTTTAAGGTTATTGTACTGAATTTGTGGATGACTAAGAACCTTTTCTTGTATGACTAGGTTGATGGTAACAACAGTAAATGGAAGAAGGGTGGCAATGGATTTTAAGTAGGGAAGAAGAAGCTGAAAACGAAGCTGACGCCATTGGCGAAAGCTGAAGCTGCACATGCTATGGAAGTCGACAACTGAGGTTATTATGAATGGGCAATCTTTTTTAGTGCAATAGATGTAGATGTTGGAACATGCAAAAGCCACCCTTTTATTCTATTATTATTAATAATTCTCTCTTTGTTCCTCTTTAAATAAAAAATATGCTTTGTTTGTTTTACTTACAATTTTCGATGGGCAATTGGTGATGGTTAGTGTTTTACAATTTCCTAATTCATTTCTAAAAATTATGCAGCACCGCTACCGCATAGGAAGATCCTTGGTTAGATAGACTTCCTCTAGCAGAAGATAAAATGCAAGAAGATGAACCAGTCATGGTCACATTTCTCAACCCGACTGATTTCCAAATAAAGAAGCTCCCGAGCAAGGCAATTTTGAAATGTGTGATTTTTTTTTTTTTCAATTTTAGGTCTGACGATTTTGTTTTAGGATTCAAGAGTTGGTCACCATTTTGAGCTAATTTACCTCTCTTATATTCGTAATAAGTAAATGGTCATGTATTATTTAGATTCTTGGGCTAGAGAAAATTCTATCTAAAATTGATATAAAATCCTATTAATGAAATGGGGAAGAAAAGCAGAGGGTTTCTGAGGATCACATCAAAGGTTAAGAAGTATCTGAAATGAAGAAGATCGATCAAATTTTCGACCTCAAACTGAATATATTTTTTCATTTTTTGTTCTACTTGACTGGTTTCTATTGAGTAAGCGTCTTAGTTTACTTATGTTGTCATTGTGATATGTCATAATTTTGGCGAATGCAGAAACTAGAGGACACCGTCTTGAAGGATTTGGTCCCCGGAATTCTGCGATTGTCCTTCTCCACGCAATCTTCAACCTACTCTCTCATTCATATTTTTTCTCTTTTGCAGAGGCACAAAGAAAATACAAGAGACGGTGAACCCTTGCGACCTTAAGTGTCTATGCAACAGTGAATTCCCCTGGCCCGTTATTCAACAATTGGAGCTTCCTTTAGCCCTAAGGTAAATTCCCTTGTCCCGTTATCCGACAATATAGTTCTATTCAATTTATTTATTTTATTTTTTTTTTTTGGTTTCTTTTTGGGGAGCAAATCTTTTAAGTTTTAGAGGGGCTGAATTTGATATAAAATTTGAGCCAATTTCTATCTCAAGCTTATCGATATCATATTTTTCTGAGCTTATATTTAATTGAATTTGGGATGATTAGTGGTTGGCTATCCCATCCCCATGCTACAAATATTTCAATTTTTCTTTGGTTTTGCTTTTCAATTTTATTTATTTATTGCTAGAAATATGTCAACGGAAACACCGAAATTCATTGAAGCTGCTAACACATAAAAATCATAAGTGACAGTGTCAGCTTGAGAGGCGGACTTTTTGCCCGTGGGAGAAATTATGTACATAGCCAGGTATAGAGTATGATTCATAGCATTTCTCTCTATAATTCTTCAGATATAATTCTCAGGCTTATTTATTTTATTTG
>CACSLK010034598.1:21272263-21287034 GCA_902706635.1 Striga hermonthica
ATGGTTGGTTTTTTCCGGGCAGTTGAGAAGTTGATGTTGACGATGGAGTTGAATTTCAACGGTGCTTCGGGCTGGCTTTATATCATGGTTCCTTTTAACCCTCGGTCCTGAGGTGTCTATTTTTTTCTCCATTTGTTGTTTTAGTTTTTATATAGTTGGTTTATTTCTTTATTGCTATACTAATTATTATCTTGAATTTTTATATTTAGGATATTGTGATGTTTGGGTGTAGGCACTTGCATGTAAAATTATTATGTTTTACATTACTTAGATGTCATTGTCATATACTGTGAAAAAAGATTTTGTGTATAGCCATTGAATTTATTGATAAATATATGGATTTCATTGGAGTGGTTCCATCACAAGTTTTTGACCTTGCATGTAGGTTTTGCATTTATGACCATTGAGCTTATTATAGATGGTGCATGTATTAAGCAGTTATTGTGCATGAGAGTAATATTAATTTGACAAAGACATTTATTATTATTACTGTAATCACTCATTACTAGGTTTTTAGTGATATGTTTTTCATTCGTGTAACATGTTTTTACTGTTAGTCTGTGAACAGGGTTTGGGGACTGGTACATGAAGCTCCTGTTTGGTGGGCCTCATCCCTGACAGCCGAGCCTGGGTGCTGATACAATTATCAAGGGTACGGGACAACTCAATTGGTGTTTGGTATGGCTTTCTGTTTCCATTATACATTTATTTCTTGTGAATTATGCAATTTTTTGTCCAGCTTGAAACAATCAATGTTTCTTATCTTCTGTCAGTTATGCTTGTTACTTGCTGCAACTGATTTGTCAAATGAGGTTGACTTGTGAGCAGCTCTAGAAGGGAAAAATGAAAAGCTAGAATTAGATGTCTTCAATTTTCCTGGTGCTGGTGGTGTCGATTAGTCAATGTACAACACATATGAGGTCTGTTTCGTCCATCTATGTTTTTGTTTCTTCTTTTTTTATTTTTATTTTTTGCATTGAGCTTATTATTGTTGGTGATGGAATTGAGTTGTGATGCAACATTGGAACATTCCCTTCGTGTGTTTGTTGAGGCTTCAATGAACATGACATACCAGAAAAAAAAAGAGGTTGTAACTTAACACAAAAATGACACAACGTACTTATAATAAGAAAATGAACATTAGTTATTAACTAAATAAATGGCCTTTCTTAAAATGGTAGTGTGTACCTGTGAAGTGAAAGTTGTGCCGATTGATCATAACTACCTCCTAAGTGTATAATGTGTATTGACTTTTGTGTATCCGCATCTGTTTTGATTTGGAACCTTTTATCTTTAATCTTTTGGACATGTAGAAAGTGCTGGTAGTCACATGGGACGTCGATTTGTATGGTGAATTGCTCAAAATTGGGGGAGGAAAGCTGTATAAATTAATGATTCAGTATTTTGTATGATTATTCAATTTCTCGGGTACATAAGCATAATCGACACCATTTTCCAGAAACTTTGTTTTGTTTTTTTGGTGGGACTTCAGGATGACGGTCTACTTTAACGAGGTGGGCTGGCTGGAAAAGGCACGAACAAATGACCACGAAAGAAGGAATTCGTAGCATCGCTGCACAAGCAAAAGACGGAACTTTTCACAGTACTTATCGCGAAAAAATTGTTGCCTCTTAGAGTCGGAGAATACGAGGAGAACACTTTGACAAAGCAGAACATGTTAGGGCATTTTTTCCTTTCAAACAAGTACAAATATATGTATACATATTGGGCCAAAATGAGCCGCCAAAACAAATTGGGCCACTTTTTATTAGAACCTAATAAAACATAGTGTATAAAAATTGACAATTTTATTGTACACCTACAAAATATACTAAGGAATGAGAATGATTTAGAGTATAAATTATTTTGAGAAATTTGTTTGAATGTTACAGACAAATGAGTCAAAAGAGTGGTAAAAAAATTATTGAAAAAAAAAATATTTGTGAATAACATTTTGAACAAACAAAAAAATATGTGGCATTTTGGTTGCTCCATAAAATATGGGCAAGTGTTGTTTTAAAAATTTTTATAAATACTAGATATAATTATAGACTGGACTAGGGCCGGCTGTGCGTGCACAGCCGGATCCAATCTAGTATTATCAATAAATAATAAGAGAAAACTTCTCTCCCTCTATATTCTCTTACTCATAAGTCATACCTTGTTACAATATTTTATTTCGATTAGGCTAAAGTTAAAAAATTGTGGCGAATATTATAACCAACACTTAATTAAAAAAGATTGTAATATACTGTTTTGATGTTAAAAATTATTAATTTTTAATTACATCAATATTATTTTTATTTTTCCTTATAATTTATATAGTTAAATTTATTGTGATATTTTGAAAATTTGGGTATATATGTTTAAGAAACTGTAACGGTCAAATATATATATATATATATATATATATATATAATTACTGACTGGCTAGCATTTAAGAAAACCTCTTAAATTATACCTACGTGGCAGATTCCCGCCTAAAACCGTTACTAATCATTTATTTTTTACTATAAAATCAAATCGGCATTAAACCATCTAAAACTGTTACTAATCATTTATTTTTTATTTTTACCACAAAATCAAATCAGCATTAAACTGTTACTAATCATTTATTTTTTACTTTTTGTACTGCAAAAACACATATCAACATTTTTTTTTTTTTTTGGTACAAACACATATCAACATTAGTATTAATGCTTTAACTGTTATAAAATTGACAAAAAAATTCATTTACCGATGAAACTACTGTAGTCGTTACAATTTGGTTGATTTATACATATTTTTTTAACAAGTTAATTAGAGGTCCCATTTATCAATATACATTTTATTATGCAAAAACTTGATTTGGTCAACATATGTACAGTTAATAATTATTAATGCAGATTGTACCGGAAAAAAATGGTAATTATTAATGCAGAACATAAAGTGAATAAATAACCTTAAATACAAAACATACAAATAAAGAAAGACAAATTACAAATAAAAAAGTATGCCACAAGCTCCTTAATCTATGAATTAGTCCTGCAAAATAAATTAGAAAAAAAAATACATATATAATATAACATCAAATGAATTCTTTCTAAGTTATTGAATTAAATAGTTCTAAATATGAAAAATGAAGCCGAAAAATTAAAGAAAATATTGAATGAAATAGAAACAATGAAAGTACATGATTTCTACGGGTGGCTTATTTTTTTTAAAAAAAAATAAAAAATCTGTGGCAAAAAATAAAAAAAGTTGTGGACAAACATAAAACGGCCGGATTTCGAAATCTGTTTTTCTAATTAAATTTTTATTAGAAAAACGGATTCTGAACATCCGTTTTTATTTTGTATTTATTGTTTTTAAAGCAAACGGTCGAATTTAAAAGAAAACGGTCGAATTAAAAACGGTCGAATTAGAAACGGATTATGATAATCCGTTTTTATTTTTAAAAAAAGGGATTTCGAGAATCCATTTTTCGGTTGATATAAAAAGCTGAAAAATCCTCCCCCAACCAGAACAGCAGCTGCGCATTAGCTAATCAAAGAAAAGGGTTTTTGTTCCATTTTGAAACAATCTAGCTCAATTAAAAAAAAACAACAAATTTTCAACCAATCGTCGGAGAAGAGGTTAGTTGTTATTTTAATGTAATGTAATATCATTTTTTGTTGTTTATGAATGTTTAATAGATATATTTGGTTAATTGAGTATTGTTTAGGAAATCTTGAATGTTGGTTTAATAGCTGTGTTAAATGATTATAATTAGTTATTGTATGATGGGTTTTTGTTGTATGTTGAATATTTATATGAATTGTTTATGAATTTGATGTTATTGTTGGATTATGGTGATTAATTAGTTAGGATATTGGTGGTGATTAGGGTTTTTGTTGTATGTTGAATATTTATCCGAATTGTTTATGAATTTGATGTTATTGTTGGAAGTTGGATTATTGTTGGATTGTAGTGATTAGGGTAGGGTATTTGCTATTGTTTTTTAGTTTGAGTAAAAATATAATTAATTTTTTTTTTTTTTTTGTGCAACATGTTATAAATGGCGTCTATCGGTCCCTATTTTGTTAATGTGTACTGGAAAATTCCTCAGAGTGAGTTAGGGAATTTTTTGAATTATTTGGCTCGTCCGGATTGTTCATTTATTATTAATGAAAAATTTCATATGAACAATTGGTAGATATGATTTACGAAAATGGTGGATTTCGTGATAGTTGGACAATTTCGAATATTACTTTCATGGTCCAACAACCGGATAATTCGTTTATTCCCGCAAGACTGGATAATGATAGTGCTCTTGCGTGGATTTACTACTTTCCTCGTATGTCCGTTGTGTTTTTGTATATAGTGTTGGAAGCAAACACACAGGTTACACGGGTTGAGGATCCTACCCGATCATATGGTTACGGGGGAGTGTTTGGTGATGAGGGTACGTGGACTACGCATGCCGGCAATTTTGGTGAAGGGACGAGTAATTTCGGCGAAGGGACGAGTAATTTTGGCGAAGGGACGAGCTTTACCATGAGAGGACCGGACATTGAGGAAGAAATTGTTGGAGATGAAGATTTCAGTCCCGGTGAAGACGATTTAACTGATGAGACCTCGGAAACCGAATCAGACAGATCAATTAATGAGGAGAGCGAACAAGAATTCATTGAAGAACACCCATTTCCAAATGAAGGCCTCCACGTATATCGCGAGATGGGTGAGTGGGACCCGTCGTGTGTAGACATGGACGAGTATGCCTTGCCACTCTAGGATGGGCATGTCGAGACTATCCGTTTGCATACAGTTTTTCGTACCAAGGAAGAAGCCCAAACTGGTATTATGGCCTGGAATGTTGAGAATCTTAGGGCGGTCCGAACAAAAGATTCCAACAAGAAGTCGTTCAAAGTTGTGTGCAGATCAGCTGAAGTTGTACCATGTATGTGGAAGGCTCGGGTGAGTCTTAATCCACGGGTGCACGACATGTGGGAGGTAACCGAATGGACTGACAGACACACTTGCATGCAGGTGTTCGAAAAAAATGACCACAAAAATGTCACCGCCACCATGATCACAAATCTTCTGTCACAGACCTCATTGAGTGGACGATGTCGGATAGATCCGGCCATTGCGACCAACATAGCAGCTGGAGGGTAGCATCATCAGGCAGAGCAAAGGTCTTCTTCAAGATATCCGATCGACCTAAGGTTCTCTCGAGCTGCCCCGACCACCACTCGTGCTCAAGCGGCAGCGTAGGGTCCCCACGAAAGCCAGAGGGAACCTTCGGTAAGGCATCCCAGATAGCTCCGGGGTCGAGCTGCTCGAAATCATCCTCGGCGATCTGCTCGCCAGCCTTCTGCAGGGCAAACTGGAAGCAGTCTACCCCGAAATCTTGAACCTCCTTTAGGAATTGTGGCGACTGCATGAAGTTAGCCACCACTTGTGCGCGATGCTCACGGAGGAAGAGCTGCCCAGTTGTTGTCGCCCAGAGCATTTGCCTCGCTCGAAGAGCAGTGGCATTTGTGTGGCGTTGTTTCTCCTCGATACGGGCAGCCCTTTCTTTAGCCAGGGTCGCCTCCAGCTCAGCTCGAGCGGCCTCTGCCTGGGCATGGGCAGCCTCCGCCTTGCCCGAGCAGCCTCCGCTTGCACTCGAGTAGCCTGCTCCTGCTCGAGTGCAGCCTATTTCTTCTTTAGCGCGGTTTCTTTTTCGGCCACCACAACCTCCTTTACCGCGAGGGCAACTTCTCTCTCCGCGAGAGCCTCGTCCTTCTTTGCGAGCTCTCCGTCAAGGGATTTAATCTTTACTTCAAACTCGGTTTTTTGCTCAGTTTTTGTCTCGTGGAGCTTAACATTGTGTTGCAGGAAAGTCGAGTTCTTGTCCTGCAGAAAGCATATGTTGCTCTCGAGGCTCTTTATCGACTTCCCCGAGCTGTCTCGGGCCTTCTTGGCTATAGGCAAAAATTGGACCAAGCCCTGTAATCAAAGAAAAGGAAACTACTCAGTGCATGCGCAACAAGGGAATGATAGGGAAGAATCTAGGCAAACATGAGAAAAGCAGTACCTGCGCGAGCCACTGAACCAGCTGGTCGCCAACTTCCGGCAATGTGGCGCCAACTTTCTTACGATCGTCCTCGAAGAGAGCACCCTCGAGACGTTCGGCCACCTCATTAACGAAGGCCGATAACAGGGACGTCGACTTCGAAGTGAGAGGATCAAGGGGAAAATGACTGGTACGCCCCCACTTCCAGACCACCTCGCCCTGGTCGGTGCGAGAGCGTTTACCCAGAGCCACCTCGCGCCCCGTGTCATCTCGACCGCTAGACTCGACTAGTGCCTTGATCGAGCCAGTGGAGTGGGTCTTGGAGGACTGCTGATCGAGGGGAGGCTTTTCGTGAGTTTTGGTTTTGGACGAGGCAATAGGTTCGGAGGATTTATCGGTGTTTTTGGAGGGAGTCTTATCTTTGGGATTGGGGGCTCGGTGGTCGGTTTTCTGAGAGCGGTCGCCGGTCTTATGCTGGTGGTCGATAGTTTTTTGGCGGTCGTTGGTCTTGGAAGTGGTCGAGGATTTTGTGGTCGAGGAAGAGGTAGATTTGTGTTGGATACTCTTCTCGGGAAGTGGCGGCGGAGTTTGTCCTTGCGGCGGTTTGGGGGGCTGCTGGTGTTGATGTTGTTGCGGCTGCTGTTGTTTTTGTGGTTGTGGTTGCGGCTGTTGTTGCTGTTGTTGTTGTTGTTATTGCTGTGGTTCCTTCGATGGCAGTGGAGGAGGCGGTAGAGTCTCTCGCGGAGGTGATCGTTGTTGCGGTTCCGGTCGAGATCCGAAAGAAGTAGCTGACCCCTCAGCTTGGCCTCCGGTCGAGCCAGAGGTAGCCCCGATCTTCTTTATAAGAGAAGACTTCCTAAGGGGAATACTGAAGCTAGGAACCTCTGCAAAAAGGTAACGAGAATTTTAAACACAACACTAATAACTTTTACATGAGACGAGAACAAAGGATCACATATGCACTCGAACAATCCGATCGAGGATTACCTGGATCATTCTCGAGTCGAATTAGATCGAGGATCTCATTAGTAGGAGGAGGATAAATTTTGTGGGTGAGTAGGCCGCAGTGGTGGAGAAGGTTCTTATCCTTGAGAAGTTTTTCTGACGCAACGGTCTTGGCGTTCCAAGAGTGGACCCATTGCTCGTAAAGAGGGTTTGGAAGAGGGGCCGAGACCTCCTGCGGAACCTCCTTAACCCAAGGGATAGAAGGCCACAGGAAAAGGCACGTCAGGATCGACGAAGATGAACCGGTCTATCCACTTGGGGAGATTGGAAGGAACGTCAATGATAAAATGGGCGCTGTTTCGGCTTTTCAAATAGAGGCCTCTGGCCTGTTTGGAAGGGGCGTAGCAGTAATGAAAGAATGCAAGGTCGAATCGACCAAGACGGATGTGGCAGAGGATGATGAAGGTGGTCATAAAGCGGATGGCATTTTGGGAAGTTGGTGTAGAGGAAGCCCGAACCATTCAAAAGTTTGGAGCAGCTCAGGGCACAGAGGAAAACGGAGGCTGAGTTTGAATTGGATTTCGGAAAAGGTATAACAGTTCTTGGGAGGATGATCGTATTTGTCGGAGGAAGAGGAACTAAAAAACGACCAACCGCTGGGGTGGCCGATCTTCTCAGGAGAAAACCATTTATGGGAGAGAGAAAGGCGCTTAGTGGAATTGTTGCGTGGGTTTTCGGCCGAGGTTTTGTGGGAAGGAGAGTTGGAAGTACCAGGCTGAGAAGAAGAAGGCAGAATGGTCGAAGAAGGAGCAGAAGTAAGCTGAGGAGAAATGACCTCGTCCACCTCTGGTTCGTCTAACTCACCAAAGGCAGGTCGGCGACAGTGGAGAGGAATATTGTCCATAGTGTCCCCGAAGTTGGGAGAAGCGACACGGGCAGTAAAAATGATGGTGGGGACGGTCTCGCCGGAGCGAAAAATCGAGAGAGGAACAACCTCAAGTGCAGAGGGTAAAATCTGAACTGAACCAGAGGAAGTGGTCAAAGAGGAAGATGGAGGTGCAGGATCTGAAAAAAGAAAAACAAAATCGAAGTCAAAAGAGGGAAAACTTAGGGTTCTACGAGGAGGGTGATTTTGGAAGATCAAAGGGGGAAAACAAAAATTTCAGGAGATTTTCGGAGAAGAAGGCAAAATTCACAACGATTAACAAGCGAACACAGACACCCAACATACAAATTCAAAGCAC
Organism: Striga hermonthica; assembly: GCA_902706635.1. Taxonomy (NCBI): domain Eukaryota; kingdom Viridiplantae; phylum Streptophyta; class Magnoliopsida; order Lamiales; family Orobanchaceae; genus Striga; species Striga hermonthica. The sequence goes on from CACSLK010034598.1 coordinate 21,280,472, forward strand.
TTAATCAACAAACCTCAGATACCAAATTTGAAAAATTCAAAACACAAAAATCCCAGATACGAGAAACGAAAAATCAGATGAGGAGCAACTTACTCATAATCGCAGAAGGGAGAACTGGGAAAGCTCAAAGACTGTAGGGGAAATCGCCGAAAGATTTAGGGTTTATTGCAGAAGAAATCTTGAACACACAAGAGCTTAAGATTTGCAAAGGTGGAAAAAATCGGAAAATTCTCTAAGTGTGGATTTTATACTTGGGAAAGTTAAAGGGTGGGAAGATGAAGACCGTTGGATTAAAGCCAGATCTAACGGTGGTAGGCATTAACTCACGCGGCACTCAAAGCAGGCGCGTTATGCGAGGAGGCGCTATCATTAAAGTGACTGACAAGGGCGGCAGACGCGACGCGTGGCAGGAAAGTGGGTATGACGGAAAGGATGTTTTAAACAACCTGCCCACCCCAAGGGATGTTTTAAACAAGCGACTTCCAAGTCCAACCACACCACATACATCATGTCATCCAAATTATACCAACATTCCAAGCATAAGAAAATGTGCAATAAAGCGAGTAGAACGGAAGAATAACTGAATTTCATTGACTTTTGAGCAAACTTTGCAATTTACATCCTTGTTTGAATTCTTTAGCTTCCTTTGAAAAAAGCTAAAAGTTTTACACATAATATTTTTTCAAATTAGCTATGTTCCATGACCTGGCAAGTGATCGGCCTTTTGTGTCCTTTAGCGAGTACGCTCCTCCTGCGTGCACTCGCTCGACCAGGTATGGCCCTTCCCAGTTCGGCTCTAGCTTTCCAACATGTTTTAGCACATCGACACGTTTACAGACCAGGTCGCCTACTTGGAGTCTGCGAACTTTCACCTTTTTGTCATGAGCGGCTCGCATCCTTTGCTTGTATGCCTCCACCCTGATTGCTGCTCTCCCACGCAGCTCCTCAATAGTTATACATAAGATAAACAACATATAAACAAACTTGTATATAGACGTCAAATAAACATAATATGACAATTCTCTAATATTAACCGTATAGTTATACATAAGATAAACAACATATAAACAAACTTGTATATATACGTCAAATAAACATAATATGACAGTTCTCTAATATTAACCGTAGAGTTACAATATATAAACAACACTAGAACGGGATAAAACATAATACACAATTCTGAATGACTGTAAAATCCAAATCGAATGTGGTTATACATAAGATAAACAACATATGTCTACTTTAAATGACATTTACAAAGTTCAACTAACAATTTTGTGTACTCTAAAAAACAACACAGTATAAATTATATATAACTAACATTTTGTGTATATGTTTACTACACTCCTTCCTGGCGGCGCGCACAAAATCCTGAACTACCCTTTTTCTCTTTCGTCATCTGCACCGGCATGCCCAACCGCTCCGCGCGCTTCATCTTCTTCGGGATATCAGTGACAACAACAACAACACCGTCGTGGAAAACAACATATTCACCCTTTCGATTCGACGACGCTCGGTGAGGATGACCAGACAAAGTTGTACAACCTCAAGTTCGTCCTCAAGGTCGGGATTTCAAGATTGACGACGACGACATGACCAAGGGCTATACCATTAATAAACATAAACCCGAATATCCCCAAATTCAAGCCTCAACCTTCCAAATCCCTACCAGAGGAGCAAAAAATCGATAATATCAACCTCCCCCGTCAAAACATCGATGAAGTGTGTTAGTTTTTTTTTTCTTTTTTTTTTTCTTTTGGATCTGTGTTGACGAGAATCTAGAATGGCGAGGTTTTTTGATAGCGAAGATATATTTTCTTAGCCGATAATTATGGTTGGTAAAAGATTTACACGATCTTCCAATTTAGTGGTCCTATGGGTAGCATTACATGCAGTTGAAAGAACTCAATGTGTGGCAGTTTTATTTGGTAAGTTACTTTTAGGTTATATTAATTTAAATAATACTCCCTCTGTTTTTTTTATAAATGTGGATATCAATTTTTATGCAAATTAATTGTCGCTGGAAATATTTTATTCATTCTTTCAACTTTATCCTCTTTAACAAATCTTAAAAAATCACCTAAAAACTTTCTCTCTTATCATTAGCTTTAAAAATGACTCATTAATAATTCAAACACAAAATTTAAGAGAATTAGTAGATAAGATAATTACATAACTCATAAAAATAGTAATTTAAAATTTTTAAATTAAAAAGACATCTAAAAAGAAACAAAGGAGTATAAAAATTATATTCATAAAAATAATGTGTCTATCTTATTCTTAAGTCCTTCCACCACCTCTGCATCTGCCCAGAGAGCAGCTCATAATCTCCCATGGCCACTTTCAAAAACACCATAGTTCTCATCGGAGCACACAAACACACACGCAGGCTTCAAAGAAAAGGGCTTTAGCAAGAAAAAAAAAGCTTATACTTCCTTACAGGATATTTAAGGAAGGTGGGTTTTCGACGTCTTCATTTTTATCTGTAAGAAATGGTCTTGTGTAGTGTGGGGTCGTTTGATCTGTTGTTTTGTAGCAATTTTTTGATCTTTTAGAGTGTCTGTTGTTGGATTTATAGCGAATATTTTCTGTGTGCTGTGGTTATTTCTTGGTGTCATGGATTGGTGAGGTTTTATAAGCTGGTGCATTTTGAGCTTGACATGCGTTTTGTTCAAGAAGATATTCATATTTTGATATCGTGTTTACTTGGATGTGATTTAGGTCTAGAAAATGGAATTTGGTTGTCCAGATGGAATGTAGATTATGTGTGTGTTTATTTCATATTGGGAAGAATTTGAGTGCCTTCTAAATGCAGGCTGACTTAGTGAATGCTTCTCTACACGTTTTACGAAACTCGGATTTAGTTTTATGTTTATGTGTTGGATATTTGACGTATCTACCCGAAAATAATTGAGCTTTGTTATGTCAAGAAGACCTACATTGTATAATCCAAATGATTGTTTATGTAAAAGGACTTTCCTTTTTTGAAATTTTTGTTGGCAGATGCTCACAATATCTTAATTAATGATAAATTCCTTCATTTGTGGGTAAACGAATCTTGATTCTTAGGTTTAGGTCTTCCATGTGTCTTCTTTGACATCGCCATAACTTTGTATCAAATTTGAATGTTGATATCACTCACTCTGACTCCGTAAATTGTCGGCAGCATTACTATCTATCTTAAAGCGACATGGCTGCAAATGCGACTCCCGGCACTCACATTCTATCTCCAAAGTCTCTTGTTCCCGCGTCTCATGCAAATTGCAGACCGAGCATTGCTTATTTCGGCAATGAAACCAAAGGCACGTCTTGGACAAAGCTTAGAAGCTCTTTTTCGCAACCGGAAACACAGTCTTTCTCCAAAACTTATGAAATAAATTGGTCGAAATGTGAAAGGCTTTGTGTAAAAGCAATGTCGGGAGCTAGTGAAAAACAGCCTTTGCCAGGACTGTCTGTTGATCTGAGAGGTTGGTCCTTTTTACCTCGTTTGGCGTTCAATTTTCGATTTTCGTAATGCCTATGTTGCGTGCGTCATTTAAAATTATATATGCCTGTCCCAATACTTGAGAGCATGTTTAGCTCTTATAAGATGTTTTTATCTTGACTCAAAAAATTCAATGGCTAAGCTTTTAAAGGTGAGTAATGGTTCTACAAATTACCTATGTACAGTGGTTTATCTTCAGGAAAAAGGGCATTCATTGCCGGTATAGCTGATGATAATGGGTATGGGTGGGCCATTGCAAAATCTCTAGCAGCTGCCGGAGCTGAAATTCTAGTTGGGACTTGGGTTCCTGTATGTATTTCACTCTCTGAGCTTTCGTCTTTTTTCCTTTTTGTTCTTTTTTTGGTGCTAACAGCACTCTAATCTCAAAGCACTAAATATCTTCGAAACCAGCTTACGGCGTGGGAAGTTTGATGAGTCACGGGTGTAAGCATCGACTCATTTTCTAATTAAAAAGCTTCGTATGTACTTCCTTTTTTTTTTTGTTGTGTTTGTGGTTTTCCCAGACCCCAACCAGTTGGGAATATACTGGGTATGTTGTTGATGTTGTGTTTGTGGTTTTACTTTTTTTCGCGATTTGGTACTGTTAGGCTGCCAGATGGTTCTCTAATGGAAATTGCAAAAGTCTACCCACTCGATGCTGTTTTTGACTCTCCCGAGGATGTTCCTGAAGATGTAAGAAGAAGCCTTTTCAACAATACCCCAATTCCTGGTTTATAATATTTTTTTTACCTGCGGTTACATATTAATTTATACTGCTACGCAGATCAAAACAAATAAACGCTACGTAGGATCTTCAAAATGGACTGTGAAGGTTCTTGGCTTCTATATGTTTTCTTGTTCCTTTTGCCTTCTCTTATATACATTGTAGAGTTTTTTATGTTGTTATCACTTCAATGGAAATTTAGCAACATACAAAATTCTAGCATTGCCTGGCAAAAAAGTGAAATATCAAAACAAAAAATGAAGTTAGAAAAATGGAAACAAATACTACGTTCTTTTGACTGTCTTTGAAAATTGGTACTTATGCCAATATGTTCACATGCTGAAGGCTCTCTCTCTGTTGCAGGAAGTTGCTGAATCGGTGAAACAGGGTGTCGGCACAATTGACATTCTCGTTCACTCGCTTGCCAATGGTCCAGAGGTGTTCCCTTTATCATAGTTTTGCTTTTTTTTTTTTTTTCTTCTAATCATTTTCTAAAAAACATAACGGTTTTATCTCGTGTTGTCTGGAAATAAATTGCAGGTTGGTAAGCCTCTGCTGGAGACATCCAGAAATGGTTACCTTGCAGCAATCTCCGCATCAAGCTATTCGTTTATTTCTCTCCTCAAACACTTTCTTCCCATCATGACTCCTGGTATTTTACTACATATGTTCCCTATCTTGCAAAATAAAGAAAAAGTTAATTTGCCGCCAATAATTATCATTTTTCGACCTTTTCTCCTCTTCCCTGCAGGCGGTGCCACAATATCTCTAACATACATTGCCTCCGAGAAAATAATACCAGGGTACATTTTCCCTTTTAGTCTGACTATGGAAATTTTCCTCTTTGGATTTTCAAAAGCTACATATACCCTGTGTATCTGACTGGGGAAATACAAATCTTGAAGGGTGCTTGTAAATTTGTAATTCTGAAAGATCATTTTTTTTTTTCTTTCTTCGTTTATTTTAAAAAAATGGTAACGTTGCAGTTTAACCTTTTGCTTTCCAGATATGGTGGCGGGATGAGTTCAGCAAAGTCTGCTTTAGAGAGTGACACAAGGGTTGGTCCTTTTTTTCTTTTCGCTCGTTTTATTTTTATTTGCCTATACTTACATTACCCTGATGTCCTAAAACCGAACCATTGTTTAGGTGCTTGCTTTTGAAGCTGGAAGAAAACACAACATTAGAGTCAACACCATATCTGCAGGTATGTCAAATTAGAACAACAGCTGAAGTGGTGAAATCTTTGTTCATGTTTGAAACAACCGTTCCATTTTCCAACTGTTTGACTATTCGTAAAATCGGAATCATGTTTTCTTGTAGTTTTTTCTCCTTGTAAAACTAATTTTCATTTCCATTTCAAATCACTGTCCCACATCACTAATCTTTCCCAATTTTGACATGTAAAACAATAAATGTAGAAGTTTATTTTTCAACACTGGAAACACGAAGTTGAACTTGGAAAAACATCTAAGAAGCTCTTAAATCTATGAATTTTTCTCCTGATGCTGGAAAGTAACGGTGCCCGAATGTTGATTATAACTGACACAGTTTGCCTATTGGGGTACCATGGAATTTAGGAATAATCATACTGCAAGATGATTATTTTCTTTGTAAAAGATAAAAATGTTTTAATTAGTGAAGTCCAAATTCACATTTTATAGTTGTAACTTCTTGATTCAGGCCCATTAAGAAGCCGTGCTGCAAAAGCTATCGGATTTATCGACATGATGATCGATTACTCGTTGGAGAATGCACCTTTGCAGAAGGAGCTAACTGCTGGTGAGCCATCTTCCACACTTAAATAAACAAAAATTTGAAAATGACATAATTACAAAAACTAGCCTTGAGATTTTGAATATTTACCAAGAAAACATTCCTCTTAATGTTACATAAACGTCATCGAGGCATCACAATCACAAGAACCCAAACGACATTTGCAATTTCTTACAAAATACATACACCCGATATTTTACGCTTTAATCTAAATGTGTTGTTGTTTTCAATCACTAAGCATGAAAAAAAAAAAAAAAAAAATTAATGTAAGCAGATGAGGTTGGAAATGCTGCTGCTTTTCTGGTGTCTCCACTGGCGTCGGCCATTACTGGTGCCGTTGTTTATGTCGACAATGGGCTTAATGCAATGGGAGTTGAAGTCGACAGCCCGGTTTTTCGTGACCTTGATATACCAAAAGCCCGGTAAGATTAAGAGTTTTAACAATAGTGTGAAATTGGGAAGAACTTTGAACAATTTTTTTCTTTTTTCGTTGAATAAATTTGTGTTTTGTACTTTGTATTGAGAATCAGGTGGCATTTGAAATTTGAAATCTTCAAGTGACAAAAAAAAAAAAAAAAAAAA
>CACSLK010034598.1:21287047-21307499 GCA_902706635.1 Striga hermonthica
AAAACCGGTGGAGAAATCAATAACATGCAATAGTTAAAGAACATTCATTGACAAACTAATAATAAAAAAAAAAAAAAATCTCTAATCCAACCATGTGGAGAAATCAGTGAATGAAGCCAAATTGGAATCACCATTTTGGTCAGCCAACATGTTAGTAGAACCACTAATCTCAACATGATGAGGAGGCTCATGACTTTGTGACTGAGCAACAAGAGCAGCAATTTGTGCTTGAATCCTAGCCAATTGCTCTTCTAAATCCTGAATCTGTTGTTGCAAAACACTTATAACCCCAACACACCCGTACACTGGGTCGTTTATCCTCCAATACGCCTCGTACCACAACGACTCGGCTGCTTGCGCCCGGCAATTCACCGGCAAATCCTAATAATTTTTTCAACAAAACATCAATTACTCGAAAATGAAGAAGAAAAAAATGCAGATAGATAGTCGTGTCGTTTTGCATTGTTTTATTAACCTGAAGCAACTTGGCAACATTGCTCGCCCCATAAATCTTGTGAACAAAAGCGAATCGTGTGGGATTGTTGGAAGGGAAGTAAGGAGAGAAGATGCAGTCGGAGGGGCATCGCCTTCGCAAATGCTTGCATGCTGCGCAACGGCTCGAATTCATCAACCCTTTTCACTTGCACCAGCAAAGTATGCTTATGAAAATCTAGCTTTGAATCTAATGATCACAAACAAGTATCCAACAATAGATTCTTTGATGGATATAGGCACTATTTATAGACATGTTTTTCTAACAACTATAAAATTTTGAATTTCAAGAATCTTATGGAAAGCTCTCAATTTCCAATACTTACTATGATAAGTTCCTAATAATTTGAAATTTGCCAATCATGCTTTAGTTTATGTTTATATAGGCAGGTGGAAAATGATTGAATAATTACTACCTAAATAATAATGTTAAAATTGAGTTTTTTTTTTTCTTCTTCTATAATATTAATGTCCCTTTTTTTAATAATATCATGCATAATTCACATATTTCCAATGGTTTTAAATCTTTTAATTAACCTCTTTCTTTAATCCTTGACCTGAACAAAAATGAAGAGGTACAAAATAGCAGGCTAAAATACATCAGCCCAGTGAATATCATGGTCCAACACGTGATTTTCTAGCACATTTACGTTTGGGTCTACTTTCATTTAGCTCATATCAATCCAATACATACTAGTCCACACAAAATTTGCAATTGAATTTGGCTCGACTATGCTCATGATGCATTGGCCTATTTTTGCTAAGAATTTAATTCGAGTTAAATGTGAGCAAAATCGAACCAAATGATGTACTTTGGTCAATTTTTTATTTTCTAGAGTGGGGTTTGATTTCTATTTGATTTTTGGTATATGCTTGAGTAGAGCTGTAAATGAGCTCGAACTCGACTCGCTATAAACTCGAGTCGAGCTAGACTCGTTTAATTTAACAACACTACATTTGAGTAAAGTTTCGAATATTATTTTTCACAAGTTTGAATAAATAAAGAGAGGCATAAAGTCAGAATTTGAGAACAAAAATGACATACAATCAATAGAATCACAGAACCCTAGAACAAAACCTTCTCACAGTGCCACAAAAAGTTTTTTAAGTCATCATAACTCATAAGTTATAACACGCCAAAAAAAATAAATCTGAATTAATTTAGAAACTGGACGCACCGTTCATGATCAAGCCGGACGGCGACGCGCTGGCGGCGAAGGTTGATGACGCGCCAACCCCTTCCTGGGGCACCTGGGAGGAGCTCGTCCTCGCCTTCGCCGTCAACCGCCACGGCACCGCCTCCTGGGACTCCATCGCGTCCGAGCTCCAGAAGCGGACCTCCGAACCCAACCTCTCCTTTACACCGAACAACTGCCGCTCCAAGTACCTCGACCTCAAACGCCGCTTCGTCGTCGCTCCCAATCGAGATTCGGACGGCCTCGGCGGCGCCGACGAGTCCGCCGCGCCTCTGCTGGAGGAGCTGAGGAAATTGAGGGTGGCGGAGCTTCGGCGGGAGGTGGAGCGCTACGATCTCAACATCGAGTACTGTCTCGTGATGTTTAGATAATATACGGAGTTGAGATCTGGACGTTGGATTAGGGAGAGAGTGTTTTCTATCTTTTTTTTTTTTAATTTTGATTTTCACAGGTCGTTGGAGTTGAAGGTGAAGAGGATGGAAGAGGAGAGAGAGCGGAGCCTCAGGGGGAAAAGCGCGGCGGATCCAGAGAGCAAGAGTGAGGACAAGAGGAAAGAGGTTGAACCGGAGTTGGCGGGCGGCGGCGGAGAAGGAATAGACAAGGATCGGCTGTCGGTGAACGAGTCGAACTCGACAGATCCCGCGGCGGAGAAGTCGAAAACCGGCGAGAAAGAATCTGAACCGCTCGGAACTGGAGCTGATGAGATACGCCGGGATCAGGAGGACCAGGAGCCGGCCGAGTTGACACCCGAACCGGATCGAAAATCCGGCCGGGCGGACTCGTGCAACGGCAGCTCGAACAGCATCGAGAAGTCCGATCGGAGGGCGAAGGAGGAACCAGCGACTGACTCGGCGGAGTCCGGCGGCGGAGGGGAGGCGGCAAAGGAGAGCTCGGATGTGCAGAGTACGGCTAGCAGATCGAGGAAGGAGGAGGGAGGTGGTGATACAGTGCAGCGCGGGAGCACGGGAAGCGATGGGCGCGAACACGAGGATCACATATTGTCCGCTCAATCGCAGCCGTTGGTTGACTTTCTTCAAACCGTCCTGGCTCACAAGCTCGGCTCCATCTTCCAGCGGCGGCTCCGTAGCCAGGTGAATATTATTATTAATTTAATTTATTATTATTTGAATAAAAAGGTGGTGAAAATTATTTCTTGATTAGAAATTCAAAATACACATTTTTGGATTTATTCTTCTGTGAAGGAAACCTCAAAATACCAGAAGCTAATCCTCCAACATATGGACCTGGAGACAATGGAGACGAAGCTGAGACGAGGACGCTACTCGGGCTCACGGGCCGAGTTCTTCCGCGACATTCTACTGCTCGTCAACAACGCCATCGTCTTCTTCCCCAAGAACTCCCTTGAATCCAATGCAGCACTGGAAATCCGTGCCCTCATCGCCAAGGAGATCTCCCGGAAGACCCCCAAGCCGGAATCCGGGAAACAAATCTCACTCCAGACCTTGTCCAAGAAGGTCGAACCAAACGACCCTTCAAATTCGTCGAAGCTACAAACGAGGCTACCCAGCTCCTTAAAGATGTGCCGCCAACGAAGCTCGGTCGCTGATGAAAAGGATTCCAAGAAAGTCACGAGAAAATGGACAATGGACAACCGGTTCTCGTCCGCAACCACCCCAGCCAACACGAGGAGAAACAGCAAGAACAACAACAGTAGTGATAATACGAATCAATCCAACAGCAATAGTAGCAACGCGAAATCAGACTCAAAAAAACGAGGGGCTGCGAATTTCTTGAACCGGATGAATAAAGGGTCGAACTCCGGCGACCTGCTTGATGCCCTGAAGAACACGCCGCTGACCTCCGGCGAGGGGAGCGGCAAAGGTGGGGAGAAGAAAGTGCAGGTCACGAGGAGGAGCACATCGGAGGAAAGGTTGGCGAAGGAGAAAGGGAGCCCAGGGAAGAGGAATGTGGGCCGCCCGCCGAAAAGGGCAGCAGCAGCAGCGGCGGCGGCCGGGAAGAGAGGAAGGGAGAAGACTGTGAACGAGCAGAGAAAAAGGATGAGGAAGATATAGAAGGATTTTGGAGGGGGTTTAGGAATGTTTGTGGTTTTGTACCTAGTGTGTATGGATTCATTTTTCTATGTACAGCAGGTTAGGCTTTAGTTCTTTTTTCTGTTTTATTTGTCGTTATTTAATTTTGTCATCCTTAGTTTGGGTGTTTAAAAAAAAAAAAAATGGTTTTAGATCTTTGAGGGACGAAATTCTGTTTATGAACTCAGAGTGTTTGTTAAAGTGAGTTGTATATAGAAGACTAAGTGGAGCTTTGGAAAAAAGTGAAAGGTTGTATTAAATAGTGCAGATGGGTTGGTTTTGGTAAATTCAGATACGGTGAAATTACAGAGTTTTATTATTACAACTGTTTCAATATATAGAACAATAGCAAATGAAATGAACGAACAACCTCTATTCTATGAAGCATCAGACACCATTACTCACAGTACCATCTTCGAAAAAATCTCTCTTGACAGCCATAACAACTTGGCGAAAAATCTGTAGATTTTGACTTTTGGTCGAATCAATGCCAGGCTCATGGCCCCGATCATGATAATTAAGGTTAGGTGATCTGGCCACCAGAGTGCCCTTGCTCGGATGGATGGTCATCATCTGATGCAGGAATAAGAAAAATACAGCAAATAAGTCAGACAGTATTAGACAAATATGTAACAGCTGTGAAACTAAAAGAAAATGTTCTGCAAATGTCTGGATAAGTCGATAAGCCCAGTATATAAGCTTGCAGATACTTATCGTCTGACACCGAGATTAAGGAAAGGATGACACCATCAAAGCATACAAATTACTTGAAAGACAAGAATGCATCAGCACCATATATGGTAATGGTGAAGGACAGTTTCTGCACTAATTAGAATTTGAAGAATAGATGGCGGCACACATTAGAAATTTAGAATAGAAAAGAACCCTGAGGGACTCATAATTATTGACAAAATTATTTGAATACGAATAAATGAATCATTAATACTCAAAATAGATGATACGCGAATCATATATCCAGATAAACTCATTACCACTGTCACATACAGCCGCAAGCTTCTCAATAACTTGAATCAGTGTTTGTTCGTGTTCCTGCACCACCAATTGTAACAGTATTACTAGAGGAAAAACGTTAAGACAACAAACTTAATTAATATTCAAAACAGCGGCAACCTTAAGCATCTTCTTAGCCTTGTGAATCTCTGCTAGATCAGGATGGGTTGCATCAAGCACCTTCTCCACCTATTATACCAGAATATAATAGAAGAAAATGATAACCGAAAGCAAATTTGCATATATTCCAAATGTATAACAACAACGTTTTCTTGTACAAGTACCTTCTTAATCAAGGTGTCAGTATGCAATATTTCAATTTCCTCATAATCGTCCCTTATAGTTTCGTTCACTGGAAGCCTGATTTCTTTGGCAAATGGGTTCATTGAAGACAATCTCCCTCTTCCAGAGTTAGGTCCACCCATCTCACCCAACCGAGATGTTACAGGATCATCACCCACCCACCGGATATCCTCCGGCGGAACCTGCAATAAGTTGGTAAAAATAAGACAAATGATTGAGATGTATGACCAGAGGTAAGAAAAATTACTGTAAACACAATTATACAAGAACCCATACAAATCAATCAAATAAGCAGCAGCGGCCTCAAACTATCACCCAAAGCTTCTGCTAATATCTTAACCTTGCCATCATTCAACCACCCTTTTAATTAAAAGAAACCGATTTTTGCAACATCAAGGAGATAAAATTATGTTAATCCGGTATGCACACGGGTCAAATATTGCTTTCTGGCAGTTAATTCATTTGAAAATGTATCAATATAGAAAGTATCTTTCTTGTACAGAGATCTGAAAATTCAGGGCATCCACGACAAATATCATAAAGTACACATATTTAAGAGAGTTGACGACAAGCTTCAAAAAGCTAGACTAGAATTATTGCACAGGAAATATTTTGGCAATCTGAATTTAAGGATACCTACCTCTTTGATATTAACCCATTCCAATGTTGCATTAGGAGTATTGCTATCATAAACCAAAGAATGGCAGCCCTGCATGCATGTGGAGGAATTTGATATATTCATATATGATAATCCTTTTGACATTAAGAAATGGCGATATCACACTTGCCAATGTTTCTTTCTTCACTTTCTTGATTCTCGAGTAATATACCATAAATTAGCATTTATATGTTACCGTCCAAAGTGGCATAAAAATCTTACTAAAAACACTTGTAGAGGGACTCTCCAAATCTCCTACTATAAAACCGACCATAATAAACAACAAAAGGAACAAACATACATCCACTGGATTGTATTCAGTTATTAGAGCCTCATAGAAGTTATTGTCTGCAGGCCATCTTATCATCACCCTTCGGCCAACTAATGAGTCACGCACACTTTCAGAAAGGTCATCCACAGGAGCCACAGAAGAAATATGATCTATGAACTGATGTTGCACAGGTTTTGCTGGGGCAAATGCGGGCTGACCCTATAAAACAACGTGAAAATAGATGAATTAATCATAGAGCTAAATTTCAGAACCATCTTTCTAATATTTATTATTATTATTATTATTTTTTTTATTATAACTTGAACATACAGCATTAGTCCTTCGCCCACCAATCCCTGAATTATGCCCCCATTTAGAAGCTGAAGCTAATGGAAGTGTGGTACCAGTCACCGTCTGAGATTGTGTGCCAAATGGATTTCCCGATAGGGATGCCTTCGGTCTTTTGCGAGATGCAGAAACTGTTGGGCTCTGTAACTGATTGTTAGCACCGTTGGGGCCCACAATTCGGCTCCCTCCTGCCTCTCTCCACTCCCTGATCCTGCGAATTAGGTCATCAGCATTGACCTCGGTAAGTAATTCGCGATGCTCATCGTCTGAGACTCTTAGTTCCTTCCGGAGTTCTGTTATCAGACCTTCTTTCTCCTGAATATTAACCATACGTATTTTGTCAAACCTCATAATACAAGACTCAAGAGAATAAGAAATAAATCAAGACGTGATATACCCATGTGAGCGCATTCGATTGCGCCTTGAAAGCCCGGAGAACTGCGCCGTATGCTATCTGCTCCAGATTGTGGATTTCGGATTCCATATCGATTTGCTTTGTTTGATATGGGGATGCATCTATAAACGATCTTTCGTTTCCCGCCACACGACCTCCTAATGGGACTCAGTGTATACTGGTTGGGCATTATCATCATCAGTAACTGCACTTATTTCGACTAGCAAAATGTGCGTCCAACGATTCAGAAAGTAAACAGAAACCATAGTAAGCACTTTCCTAGTACAGCTAATGATTAAACAAACCATGCCCATCGATTTAGAAAAAAACAGCATGGCGAGAATCGTAATTGAACGAATTAGGTAGCTGGGCTGTGCAATGCTATCCCAGTTGAAGTCTAAATGGTGGCCTAGCTAAACATACTCAAACCAAGAACCATAGGGATAAAAAATTGGCACCACTCAACAACATTCAGCGAAAAACTATTCAACCTAAATAATAAAAGTTGCCCCATTCATTCATGCAGCAACATGGAAGGATCGATGTCAAAGTAACCTCAGGTTATCCATTTCATCATCATTTGACTCCACCTCCTCACCTCAAGGCAATTGAAGGTGAATTACGATTTTTAATTCGTTTCAAAAAATATAAACTCATACAAAACCAAACAGAAAATTTCGATTCAACTTTCGAACTTCACAACAGAAAATATCTTACATTTACTCACTCACCGCTGTTATCTATAACGCCATATTCCATAGAATTTCGATTCCGAACCAATTGAAACGACGTCGTGCGATGCGTGCAGCAATTTTCTTCAGCTCCTTCCTTCTTTTGAGAGATCCTCACAAATGTAAGAGAGAGAGAGAGAGAGAGAGAGAGAGAGAGAGAGAGAGAGAGAGTTGAACGATGAATGAAGTGTAAAGAGAGAGAATATGCAGAAACGCTCAACTCCGGCGAGACGTAGTTACGCACCTACGACATTTTGGGCCTGTTCAAATAACCATTTTCAGTGAAGGCCCAAAATATATGTTCACAGGCTTTCTTCTGATTAACTTTATGGGCCTTAAACGAAGGCAATTTATTGGGCCTATCGCCCCTAACTTCCCAATGGACCTCACAATTTAGATTAAACTAGCCCGTTTATGGCATCAAAACATTATTACGTCATATATACAATTTTGCATTTTACCTCTAAAATAAATTAGAATTGGATTGGATATATAATAGAGATATATATATATATATATATATATATTCCGGTCATGGAAAGGGTTTCGCAGGGCGCACACAAGAACACTTCCAACAGCTGAAAATTTTTCCCTCCGAAAAAATTCAGACAATCTGTGATAAAAGTGTGCTTTGACAATGGAGGACGTGAAGAAGAGGAAGCTTGAGCAAATCGGAAACGGCCAGCCGCTGCCTAATCTGACCGATGCGGCGGCGTCGGCCGAGGAATTGCGCGCCCTTCTCGACCCGCTCTCAAAGCCGCAGCTTGTTGACATCCTTGCTAGAGCGTAACTCTCTGACTCTAGGCTCTTTTTATTTTTTGGTTGTTATTTTTGCTTTTTATGCGCCGGGTTATTCAATTTGTTGAATTTGTAATGCGAAGTGATTGAATTAGCTTTGTACTCGTGTGTCTTTTTTTGGGGTTCAAGTGGCTTTGCATTGTGTTTGTTGAAAATATGGGTGGTTGCCGTTTGGCTTCAATAATGTTTGGTAGACGTAGAATCCTTATTTTTTGGAGTATTGTGTTTGACGAGTTGATAATGGATGAAATGTTTTTATTTTTTATTTATTTATTTATTTTTTTGGTGGTATTTGTGAATATACACGTGCACGCGTATGCGTAGGAGTTGGTATTTCCGGATAGTTAGTGTAATTTGTGTGGAAGAATTCGTGGGATTTTCAAGAGCATTGGAAACTTGGGCTCATATGTTTATTGTAATACTGATGGGTTCACCTCGATTTCTAGTTTTAATAGTGATTATAAGTTGTAGCTAAGAAATTACGCCTCTAATTTCACAACACTAATCTGCAGTGCTTTTGGAAGTTTGTTTCCTAATTTAGAACCATTTTTACCGGAACTTTAGAGTTATGGTTCTTACTTATCTTGTTCATTACTAGTGGCTTAATCTCCCTCCTGTTTGTTTCTACTAATGAAATGTGTTCAATCATAATGGTTTGTGGCGTGTGAAGTAGATGCTTCTTGAAAGGAATATTCTGGTGTGTATGCTGCGTGGATTGACATTGTATGCGTGTGCTTGTTTGCATGTTTTCGCGTGAAGAGGGTCCCGATACCCTTCTATTGCTGAAGAAATTAAAAGTGTTGCGAGTTCTGACCCTGCCCTTCGAAAGCTTTTTGTTCGTGGTTTAGCTTGGAATACCACTTCAGAAACTTTGTGTGCTGTGAGTTATTTTGCTGCTTGCGGACTGTGTTTTTGTGTTCTCTTGGTGAATGACGAAATGATACCAGAAAAGCTTCCATGGGCTGTTCTTTTAATTTCCTAGTTTTGTTGTCCTGTCTAATCCTTGGTAAATGGTAGGGTGCTCATGTGGGACATTATTATTTTTGATGAGTGGATGCAGGCATTTCAAGAGCACGGTGAAATTGAGGAGGGTGCTGTAATCTATGACAAGGTCACGGGAAAGTCACGTGGTTATGGTTTCATTACATACAAAGATATGGGGTCAGCTCAGCTAGCTCTCAGGGCACCTAGCAAGATGATTGATGTGAGTATTCTGGTTTTTGTTTAAGAAACAAGCAGTTCCGAATATAAGATAAATTATGAAAGAAAATGCTAACTGTAGCCATATTATTCTCCATTTTTTTATTTTTTTTTGGCACTGTAGGGCCGTATGGCTGTCTGTAATCTTGCAAGTGAAGGGTTAAGCAACACCAGTATTGCACCAGATCAAGCGCAAAGAAAGCTTTACATTGGAGGTTTATCACCTGAGACAACCAGCGAAATGTTGCTTGCGTATTTTGGACGACATGGAGAGATTGAGGAAGGTTCTGTTGCGTATGACAAGGAATCTAACAGATCTCGGTAAATATGAACACCCTTTTTCTAGTTTTTCTTGTTCTTTATTTTTTCTAATTAAAATCACAATTAATTTTCTGACTGATCCGATAAATATTTTTTGCTTTGAAGTGGCTTTGGGTTTGTCACTTACAGCACTGTTGCGGCTGCAAAAAGAGCTATTGATGACCCTCTAAAGATGCTTGGAGTAAGAAAAATCCTTTTGTTTTCTTCCCTCACTATAACAGAATGATTTTCTAACCAAGATTACTTCAGAAAAGAGATTAACTATCTTCCGAAAGTAAATATATCCCCTAAATAAGAAGTGTTTACATTCCACAACTTGCAACTTCAACAAGTTTATTTGCTAAACTAAACTATGGGAAACTGAATTGGGTGTTTACTATAACCTTACATTTTAAAGATGACAAACTCATTAATTTACCTTTTCATTATAAATTGCGTGATATCTCGAGGTAATTTTGTCTGCCAAGGAAAAGTACAAGTCCTTTACATCATGAAAAGGTCAGTTCTATATTAAAGGTGAAGTTTGTTGAAAATGTTTGTTTTCAACAATGTCAGGGAAGAAATATCACGGTGAAGCTTGCTGATAATAACAAACCAAGGGTCGGTGGCCAAACCCAACTAACTGGGCCTGTGGTTCAAATGCCTGTACAAATATCAGCCGGATATCAACAGACGGGGTTTGGAAGTTCTCTCGGTTATAATTATCCTCAGTCGATGGCCAATTACCCTGGCTCGTATTCAAGTCCATCAGCTGCAGCTAATCCTTACGCAGGCCAACCACAATATCCCTATCCCCAATATGGTGCTAAGAAAGACACGCCGTCCCCACAAGCAGCCTTTGGCGGATATCCTTATTACTTTCCCAAGCAGTAACTACTCGAACCGCGATTATCATGGTATGTGCATCTACAGTAAGTAGCATAGTTATTCTAGTTGAGCCCTGTCTTAATAATAAAAGCATTCAATCATCTTATGAAATTTAGAAGAAAAGAAAGATACCCCTGAGGTTTTTTTTTTTTTTTTTTTTTTTTTTGGTAATTGTATACGCTAATCGTTTAATTTGTTTGTACCTTTTCTCCCTCAACCTTTCGTTTTAATCCAAAATGCCTGCCGTCTTAACGGTGTTCGGATCTCCAGCAATGACCGTAATGGGCAAATGGGAGATGGATATTCCAGTCGAATATGAAACAATGTGTTTCCACATGCAAGTTAACCGGCAATGGGGATATCAATTAGTGAAGCACTCTTTTGGACCTTTCATGCTCAGTTTATAATCCTATCAGTCACCAATTTTTTTCACTATTTGGTTTTCTTTTTGTTTTCTCGGTTGCATATGGATTTTGTTGTGTGAGGGTTGGAATGTTATCTAACCAATTGTTGATTGATTTAATGGTTTTCATGATTTTGCTTAAGATGCAACGGTGACAGAGCAAAAGGGGAGCAATAGTTCTGTGCTCTCTTCTAAATTGATTCGCAACAGTCCATTGTTGTGTAGGCCCAAGTGCCAATATAGGCCCAAACGATATTGTGGGATATAAGCCTTTTTCGACAGGGTCCAATCATAAAATGTGGAGGCCCAGCTGCTTGACAACATGTGGTCCCTACCTTTTCCAGTAAACCCAATAAAGATTGAGACTGCCCAACAAAGCAATTGCCAGTTGGGGCTAAATTGTGTCGTTCGCACTCTTCTTAGATTTCAAAATTATTATTTTATAAATAAGAAAACCTCTTTATGAAGGTCGAAAATCTAACAGCCAAGCAAGGAATATGACCGTCAGCTGTGCTTCTCAAAAATAGTAAAAGAAAAGATTTTTGTTATACTATACTATTCTAACATTACAAATTCTTGTGCGAAATAGGTTGTTCGATGTATATATTTATGTAGTATAATTACATAATTATGCAAAATTATTGAAAAAAATACAACGAATTGATCCATCATACTCCCTCCATTTTGAAATATAAGGCGTTTAAGGTTTTTGCACAAATATTAAGGAGACATTAATTAATAAGTAAATTGACTAAACTAACTTTATTTATTGAAAATTATTATGTATTTATTGTTATAGTTGCAGCTATAAATGGGGGTATATTTGGCAGAAAATGGAATAATTTGCCTTGGTTTTGATGTGCGCCTTATATTTCAAAAAATTTAAGAATTCCTTATATGTCTTATATTTCAAAATGGAGGGAGTACTTATTTAATATAATTAATTAATTATGCAATTTTATTAACCTTCATATATAAAAAAAAAAAAAAAAAAAAAATTGCAAGGAAAACAACGCGCAAACGCAATGTCCTTTCACGCAAATTTTATAGAGTCATCGGATGACTCCTTTATGGAGTCGTCCATAACTTTATTTACTGACATGTGTCTAATGTATATTTATTGCAGGACACGTGTCAATACATCATTTGTGAATATGAATGATTCAATAAAAGCGAACTCATCCAATAGTTCCATAGCAAAACCGTGACCTTTCAAATTATCCCCTTTATTTAGTGATTTTACTATTTAATAATTAATAGTAGTAGTTTTGTTTACCTTCTTTTACACTTTACCATAATTTCCCAAGCAGCCCATAAATAATAAAAAAAAAAAAAAAAAAAAAAAAAAAAAAAAAAAAAAAAAAAAAAAAACTAATAAATTATTGGGAGATGCTACAGTCCCGTTACGGCACCATTCCGTCGGGTTTGTAACCGTTAGATCATCTTGTAACCGTCGGGGATAGTTGATCTAACGGTTACAAACCCTGACGGAATGGTTCCGTAACGGGACCTTAGCATTTTCCTAAATTATTATATCCTTTCTGCAATTCCCATTCAACTACTGAACTACACACGTTATTTTTCCCCTTTGTCTTTAAACTTTCTTATTCTCTCTTATTACAGCAGAGTCTGCCAGCCACCATTGGCTTGAAATGTTGACAAAGATCAAATCTTTTCAAATCTGAGTTCATTTTCTGCATCGATAATCCATTTTCTTGACGCTTATGTAATCTGGGCCGCCATTTTTTCATCGCCTCAGATCCATTTTTCACCAGTTTCTCACTCACAGTACACCAAGACTTCACCTTTTCTTGTTTTATATTGAATTTATTCATGTTTGTTAGGTGTTTTAATCTAATTACCAACTTATTATTGGTTTCTTGATTGGTTGGTTTTTTTTTTTTTTTTTTTTTTTTTTTTTTTTTTTAATTTTTCTTGAAAAAAAAATGGTTGCTTTGATTTAGGTTTGCAGATGGGTTTTGTTGCTTCTTACCAAGTCAGCTCCATCTGGTATGTTTTAACTCAGCTTTCTTTTGCTGTCATTTTTTTTTTTACCCTTTTATTGTAATAAAAGATAATAGTTCAATCATAGTTTCATTGTTTATACATCCAATTCTTGTGTGTTTGTTTTCTTTAGGACACTTGATTTCTTGCTTTTTTAGTTTTTTTGATTGGTAAATGTAAATTTATAGATCGAAACTGAAGTACAAAGACCGATAATCGGCAAACAAAAACACAGTGGAGGTTCTTATACCTGAATTGGATTTCTTGTGTGTTTACTATAAGTCTCTTCTTTGTATCTGTTGAGAAGGGTTAGTGTATTTAAACTGTATGGTTCATCTTATGATAAAAGATTAGATTCTTTTATTTAATTTCAGATTTTGTGTTCTTGGTGTAAAGATTGTTGGCTGTTATCATTTTTGCCTTTTACCTTTGAAAATCCAAAATAAACTTTGTAATGGCTACTAGTAATTTTAGATTTTTTTTGTCCAAAATTGATTGAACTTGATAATGGGTACTCTCTAGTCTCTATTCTCTAACACTTGTTTGATTGTGTTTTTTTACGCAGAGAAAATTGTTATTTTATTGTTTTGCTTGAGTTGCGATTGAAAAATATGGGTAGAGGGAGAGGAAAAGGGAAAAAACAATCTCCCGTTGCTCGTGAAGATAGTGCAAGCTTTGAGGATGAGAAGTTGCCCATGAAGAGAAGGGGAAGGCCACTGAAAGCAACGAAAGGCGAACTCGAGGATGATGATGAATTTGAAAAGATGGGAGGAGAAGAAGAAGTAGGATACAAAAATGGTGAAGACGGAAAAGGCTCGGAAGCTGGTAAAAACGGCAAAAACGGTGTCACCATAGAGAATGGCAAGAAGAGGAAAAGACCTCTACAAGAAGATGATCAAGATTTAGTCTTAAAAGAGGAAAATGAATTGGGAACCAAAACTAATGGGAGTGCCTTGATTAAAAACGTCGGCTTTAGACAAAATGGAAGTCGAAGGAAAAGCAAACCTAGGCGTGCTGCTGAGGTTGGCGTCGAGTGCAAATGAAATTTTGGTGTTGGTAAAATAAGAAGAAGAAGAAGAAGAAGAAGAAGAAGAAGAAGAAGAAGCTTAAGCTCTCTCGGCTTATAGAGCCTTTCGGTATTTTTTTTTTTAATTATTTCGGGTAGGCGATTCGTGTTCATCTTTTGCTAATGCTTTTGGAGAAAATCTTGGAGCTGATGGTTACATTATTGAGGGAGTTGATTGAATGAAACTAGTGTTCTTTTTGGGTGAAGTAACTATATATTATAAAACTGAAAACTTTGAGTTTTTGTAAGTATCTTCTCATGAAATCATTTCTTGCTGCAACTCTTTTCTAGTTCATATATATATTACAAGAAGAGGTTGCTATGATGGATATTGAATGCAGTGAAGTTTTTTATGTTAATGGGGGCACATGTGGTATTCAAACTCAGTTTTTAAATTTCAAAGTGTTCTTTTTTTTTTTTTAATTATTGTTATTATTATTAATATGGGACATCACAATATGAAAGCAACAGTCAAAGATGCATTAATTTCCTCTCACTTTCACGTTCTATTTATTATTATTATTATTTATTTTGTAATATAAATATATCAAAGACAAAATGCTCAACACAAAAGCATTTTATTTTATTTTGGCAAAGGTTAGACAATCATATTTTCTTGTAAAACTGCATACTTATACTGTAAAAATTGTCTAACTGTTAGACAATCATACTTATAAAATTGCATACTTACACTATGGAGAATTGTCTAACCGTTAAACAATTATACTTTCTTATAAAGCTGCATACTATGAACAATTTTGCTATGAAGTAATCTGTTGAGTCCAATTATAATATCATGAAATTATGAAAAGTTACATTTTTATTTGTCTTTTTTTTTTTTTTAATAATATGACATGTGAATATTATGTTGCTTTCTACTATTTTAATATTGGATTCGCATTCTTTTGAAATGAAATAATAAAATAATAAAAAAAAAGTGTGAAAGAATAGAAGAAAAGAAAAGGGAAATTTTTATCCATGCGATAAGATAAATAAATATTTCAATTTTACCCTTATCTGAAAGTATTTACAAATATACCTAAAGAAACTGATTTATTTATTATATTGCATCAATATCGGTTACAAGGTAACGTAACCACTCCAGTTGAAGGTCCCGTGATTTCCGCCATGTCTACCAGGAGAAAAAAGAAAAAAAAAATCTTGAGTTTATGTTAGTATATATTGAGTTTATATTAGTATATATTCCACTCAAGCAGTCGTCAGGTAGTATATTTTGAGTTTATGTTAGTATATATTCAGTGTATGTTGCAATATTACAATTCACGCAGCCGCCAGGTGGTATATTTTGAGTTTATATTAGTACATATTCAGTATATGTGCAATAAAAAAACAAGTCTTCCAGATAAAAGTTACTTCGGATATACTCGGATATACCCAACATATAATCCCAAGAAAAAAAGGAATTATTAAACAGATAACCACAGAAAGGTTACTTCGGATATACTCGGATATACCCAACATATACCAACTCAGTTTTGTAAATATACCTTCGAATTATATACATTTTCAACTCAGTACCTGTCTATTCACAGTATCAAGATAAGGACAGTCCCTTCTCACTTCAATCGCACAACCTCGCCTGCCTTTCCCTGCATCATCTTCTTCTTCGTCTCCGTCTTCTTCTTGCCGGCGGCGGTTCTTGCCGTCATGCTCGGATCCTCCGCCGTTACTAACAGTTGTACCGCCATTTCTGCCATTTTCCTCTTCCTTCTCCTCGTCGTCGTCGTAGGAAGCGAGCGGCAGCAGATGGTTTTCTATGGGCGAAGATTGCCCGACCACCTTCTGGCGCTTGACATCATTCTCTTCGTCCACTGCGTCCTCGGATTGCTCTCGTTTGTTCTTCATGGCATCTAGGGTTTGCGATCTGATTCCCCCGGCGTAAACTGGACGAATTGCACTGCGACCTTTTAATTTCTAATTAAATTTCTTTCTGCACTTCATAGTTAACTGAACTGGCATATCCATAACGGTTAATCACGTTTTAGGTATAATTGAAAATCTTTTATGTGGTTTAGGTGATTTTAAAAAAGAATATAAAGAGGGCGTAAATGTGTTAAATATTTAAGCATAATAGTAGGACATGCAATTTCCTCAAAAGGAAATGGCATCCCATTTGAGAAAATTACTCCTTATGTCTTATTTTGTTAACATAATTTTCCCCCATCCAATTTCGGGTCCAAACATGTGGGCTTAACCTCAAATCGTAGAAAAGCACACGGCAGAAGCATTTGGGCTTAAAGCCCATAACTAAAAAATGCAACGTAGGCTTTGGTAAAATGGGCCAAAGGGTGTGTTCGAAGAATTTAATTGCCACCTTTTGTTATGTTAAAAGTTGTTATGCAATGTATTTTGGGAATTTTTCATCTATTCTATAAAATTCTGAAAATATTGCAAAATGCAATCCATAAATACATAATTACATCTCTATTGAATTAATGTAGTAATATATAACTACATTAATGCCTAAAGTATCCCAAAATAATTAGGTTCAGATTACCATAAATACATTGATTTATTTATGATCATTTGGGATGTATTAATCTATATATAAAAAAATTTACAATTTTTCAAAAATAGCAGGTCAAATTATAGTCAAAATTCATTTGCATTAATTACATACCACTTTTAGTAATTTTTATTTGTTTTTTTGGACAAAAATCGAGCATCATAAATGGAGCCCTTAAATCATGGTAGTTGTTAATTTAGTTTGGAGAAAATCATGGCAAATAAATAAACAACATTAATGACGGCTAATTTAGTATTTAAATAGTAAAACAAATTATCTTTGTTTATAGCTTATTTAAATTTACATTTGATTTAAATTAAAAAAACTACTTTTGTAATTTCAAAAATCTGTACACTTTAATGTACGAGTGATTTAAAAATAAGAAATTACTTTTGTATTTCACAAAAAATCATATAAAGAAGTATGGTTGAAATAACAATAAAAATTTAATTTGTTAAACCATATTTTGCACTCATAGGTACCAATTCTCATCAAATTCAAAATTTAAAATTGTGAAGAATGTATATAGATGCAGACTGATTGAAGATATATGTGATTCTTTAAATTAAAGAATTTTTTCAGGTTAAAAACAAAAAATATAAACTTTAAATATAGATTTTATTAATAGTGTATACCAAAGAATACTATTACATTTAAAATTCCGATTACGAATAATTCTGTTAATTTTCAAATTCAACATCTCATAAAAATAAAATAATACACTTTTACATACTATGAAACAATATTTAAAACCCCCCGTGCAACAACATACATAAAACGTAAAATTACCTAACATGAATCATTTTAATTTTCTAAAATATGTACACAATTTGCTCGGTATGCACTGATATTAAGAGTTAATATTTGCTATGACATTTATTGGTTGGATAGAATTCCATATTGTATGGATTTCGAAATAAAACACAGATTCTCAAAATCAAATTTGATTTGGAGATCGATTTCTTAATGACCTTAAATTATGTAAATATATTGTTTCAGTTTTTGAGATTTTTTTTTTATGATTTCAACCTTTACATTATATGAAATAAACAATAAAAGCTGCAGTACAACAACATACATACATACATACATACATACATACATACATACATACATACATACATACATACATACATACATACATACACACACACATACATACGTACGTACATACATGCATACATACATACATACATACATACATGCATACATACATACATACATACATACATACATAATATCTATATCTATATAATAAGAATTACCATTTTTAAAAATGGCAGGTCAAATCTGGTCAGCATTAAGTACTTACCAATTTGGTTACCTTTTTTTGCCTGTAAAATCGGCCAGCATTTAATGCTGCCCATAATTTGTGGGATTATCAATGTGTCATACCCAATTTGTAACTGCTTATCTATTTTTCGTATGAAAATTAATTTATTCAAAGGGATTGTGAATCGTTTTTCATTTTGAAACGATATACACGGGAAAATGTCACATAAATAAATATCGGCTCGGTGGTTTGAGGAAAACCCTAAAAAAGGGGAATTGTCGCCTTTTATAGGCGAAGTTGGATCGTGTTGACCAAATTTAAACCGTCCGATGTGGATATAAATATATATGTTTATGGGCTAGATACCTTCACATAAATGTATATTGGGCCAATTTTATGGGACATTTTTAAAGGTGTGAAAGTTTTTATTTAATGTATGTGGGCCACCTATTACGGCATGGAAAAATAGGCGCATTGGACCGAACATATGGGTTAATTATTAATGTCAAAAAATTTAATAGTATTGGGCCAAAATTAAATTAGTGTCAGATTTTGTTTGGTTGTCATGCTGTGATGGTCTCTAAATTATTGTTAGTGTTCTTTTACTTTACAACTGTTTTTAATAATAAAAGAAAATACTAATTGTTTACAGTATTACTAAAAACAATTTTTTATATATTTTGTTAATTTATATTTTCAATTTACTGTTGATTTGTTTTAAATGATATGTTCAATAATAAAATTGAATTTTATTGATTTTTTAGAAATATAGTGAGTCATCGTCCCATCGTAATGAAACAAAAACTGGTACGTAATTTTTTGGAGATTCAAGGACAATCACCCTTATATACGAAAATTATTTTTTATTAGTATAAATGATTCTGCATATAATATATTAAATTATAGACTAGAGCTAATATGCTCGAGTTTAACGTGATGACTTAAAAACAACTTGATTACAAGAAGTAGATCTAACTCTATTATTTTTTAAGCCTAAACGGACATGTCTTATTAAAATGACTCATTTAACATACTTGACCCATGCATCGCACGGGATACGTACTAGTTGTATTTTAATATCGTTTCTTATTATAACTATTGAATTGTAAATATATTTTAAAAGTTAGTAACTTTTATATTTCTTATCGGTTTCACATATATAATATATCAAATTAATCATCTTTTGATAGTTTCGATTTGACATCCATATTGTATATATAAAATAAATAAATTGTATTTATATTCATTATAATAAAATAAAATTATTTCTCAATTAATATATTTATGTTTAATGTATATGTTATAAGTTAAAAAAATATTATAATATAACATAGTTAAGTCGCACAAGTAACAAGTGTCATACTAAAATATATAATATATATATATATATATATATATATTTATAAAAAAGCATTTAAATTTTCAACTGCATTAATTTTAAATTTTAAGAAAATAAAATTAGCAAGCACCCGTGTAATACACGGGCGTTGTACTAGTAACTACATTAATGCCTAAAGTAGTTATCATATTCATTCAACCTTCATCCCCTTTTTATGGGCTTGATTAAGAGGGAGAAATGAAAAACATGCATATAATAAATAACCAACTCCTTTAATTCCTTAATTCACGCAACATGTACATTTTTAATAGATAGAGATAAAAACATGTATTGTAATTCACGCAACTGTCTAGTTGAGTATATGTTGCAATGAAAAACACGTCTTCCATAAAAAAATATGTCTTCTTGTTATTTTTTTTAATTTTATATATAAGAGTATATATATAGTTTATAAACATATTATAACAGATTACTTATATTCCCTAAAAAAAATCTTTTAATATTGAACATCCATATACACACAACATAAACTGAAAAGTTTACAAAAAATCTTCTAATATACTGAACATATACTCCATATACACACCACATATACATCCTGTTTGCAACATATACTGATGTGAACATATACTACATGCATATACACGCAACATATACTGCTGTGAACAGATATTGTGCCTGTACTGTAGATATACTGTGCTTCAACGTACTAAATGATCTACACATAGTCCAATACCCTAAAAAATAAAAGCAAAATTCAATTTTTCTGCAACCAAGCAGTTATCTCCCCCCGATCATGGCGGCGCCAAAACCCTCTTTAGAGGATGCTGACGGTAATTGAGAAAATCATCCTCCGGAAGATAATCTTCTTCTCCCTCGCTGAAAGGGACGTACTTGGCGGAGAAGCCGTGGGACAAGGCATGGCGGAGGGCCTCGTCACGGATGTTCTCGTCCGCAACGCGGCGGTGCTTGAGCGAGGCGGAGGCGGAAGAGGGATCGGAGGAGATGGCGGTGGCGCGAACAGTGATGGCGGCACGAGGGATGGAGCTGGCTTGGGGCAGGGGTTTGGCGGAGATGAAGGAAGATCTGAAGATGGGAAGGAGAGGAGGGATCTGGAGATGGTAGAGATCAGAGGGGGATCTGAATATGGCAAAGAGGGGGGAAGGAAGATATGGAAGATCTGGAGAGAGAGAGAGAGA
>CACSLK010034598.1:21307714-21320845 GCA_902706635.1 Striga hermonthica
AGAGAGAGAGAGAGAGAGAGAGAGTGGTTTTGGCAAGTGAGAGACTGAACTTTTAGTACATATTTAATTTCAATTAAGGATCTCATTATCATTTAATATGACACAAAAAAGGTAATTCAGTTCATCTTACATGTCAGATATATTGAAATAGTTTAAACTTGTTTAGGAAATTTTATAAATAATAATATAAAAGATATATAAATGTAATTAAAATCATAGGTTGTGGTAAGTGGTGCAAATTCTTCTTCTAAATACCATTACCAAATCAGTGATTAGCCCACAAATAATCAACACAACAACATGGCCCATTTATTTGTGTGAATAAAAAATTGGTAGATTTTCACAATATATATCACCCAAACAACTCATCATTATTAAGCCAATTCTTTTCAGAATTTCACATAGAAAGATTAATAATATAGGAAGATAATGGATTAAAAGTATAGTTGTGGTAGATATAAGAAAGTATATATATTGTACGTTATGTAACTTCTAAATTATTCCTAACATACAATGGTTTTTATTTTAAGGATTGTTGAATAGAATCGAAAATAGTTTTATTAAGATTGTGTTGACATTTTATCTATCTATCTATATATTAAAAGAATAAATTTTTAAGGATTCCCGCCAATTTTTCCGCCAATATATTATATATAATCACCCGCCAATTTCAATAGCAGTGTCCTAAAAGTTAGCAATTGTCTTTTTTTTTTTGGTAAATAGGGTAGTCAACGACTGATTTACTGTGTAGATAGGGTAATAAATCGGCTGATTGGGTAGAATTTGTATTCTCTTTCCTGTTGTTTTTGGTATCAAAATAAATATTTGTAATTATTTTTGGTATCAAAACTAATAATTTTCAAATTGTTTGTAATCAAATATTTTTAGATGGAACACCATAAATTCGGTATGATTTTATTAAATTAGACTTATAATATTTTAGATACTTAAAACAAATTGTTTAGACATTTTTTTACATATTCGTCTATATATTTATACATATACACATACACATTATTGATGTTAAATTTAAATATATGTAGACATGTTTTATTTACAAAATAGTCTAGAATTTTTTTTTTTACACAATGTTAAATTCAAATGTTTTTAGATATGTTTTTCTTCATTATTTAGAAAAGTTGTAGGTGATTTCACATCTTTCAAAAATCATATAGAAAAAATTGAATACTATTACATATACTAATATAATATTTTAGGTGTTCTTAATATTAAACGTACAAATTTTATATTCTCTTATACAAAATAATGTAAATTTTATATTCTATTATACAAAATAATTTTACATTGTTTGACCCCGAATCTTTAATTTATAATTATTAAGTATTGTTTATTCTTCTCTTTAATTTATAATTATTATTTTTTTCTTCCTTTTTTTATATAGGATCAATAGTATTTCCACTTCCGCCATTGAGTGACTCAAACTCGAGATTTATTGATAATATTGTTAATTTAATATTGTTCTCGTGCATCGCACGGGGTGTACACTAGTTTTGTATTAATCTGCTGCATCTTTCAAACTTAAAGTCCATGTAATTCAACTTGCTTTGTCTTGTCAATGATATCTCTGATTTGATTTGGTTTTCTTTTTTCCCTCTTCTAAAGATCTATCTATTAATTTGTCTATTAAGATTTGTAGCTAATCTTTCCAACCAATGTAACTGCTCTTTGTCAAAAGAATATTTTCTGGACATAAAATGAATCTGTTTAGAATTTCAATCTTTTTATGTTACAAGATGTAATGATTTTAATGTGGAATTTAGGATATAGGTGTAATAATCATGGTTTTTTTTTTTTTTTTTTTAATATCTAAATGATGGAAAAATTTAATCCCCTATATATTCTCCTTATATATAATTACTGATGAGACAAATGACAGACTCGTATGTTTCTGGATCCCATGTGCCCGAATTTTCATGCTTTGTCATTATTTGGCCAGAATGAATTTTAATTTAATCTCAATCCAAAAATAATTCAATTTGGAATAACCATAAATATGCTAGATATTTATAGTTATTTTTTAAGAGTATTAATATTGTGTTTCTATTATAGACGCGATTTATAAGACATAAGTTTCTCTCCTCAATCTTTCTTTAAAGTTATGAAAAAAATTACTAACTGAAATTATAAGTATATTTAAAAGTTAATAATTTTTTTATTATTATCAACTTTTTATAAATAATATATCAAATTAATCATGTCTTGATGAGTTTCACTTTGACACCTATATTGTACATACAAAATAAATAAATAATTATATTTACTTTTATAATAAAAATTACATTACCTGTTGTTATTAATTAAAAAATTAAAATTATTTGAATCAGTTTAACTATAAATAGTTGTAAAAAAAGTATTTGAAAACTAAAATAATAATAATTATTATTATTATTACTTTTAAATTTAAACTAGAAAGCATCCGTGCGATGCACATATGAGTTTGTATTTAAAAGTTTTATTTTAACAATGTATTATCCCGTTGACCCGTTTATATTAATATAAATGATATTTTAAAATATATATTTGTTTTGATACAAAAAATAATAATAATTTTACTTATTATTGTTCATCATAATTGTTTTGTAGGATTTTGCAGTGGGTAAAGGATAACCGAGTTAACCGACTCGGGTCGATCTCAAAGGAAGGCTATTCGGAGCTTTACCTACTATTCGATTGTTCAAAACACAAAACGTGAAAAGAAAGCCTAAACATTCTAATCAATTTGGTTTGGGGTGGTTTGAAACTAGTTAAGACTAAAGAAAGCGAATAAACGAGCAATTAGGCAAGCAATTGAACTATGAATCCCTAGCTTCTAATCCGGTGAACAAAGACAAGAGCAACAAAAACGAAAATAAGAGAAACGAACTCCATTTAGCATGCTTAAGAGCCAAAACTGAAATCCTACTACGAAATAACCGAGCTAAACATCAAGTCCCAAATTTTCAAGTAGCAATCAACACTTCAACAAACTCCAAGCATAATAAAGGAGCTCACAAAAGAAAAGAAAATGAAAACAACTAAAAGAGCTACTAAAAATCCAATAAAAGAGCAAGCCCTAATTACTTCTACACACGAGATAGCAAGTAAGTACGAAAATTGAGATTATAAGGCTTAAAAGTAAGTACTCACATTCCTAACGCAGGCTCGATCGAAATTAGAAGAAAAAGATAAGAATTTTGCATAAACGAGAGATCACCGAAAAAAGTCGCCGGAAAATATAACAAGCATCCACAACTTACTCTAGAAAGAAATAAAAGACTTAAGCTAAGAACCATAAAGGAAAAATGTTATAATGAAGCTAGATGTCCAAAATACAAAGCACAAAACATATTTATAGAGTATCTCCAAAAACACACACTAGTTCACGCACAATTAAATGAAACACTCGCGAGTTAAGGCGAACTCGCGAGCTAGATCTTGATTTTCGCGGGCGCGACTCAAGGGGTGCATGGGCGCAGCATTTGGAGAACTCGTGAGCTAGGGCAATTTCGCGGGCTAGGCAAGGGTTTTCGCAGGCGCGGAATGCAGGCCCTGGCAGCTACTTCGCTCGCGAGTTGGGTGTATCTCGCGGAATGGATTTTCGCGGGCGCAAAATTAGCTTCTGGCAGCACACTTGTGGCTCGCGAAATGGAGTTGCTCGCGGAATGGAATTTCGCAGGCGCGATATATGTGCAGTACTTATTACTTTGATTCACATGGGTGAGGCTTAGTGAACTGGGCCAATAGACCCGCTGTCTTGGGTAATATTGTTGCATGTAGGATGTGTTGTTAGGATATTTACGGTCACCATTTGTGTTAGTTTGATGATGTCCCCAGAATGAGTTCATAAAAGATTATTATGCTAAACCCTGCAGGTGGATTAAATTCCGGCATGGTAATAATGTGATGAACGAGCGCTAGCTTCGGTGAAATAATAATAAATTAATTAATTCTTGATTGTCAGTAATCGAATTAATTAATGGACATTTTATCTTAAACATGGGAAGATAAATCGAGTAATTATTATTGGAGTCTCAATTATAAATTGGGCTAGAAAAATGGCGTACAATAATATTATGTTGGTGGCCCATTTAATATTACTTAATTAATTAAAAAAGTGGCTTGGTCCACAAGTATTTTAATTAATTAATTAAGGAGCCATAATCTTAATCTCCTAAGGGTCCCTACTGTAGCTATATATATATATATATATATATATCATTAAGCTCATGGGAAGAGAAGAGAATTTCTAATACACGCCTAATCTGCCGCCCCATATTCTCTCTCTCTCTCTCTCTCTCTCTCTCTCTCTCTCTCTCTCTCTCTCTCAGTTCCTGTTCGAGCTTATCTTCTTCCACCGGTACAAGATTAAGAGATGTTTGAGACATACAGTAGAAGATCTGTAGGTAAACCGAGACGAAATATATTTTATCGTACAGAACTAACCAGAGGTCCGATAAAGACGTGCAACATACCCAGACGACCATCTCGACGAGAGATTTCCAACGCCGCCGAGATCGCCGCCATCCGACGCCGCACGCACCCTCACGCGCCGCCGCAAGCTCCCAGAACTGCAACTTGTCTTCTTCCGTTGTTGCACTCGTTTGATCCGGTTTTCGATCCGATCTTGTTCGTGCAACCCTAAGACGCGATTTGCAGTCTACTTTTCATTGGTGTGTTGTATATGGCCATTCAGAAGATCAGCAAGATCGCCATAAATTTTAAGTCGTAAGTTCTCTACGCAAACCTTTAGATCCGCTGCACATAGGTTTACGTTTTGCTATTGAATTCGTGATTTGTACATAACGAGATCCTCATAGATCCCAATAAGATAACCATCATGGATTTCCAATATCCATAATTCGAACCATCAAGAAACGGAGGGCGCGAAACGGACATTCCATCGTGATTCATATTGACCAACACACAGTCTCAAAGATCTTTATCTCGTAGATATAACAATAACACTGCTCTGGTGCCAATTGAAATGTATTATTTTATCAGGAGTGCGCAAAACGTTGTAAGAACGTGAAGTAACAATGTAAATAGCGGAAACAATAAACCGAAGATGTAAAAACTCTTCAGGGAAGCGTCCCACTTCCCTCTTTCCAAAAGGCAATGAAGTAACATGGAAAATGAATATTGACTTTGATCTCCTTTGATATCTTTTCCATGCATGCGTATCTCTTCAACCCAGCATTCCTTCACAAGATCCTACAAAATATGTCCATAATAATTAAGGCAAAACCGAGCATGAGTATACATAAATAAACGAGTTTCCCTTTTATATAATCCTTGTGCTTGTAGGAACACGAGTTCAAATATTCTTATTTTTGAACTTATGCCAAAAATATCTTTCAGTCTCCACTTAATTATGTATAAGCATTCAAAATTTCATTTACTTGGGCTATTCAATTTTTGTACCTAAACCTATTTAGCTATATATAGTTTATGAGAGACATTAAAGTTTTGGTATCATCAAATTCAAGTCCTCCATCCGTAGAGCTTTGAATTTTTATGTTGTGGTGTTTAAAACCCTATATTTATATAAGGCTGATAAGCATTAAAGAGCATAAAATTAAGTACTTCACACAATTAAGTTGAGGGTTTACTGTTTGACTTCTTGTGCATGTATGTGTGTATATATATACACACGTTTACACACACGTTTATAAATAAAAAAAAAAAAATCCTAATATTTTTTGTTTTCATTTACATTTATGCTTTAAATACTTTTTCTAATTCTAATATATCCCCTATATCCCCTCCCCTATATATTAATTCAAAACGCGCAGAGCCTACGTGGCTACTTGTGGTGCTTCGGAATCATATGTGGCAAAATTACATACTTCGTTATTAGATTTGGGTAAATTTTAATTTCATTCCAAACCAAAACTAACTAGGTTCGGATTACCATAATATATTGATTATTTATGGTCATGTTACATGTATTAATTGCATTTTAATATCATTCCTTCTTATAACTATTGAATTTTATATATATTTTAAAAATTAATAACTTTTGTATTTTTTATCAGTTTTACATATGTAATATATCAAATTAATCTTCTTTTGATGAGCTTCGATTTAACATCCATATCGTATGTATAAAAAAAAAATTTATATTTATCTTTATAACAATAATAAAATTATTTTTAATATTAATTAGAAAAATAAAATTATTTATCAACTAATATATTTATATTTCAAGTAGTTATATGATATAAGTTATAAAAACTAATATAATATAACACATGTAAGTCATAAGTAACACATATCATTCTAAAATATATAGTAATATATTATTTTTTTTTTGTAAAAAAGTAAACTAAATTTAATATAGTTTTTTTCATTAATTTTAAAATTTAAGAATAATTTTTTAACAAACACCCGTGTAATACACGGGTGTTGTAGTAGTTTATTCCACTATAAGTAAATTGAAGGTACGTGAGAAATAATTGTTAACGAGTCGATCCAAGCTCAAGATCTTGATACTCGAGTTTGAGAGTTTATTGGGCCAAGTTGGTAGACGGGCTCGAGTTTGAGTAGTTTTTCATGTATATTAACAAGTCATGAAGCTTGAGTCTTAACGGGCTGAATTTGAGCTTTATTGAGTCGAGCTAAAGAAAATCACATCATTAAATTAATATTTTTAAGTTTTAACGAGTTTTAATAAATCAGGCTCGGTTCATTAATTAACTAAACAAACTTGAGTGTTAATGAAACCTATCTATCAGCTTTATTCTCATGATCTAACAAAAATATAGAAAATAATGTCCCATGTTATTGCAGAAGACTACAAGATTGTGTGAAGTGCAAATTTCAATCCTGTGCCTGTGCGTCATCAGTGCTCGGCACGTGATGTCATCCCAATTGAATTCTATCGTCATATATATAACGCTTAAATAAAACAAAAAAGGCAAAAATATACTCCTACAAGATTTTGAGGGGAAAAAAAAGTGATATAGTGAAAGATATTTTTTTTTTTTTTTATTTAAAACCAAACTCAAACATTTTATTATAAACGAACCGATTTTTGGGGGGATTATTCTCCGATAGAGCCGGAGAAAATAAGTGCGGAGGGTCAAATCTCCTACAAGTCCATAGTGTCCGATTTTTTCCTATTCCTCGTACTGCGCCTGATCCGATGTTTTTTTTTTCAAAAGAGTTCGTGTAAGTCTGGAGGCAAGAGGGTAGGGCAGAGGGGGAGGGGAAAGCGATGATTTGTTTTTTACGGTAGTTTAGGGCGACAATGAAGTCATCTTCAAATTCAGAAAAAGGGAAGAGAGTGGTTTGAAAAGTCTAGTACAGAATCAGAGCAAGACTTAACGCACACTAAGTTGGAGTTAGGTGAACCTGGCTCAAAAGAGTCAGACACATTGCCTGGTCCCGCCTCAAAAAAAGTAGAGGGAGTAAAAATTTAGACCGAGAAAGGAACCGTGCCTAGTAAGGAGGGTTTGGGTGGAGCCTGACCAAGCAGGGGTGCCGATTCCATGGGAGTCGGGTTCGGGGCAAGGGATGAGGTTTTGGGTAGGCTAGCGGGAGGTGGGGACAGAAGAGAAGAAGAAGGGGTAGAAATAGGTGGAGAGAGGTCAATGTGAGGATTTTTTTCCTTTGTTAATTTTGAAAGGACATATGGTTGGATTTTTTATGTAACATAATAACATATATGTTGATTCATCATGTTTCAAATAAAAGCAATATAAACAGTATTTTGGTAAGCGTCGAACTCGACAGTGAGTTCAACGCATTTGTTTTCGCAAGAAAATAACAATGCTAGCAGAATGGGGGGATTCAAGATTAGGGGCTACGCAAAAGCGTGCATAGTAGTGACGAGTTTTTTCAGTGTGACATCATCAACTTTTAATAAGGTGCCAAATATGTTGGCGATTATTGGAAAAGTCTTTAAATCAAAGCAATAAAGGAGAAGAATTGGGATTTTGATCCAAATAGGAACAATGGGTGGTTCTTTTTTTAAATCGAAATCCACGAACCATTTAAAAATTCTCATCGGAAATATGCATGTATATATGTGTGTGTTACTTGGAGTTTGAGTTGCTCATATTTGATCTTTCTTGTACTTGGCCAAATTAAATATGATATCCAAATAAAAAGTATATACTTATGAGCAGTATAATATTTAAATTTGTACGACTTTTGTATTATTTGAATGCATTTTCGAAATAAAAAAGTAATTATTACAAATCAATATTTTAATATAATCAATTCTCTTGTGGATCCAAAAATTCGGAAGGTCCATGTACCAAAAAAAATATTTTAGTATAATCGTCGTCATTATTTTGAAATTTGGTAGACCATAAACGAAGTCAAGATATCAAGGGATACGAGATTAGTTTGCTTTCTCTTCTTTTAGTGGTTCTCAATATATTGCAAAATCAAATAATATTCACCACAGCTAAGGATGAGATGTTGTGTTTTGCTTTAATTATTACTTATCCTCGTTATTAGTTAGGGAAAAAGGAAAATATAAAACGAAATTTTTATTGAAGTAAATTTTAAGAGAAAAAAAAATCATTTTTATCCACTATATTATTATTTTTAAATAATAATATCATTCATCATCTCGCTTGCAAAAATCATATTTTTTTTTTTTTGGAAAATTAGTATTAAAAAATCATCAGAATTGATATACTAATTACATGCCTAATGATTTTATATTTTTATTTTTTTTTTTATTTTTGATAAGTTAGTGTGCCAAAGGCCCAAAGTTGATAAGAGTCAAGTTAGTGTATCGTTTTTAAAAATACCAATTTATCGAAGGGATGTCCAACTTTAGGAAATGTGGTAAAAAAGAATGTTTAATTATGATTGGTTTATGACTATAAAAAATTTTACTTTAATTTAATCTCGCATACTCACCTATAAAGTAAAAAATTTTACTTTAATTTTCAACTTATCCTATGAAAACAAATAGTGATTGAGTTTTTAGAGATGTTACGGTCCCGTTACGGAATCATTCCGTCGGAGTTTGTAACCGTTAAATCAACTATCTCCGACAGTTACATGATGATTCAACGATTACAAATCTAGACGGAATGGTTCCGTAACGGGACCATAATATTTTCCTGATTGTTAATCTAGCAAAGGATAGAGTTTATTTCATATGCACCCTGCATTAGGTTGTGGTGGTTTGATTCAAAAGTTGTGTACATTGGACACAAGGACCTCATATATCTCCCTTACTGTAAATTGTCGTAATTTCTTACTAAAAAATATATACATACGTAATGAAACATCATACTTTTATTTATAATGTATACGTTTGAGTATAATACACACACACACACATATATACGAGCCAAAATTCGAGCTCGAACTCGACTCGTTAAGGCCTCGAGCTCGAGCCTTAAGCCAGTCTTGACCTTTAACGAGCCAAACTATTAAATATTATATAAAAA
Source organism: Striga hermonthica (assembly GCA_902706635.1). NCBI lineage: Eukaryota > Viridiplantae > Streptophyta > Magnoliopsida > Lamiales > Orobanchaceae > Striga > Striga hermonthica. Next base: position 21,317,131 of record CACSLK010034598.1, read on the forward strand.
TTCTATTTTCGAGTTTTATCGAGCCGAGCACAACTCGTTACGGATCGAGTTTTAAATGAGCTCGAGCCGAACCAGTGTCATTTAATTTAACATCACTTACTCCAACTAGATTGTCTTTTACCTAAATTGTAAAATAATAAAATTAAATTGAATTATAACATGAGCAAGACACAGTAATGTTGTTTGTTTGTGGTGCTTTAGTATGTGTGTATGACATACATGTTATGCTTTTGGCTCAGTTACATATTATCCATAAAGCATATTCATCTTCTAGTCTATGCAAACTCAATATAACTAAACATTATAGTAATTAAAATTAATGTGTATTTACTAATAAAATACAGTAAATATCACAATTCACATCCTTCCAAACCCCAAAAAGGCAAAATAAATAAAAATCATATATCAAAAAGCCAATAATAATAACAATAACAATAATAATAATAATAATAATAATAATAATAATAATAATAATAATAATAATAATAACAACAACACCACCACCACATTGGTATATGTCATAGTTGGCCATAGATTAAACTAGCTCGGCTCGGCTCGACTCGAGCTCGGCTCGAGTTTGGCTCGAGTTTGATGCCTTAGCGAGCAGAGATCGAGCTTATTTAAAGCTCGTTTGGTTAACGAGCCGAGCTCGACTCGGTTCGATAAGGCTCGAAAACAAATTTTTTATATATTTTTTTATAGTTCGACTCGTTAAACCTCGAGATCGGCTCGTTAAGGTTCGAGTTCGATTCGAGGCTCGTTTATTTATCTCGGCTCGGCTCGTTAAGGGCTCGTTCGAATTTGAGCACCCTAAACTCGAGCTCGTCTCGACTCCTTTAAAACTCTAGCCATAAGGGACTAAGCCAATTTTTCAAATAAGTGAGGCAGATAAAGAGATATCAAGAAAAATACTTCTAAAAAAGGGACAGTTGGAGTTTGATAACACTTATAAAAAGCTGCTAAGATCAACTCCCCAAAAAGAACTTATAGGAAAAAAAAAATATATATATACTCCCTCCTATTCATTATAAATGTCGTTTTGACTTTTTTTATTCATCCATTTTGTTATGTATCTAGACATTTATGTCTAGATACATAACAAAATGGATGAATCAAAAAAGTCAAAACGACATTTATAATGAATAGGAGGTAGTATATATCACTTGTCTCCTCCTTCCTTTTCCTCTGTTACTTTCCTCCTCCATTATATTCTGCACACAATTTTCCATTTTTTCCCCAGAAAAAAAAAAAAAAAAAAAAAAAAGAAAAAACTTCACTTGAGAAAATACTCTGCGCACAAAACCCAAGCTTGCATTATGGCCCATTTGTCAGGTGACTACTTTTTACAGTTTACTGTTTCACATCACCACTCCCACCACACACACACACACACACACACACACACACACCTATATCAAGAAATCAATAAAATTGCCAAAAACAAGAATTCTGTTCTATAAAAAATATGCAATCTCACCATAAGTTGCCCATATTTTATTAAAAAAAAAAAGTGCCCCTTATTTATAAACCCTTCAAGTTTATCAGCAAACAGCCATAAAACGCCCCTTTCGCCTTTCCATTTCCATTCGTAAATTATCAAAGGTTTTGTTCGTAAATATGAAAAAGTTTCAATCTTTGTTTAGCTGTTGATCAAATAATTCCACTATTTTCTGAACCCTTCAAGTTTTATCTGCAAATTCTGCCATAAAAAGTGTTCCTTTCCCTTTCCCTTTGCATTTGTATGTATTTTATCAATAAATTTTGTTGGTTAAAAGGAAAAGAAACTCCAATCTTGAGTAAGTTCTCTTTTATTTATTTGAACCCTTCAAGTTTTTCTGCAGAGCTCTTGAGCTAAAAAGTGTCCCTCTCCATTTTCATTTGTATTTTTATCAAAAGCTTTGTTGGCAAAAATGAAAAAAAAAAAAAGCTCCAATCTTTATTCAGTTATGATCCCATATTTCTAGTACTATTATACTTTGTACATGAAAATTGAAATAACAACAAGCCTGTCTGAGTTTAGTTACTCTCCCACTTTGTCACCCTGTTTTTCTTTTCTAGAACAATGCATTCTCTGATTGGGCTTCAGATATCAGGGGAAATGGATAAGGGTTCACCATCATCTTCTTCTTCATCGGGTTGCGGTGGGGTCGACTCGTTCAACGGCTTTAAATTCGGCAAGAAAATCTACTTTGCCGGCGCTTGTTCAGCAGCGCCGACGTCCCCGGCCAAGAAAGGGCGGACGGTGGCGGCGCAAGGCGGGCAGCCACCACGTTGCCAGGTGGAGGGATGCAGCGCAGATCTAAGTGATTCTAAGGCTTATTACAGCAGGCACAAAGTTTGTGCTGTCCACTCTAAGTCTCCAACAGTCATTGTTGCTGGCCTTGAGCAAAGGTTTTGCCAGCAGTGTAGTAGGTCATCTCTCTCTCTCTCTCTCTCTCTCTCTCTCTCTCTCTCTCTCTCTCTCTCTCAAAAGAACAATCTTTGCTTTTGCTATGCATTGGGTTGGGCTTGAGCTATCATTTTTTTTTTCACTGTGATTTTTATGCTTATTATTACTATTATTATGACTAACTCTTACTTTTTCTCTGATTTGGTTGGTTGGTGTTGTTTGTGGAATTGTGATGTACAATTCTTGGTTAATGATTCGATGTTTTTCACAATTAATTGTGTTTTTATGATTCAGTTTTATTGTGATGTTGGTGTTTCATTTTAATTTTTCTGTTTGGATGGATTTGAAGTACGTATTCTCATGATGATGTTGGATTTGGGGTTTAGTTTTGTGAGCTTAGAAAGACAATACTGTTGCATAGGGATGCAAAGGAATCGAGCCGAGTCGAACATTGAGCTAAATATCAAGCGAGGATTGGATTTTTCTTCTTACCTGCTCGAGCACATCAAGCCATGGTTTACGAGGCTCGACTCGACTCGAGATAGGTCAAATTCATATGCTCGAAAAGATTGCTCGAGTTTGGCTTTAGCCCGGTTCGACTTCGATCTGGTGCAGAAATGAGTTTATATGTTAGCTTTCATTCTTTCCCTAGTGGAGACCGGTTGCCATTAATTTTTTCCTCCGGCTTAAGTTACTACAGTAGTAAATATTAGTTCTAATTGCAAAAAAGACCCCTGAGTTTTAGTCTATTACCTAAAAGACCAATTTGGCATTTAGATATACAATCTAAGTCCCAATATACAAAACTCAAGGGATGTACATTTAACAGTTTAAGATGGCATTTGTATGTTTGAGATAAAAAAAAAAACATAGTCACTTTTGTCATTATACTAAACCTCAGGGGAGCTTTAGTCATTGTACCTTTGTGTTATTTGATCAACGGTCTTTTCTTGAAAATGATCGTAGAACACTTTCAGCCGACAACTAATGTTAGTCGTGCATTCAGAAGTTCACCACCATATACAGCTTGATATACAAGCTCTTGTAGTTTTTGGGTGACAATTAGAATTCGGTTTGTGATGAGATTTTATCCTCTTGTGCAGGTTCCATCAGTTGCCGGAATTCGACCAAGGAAAACGGAGTTGCCGGAGGCGGCTCGCCGGCCATAACGAGCGTAGGAGAAAACCGCCTTCTGGACCTCTCATGTATCCACACTATGGGACCCTTTCTACATACGGTTAGACACGTCTTTCATTTTACGCTTAATTGCAGAAATGTCTGAGTCATAATATTTCATTTTCATGATTCTTTTTTTTTTTTTTTTTT
>CACSLK010034598.1:21320850-21349176 GCA_902706635.1 Striga hermonthica
TTTTTTTTTTTTTTTGGAAGATGACTATGGGCAAGCTGGAGGTTTTATGATGGACTTTAGCAGCTACTCATCAAACATGACCAGAGTAGATTCGTTGCCCAACATAAGCTCCGAACGAGCCATAGAGAATCAATCGCCCGCCCCACAAAAGTACAATTTTTCTTGGCGAAGCAATTCGCGCGATCATCTTTCTAATCCCATCCAAAGCCCGAACCTACAGCTCGGAATACCTCCAGAGGGATGTTACGATGGGGCATTGAATTCCAACCCTGGTGCTCTCTCTCTTCTGTCAAACACATCTTGGGGCCCGAGTACCCAACTGCAAGCCTTGGGCTTAGGCCCAAACGATTTTATCGGGCCTTCAAATGCCACTATCGGTCAATTTCCATGCGGGCCGTGGGGTTTTAAGAGCAATGAAGGTGGTGACTACATGCACGATTTGGCTCCGGGTATGGGTTTTGCTGCATTTTCTCAGAGTTCTAACAGTCAGTTTAGTGGTGGACTCGGACTGGCTCAGTCGAGCAACGAGCATTACCAAGGTGAGATCGAGCGGTCGAGTGGGTATGATTCCCCAGTTCATCAGATTCATTGGTCGCTTTGAAAGGCTTTTAAATTTGGTAGGTGTCACTGAATGTTGTGACATTGTATTTTATGTTCTTTTTTTTTTCATCTTCTTTTGTTTTTCCTTCTCATTTTAGTGGAAACAGAGACTTTGTATTTGTCATTTAATTCCTTCAGACCTAATAAGTTTGAGAGTTTGAAGAGTATCTATTGCACAATGTGTGATTTTCATGTCCACAAGGCAGCTGAGTTAAGCTTATCAATAGATCCATCTTTTAGTTAGAACGTCGATAAGTTCTTGGGGACTGAAAAGTTAGAGTATTATATAATCAGTCGAAAATGTAAGCCCGGTCAACGGCAGCAAGCATGTCCCGACCGAGAACTTTGTCATTCCATGAAAATGTATCTCTTACAATCTAAACATAACTCATGATTCTAAAAGACCATGTGCACTTACTAGAATATGATCAAAAGCATTGTTCTGAGATTACAATATAATTCATTCACAAACTGAAAGGGGTGCAAGAAGTTCGATTCCAGAGTCCTTGCAAGCGAATTCTAAGGTTCGACAAAGATAGTAAGAAGGAACAGAAGTGGTTAAGTGGGTACTCGGCGCACAGCACTCATTCGCCCTGTAAGCAGTAAAGCTGCCTAATGTTTCCTGAAGCTGTCCATTCAAATGTATACGAGCATTAATTTCGGCAAATAATCAGAAATATTATGTTAAAAATAAAAAAAAATAAAAAAAAAAATAAAAAAAAGTCAGGACATCTCATCAAAACTGGTATGGAAATATAACATGAACTTCAAGAAGAAACTTAAATTTGTAGCATAAAGTTGAGAGTGTTCTTTCAAAGGCAATACCGTATAACCATTCTTTAAAACACGCATGAAGAGCGCTCGACAGTTCTCGTTTCCGGCTATCTTCAAGGTTAGTATCCCTTAAGAGCTGCTTAACTTCTTCCAGATTTTTCATCTGTAAGTTCAATAATGGAGATTCAATGTGCGAAACAATTCGAAATTATGGGTCATAGAGCAAACCAACCCAAACCAATAAAGAAGGCCACAACTTATTGAACGTACATTTTTCTGCTGAGATTGAAGGTACGCATCAGGTAAAGGAAAGGGATTGTGTTTAGTGGGACCAGTCTGTTCACCTTCCAGCCAATCTGGAATCTGTGCACGATCAAATATATACATCAGTACGTGCAAAAAATTACAGCAAATGGAAAGAGCAAAAATCAACAGCCAAAATTTCAATGTCTAGTGAGTTGTGAGCAAATGTGTACAACAGTAGTTGGGATTGCTTTCAATACAATGAACGACTAGATCAAAACATTTCACAACTAAATAAGCCATCATAAGTAGAAAAAAAAAAAAAAAAAAAAGTGCACCACGAAATGAGTATACTGATCGGGATCCATGCGTGAAGCAGATTCAGCTTGAACATCTGAAACACCAGCAGGATGGGATAATGAGTCGTGTGGGTCAACTAATCCAAGTGCCACGGGCTCATCCCACCTATTGATGCCCGGGATGACCCCAACTTGATTCATGTGCTCCTCAAGTCGCGAATAGAACGTATTATATGGAGCCACCTGATGAAAATATTGATTCCAAGTTCCAACAGAAAATTTATTATTATTATTATTATTATTATTATTATTATTATTATTATTATTATTATTATTATTATTATTATTATCATCATCATCATTATTATTAATAGCTATAATAATTGTTCGAGTAACTTACTTTGATAGTTTAAAAGCATGTGCAATTTGATCAAAATTTTCATGATCAAGCTAAATAATACCATAACAAACAATCAATCGTATTGAAGCATATGGTTTGCATTAGTACGGACTAACAACTAACCTGCAATTTATGATTATCACCAACAATGAGGGGTCGCTGGTTGACCCCTAAGAAGAACACACATTCACGACAGTTGGCAATGCAGATACGTCTTGCAGCAGTAATCAGATGAACTCGTTCACAATGCTCAACCCTAATGGCCTGTTAACACATTTATTTAGGGATCAGGAGCTCCTAATTTTATGAAGGTACTAAAGAAATTAACTTGTGTAAAGTTCATGATAGATTTATAACAATCGTAATCATATGCACATCACCCCAAGTACCTTGCCAACAGCACCAATGACAATGGTTGCATCAGAGCATCCATAAACTGTTGCATATTTCAATGGTGCCAAAACGTAAATTACTGATTCGTGGCAATTTACAACCTGACAAACAAATAAAGGACGCAGAGATTAAGGTTTTTAACAACTTCCAATCTAAATAGAAGTCAATCGATATGAAAAATGCATGGAATAGACAAAAAAAGTAAATGTTTCTCTCCATTCCCCATCTCATGCCAAGTAAGAAGAAAAGGTTCATTTTAACTTCATGTGGAAAAATTGAGAAGCGTAGTTATCTCAGCTCATAGCCGTGTATTATACTCACGGAAAAATTTGTAACTTCTCCCAAATGTTGTGTGCCAAGTCCTCATAAAATCAGTTAACCCAAGACAGACAAAAGGGAAAAACTAAATAGGAGTGGACACGTGTGACAGGCTGAAAAGTACCTTTGCAGATGTACCCTTAAGATCAGATGCGTGCTTCACACACGATGATTTAGAAATTCCCTCAATGAAACTTGGACCTCTAAAACTGCTTGAGGGTTTCAAGGGACTTGTGCCAGCATCAGCCATCTGAACGTCCTGATCAGAAGAACTGGTTGGCACATTATCCTTTGGTGAAACTCTATCGGAAACAAATTCCAGAGTAGAGGCTATATTTTGGAGAAGCCAGTCAAGAACTTGTGATGCAGGAACAGGTGCAGCAGGCATGTCCGGATCGGAATTTGCGAAAAATGGAGTACTCTGGCTCAAGGGGATTCTAACAGATCCCTTTTCCCCAAAATAAAGCAGAAATCCGAGATGCTCAAATTTATCCATGGATAGAACCTGGAAGGAAGAAAAAACCACTCGCATAAAAAGCAAATTAAATCTTAAAAGAAACAACCAAAAATATAAAACTCAGACAAAACACCTACAGACACCTAACAGTGGTTTTTCACCAGTAAGAAGCAATGCACCTTTCCTGTCTAATTACAAGGGATGAATTGCACAAACACACACACACACACACACACACACACACACACACACACACACACACACACATACTCATGCAAAAAATATAATGGAATTATCAAACAGAGCTTACATACCAGAGATTCATCACCTTCTCCTTCTGTGGGGTCCGCCAACAGAGAGATGATATTTCCTATGTGCTTCTGCAAATAGGACAGCTGATGAGACTCTTCATCAGCTTGAGATGGCATAAACTTGCGACTGTTGCTCCGTACCAACTGCAATTAATATAAAAGTTCTCTTTAGCAACGAGAATAACATTAGCAATTGGATATACTTCCAATCACAAGTCACAACATTTGTCTACATATGTAAATGAAAAATTTCCTCCACAAATACTATTTCCATTGAAAATTAACAAAGATTTTCATACTATCCACTCATCTCAATTTTTTCTTTCCCCAATCAACTCAATAAAATTTCTACTACAATAATCAACTTAGAGAAGAATCAACATTAAACATCTTCCCGTAAAAATTGCTATCAGGTCACTCAAATATTTCCAACTATCAATCATAGTGTTATCTCATATACATTCACATTCAAAGTAAATCACTCTCTACTCAATAATCATCTCACTACTGTTCTCTAACCAAATGAAATGGCATCCACCGGGCACCTATTTCCCAGATTGGCAGCACTAGAGAAATGCTGCAATCTCTTAACGGTAATTAAAAGCTAAAATATGACAACCGGTCACTATCTATAAGAAAATGGAGAATGGGATTAGAATAACCCATTCCCAGAATCAAATGTAAGCAAACATGCTGATAAATCTGGTCGAATTGGGGAATTTTTTTCACTTCTAATACCCTTCCTGTCTAACAATCCCATTAATAAATACGTGATACTATTACACTCCCTAAGAAAAACCAACTTCTAGGCATTCCCAAACTAAATAGCTGAACCATTACAAGCTATGAATCACACCACAAACCACCAACTACTTAAAAGAACGGATATCATCCCAAAAAACGTGAAGTAGATCAAATTCACTACTCTGTAAAGCAATTAAACCCAGATGAGCAAACAATTGATTAGACATTTCCAATCAAATGCAAATCTCTCCCATGAAAGAAAATTACAAACAAAATAGCAGAACCATTCACCTGCAACGGCGAAAGAGTTGATAAGACCCCATCGAACGCCGACGTCGACGGCCAAACATCGGCCACAGCTGCAGAATCCTTATGCCCTTTTGGCAGCAACCTCTTATAACTCTGTATGTACAAAAACACGAGCAAATCGTACACATTCACCCCAATTCTATCGACCCCATCAGGCGATCCGCCGGCCTCCACCAACGGATCGGACTCGCCGTGCAAAACGGAGGAAATCGTCTCGATAATAAGCCGCGCGTGCTCGAGGGGGATTTGGAGGGCTCGGGACAGTGTATCGAAATCAACCCGCTCGGTCGGATTGGAGGATAGGAGAGTCGATTTGAGCTGAGACAGCGTTTGCGCGCCGTCGGTGAAGATGAGTTTGGTGATGGGGAGCAGCCCGTGCTCGAACGGCTCCCGGCGGGGGTAGAGGTGGTGGGCCGCGGCCGCAGACGGCGGTGGGGGCGCCGATTGGTGTTCCAAGGCGGTGGAGTCTGACATTACGGCCGCGCTGCTTTGGATCTGCGGTGATGGAAATGGATTCCGAGAGAGACTGTGTGCGCGTGCGTGTGTTTGTGTGGCTGTGTATGTAATTTTCTTGATTTAGGAAAAAAAAATTGAATTTGGGTGTAAATTGTGTCTTGTGATATGGATTAAAAAGAATCTAAAGAGCCTAGAATGAATATTTGTGTTATTTATTTCAAATTCAATCTCCATTGAATACCAATTTAATTTATTGTAGTGGGGCTGTGGGGGTAATGGAAGAGAGAAAAAGTAGATTTTGGTGGTGTGGTTTGGCACGTGCGGGGAAGTAGAAATGTGGTGACAAAAGATAGATTTGACATATAAGGGGTCGTTTACTTTCATGGATAGGATTATACAAAATTATCCAGCCAACTTTACACGTCAGCTTATTGTCTCATGTTTACATTATAGGATTAAAAAGTCTGAAATTTGTCCATGTTTACTATCATGGACCAAATGATAGGATAAGAGGGTGAGTTTGGTTGGAAAGAGGTAATGGGCTGGATTAATTCCCACATGGCTTATTAGCTTTATCCAACTGATAGAATCAGACATAATAACTTGTTTGTTCCATGCTCAATATTAATAACTATGTAGAGGATTTTACATAATCACCCTTCGTTTGAAATTAAATTTTCAAAGTGTACCCTTAAATTGAATCCATATCCAAGCTCAGGTATTTTGCTACAGGACATAGGCAAACACAATTTCATGAACCCTATTAAAAATAATCGCAGATCTAACACTAAACTAAGCTGACCAACACCAATAGTGACCCCAAACCATGAATCAACCAGATGTGAACTAAATAGAGTGTATGGCGTCCTTGAGCTTACTATGCAGATCCCAAATCTTCTCAAGCCCGACTTCAATTCCATATACCTCCATCTCTCATTTCATTTGCAAATTTCAAAAATAAAATGGAGAGCAGCGAGGGGAATTTGGATTTAGGGCAATTCGGGTTAAATTAATTGGAAACGAAAGGGCTTCCAATGGTATTTGTCCTAAACAAAAATTCTCTGTGAACAACTACCTATTGGAGAGTAGAGGTGTTAGAGAAAGTGGTTGACGGATGTTGTGGGTCGCCGGTCGACTGCTCCGACGCCGATGCCTTCTTCATACCCAATCATTTGCAGCTCTCGTTCGTCGGAGCACCAAGATCACCATAGCCCAGACTATTATTTCGTACAGAATTGAAATCTTGATGTGAAAGTAACTTGGGGATATTTGTGTAATTTAAGCTTATCAGCTGAATGTGATAATGTATCCAACAAAATTTGTGGGATATGGTATAAACAATTTAATGGATATATCACCGGGCCAAGAGCCATTTTCAGGGCTTAATAGTTGCAAACCAAACATGTTAAACCAATGGATAATATAACAAGTAGTTGGATATCACTCCCTATCATGTCAACCAAACAGACCCTAAATGCTTAATTTACCCTCATTTTCGTAAAATTGAAGCTAGTTCGGACATTTGCCCCTCTTTCGAAAATCCGTCGAGCTTGAACCCTAAACTTACCCAAAACAACGCGAGGACGAGAGCCACCTGAAGACAGAGACGACGTGGGCTCTGTCGACATTCTGCGGACGACTAGATTTCGGCCGTCGACGACATAATTCTGAGGACGACGAGGTTAGGGCTATCACGTGGAGAGGACTGCGGGCTGAGGGCTACCACCGTTGTTCGGTCGACAATCCAACGAGGACGACTGCAAATTGGAGTTGTGGGCTTCTACTAGGTAATATGTTTACAGTTGATTTGAACATTTTTGTTTTATGTAAGCTTGTTTGCGTGGGTTTCATTTTTACTAAATTTTTGATAAATTGGAGATGCCGGCTTCTTGTGATTTGTACTGTGTGGTAGAATTTGGATAATATATTTAGTCGGATTCTAAAATGTCTATAGATAGAAAAATCCGAGTTTGGTGGCTGCAAATTGGAATTTAAGGTGGATGATATTTTTGGACATGTATGGTGAAAATTATGAAGATATGTGACATTTTAATCAGCATCTTCTGTTATTGTTGGGTTTCTGATAGTGTGTTTTATTGTTTGAGATTCTAGTTTTTGTCTTGGGTTTCTGGGTGGTTACTAGACTAGGTGTGTTTGGTGGTTTGATGTTCAGAGGGTTCTTAGGTGCTTGTCCTTGCTCATTGGGTTGTTGAAATATTTTTTTGAAGAAAAACTAAATCCATTTCTTCCTTTAGCCTCTAACTTCTGTTTTCAGCATCACCTGTGTCATGTTCAATACTTCGATATACCCTTGTTTTGAACTTTTCATGATTTTACTTTTCATTCATCTTAATGTGAACAGTGAAAAATCTCTTTCTACTGTTGAAAAGTGTTGGATCTTTGGAATCTTGCAAAGACCTTCACAAACCATGAGATTAGTTTATTTTCATAACTTCAATTAAGTACTTTTACCTTTTTCCATACTTATTGATTGGGCTAGGGGATTTCTAGGTTAAGAGTTTTAATTTTATTTTTTTTTTAAAAAAAAAAAGAAGCTAAAGGGTTACTCAATTCTTGATGAGAAATCTAATGCAGGGGCTTAACTGGTGTGATAAGAGAAGGAGCATAAGTGAATACAAGTTGCTTTTTCCCACCATTGATTTTTCTCTGGCAAGTACATGTTCCTTCTTGAGTTTCTTCCTTAGAAAGGAATAAAAATATACTGACAGACATACTATGTTCTTGCAAATATGTTAAACAAAAAATATGTTATCTGTCTCTTCAGTTATTCTTTATACCTTTTGCTTCTGATGTTCAAATAGAAACCAATGCTGACAAGCTCTGAGAAATTGATGTCAGGGAGGCAGATAAAGACCTTGCTCAGAGGGGCCTGAGATTTTTAAGATGGACTGGAAATAAAGTCGAGGGATTATGCATCTGTATTTGCATCAATCGTACATTTTTTAAGAGTTGTGTGATTCCATAATCTGATTGTACAATGATGCTATGACAGTTTCTATATCCATAAAAATTTGAAACTTATGAACATGAATCGCCTGCAAGAAAGAGAAGTAAATTTACATTTGCAAGTTTGTTTTGCAGCTTCAACAATTGCGAACTTCGATCAGTGATCATAGTTGATAGAAGGTACAATGCTCAAATCCGCAACTAAAATGTAGAATGGATTTATTTATCATTCTAAACGTTCTCACCTTGCATTTTAATTTTTCAGTGTGATGTCTTCAAAAGTTCTTCGAAAACTGATTATCCAGGAAAGACTCCTCGTGAAGTCGATGCTCCTAGTGACTCTACGAAACATTAATGATTTCATTGTTGCTTATATGATCAATTCTGGGTTTGTGAGGAAGATTAATAAAAGAATCCCCATAACTTGGTGAAATGATTTCATAAGGTAGTTTCAGTCCTCTTTCAATCAGGCTAAAGTATGTTTCGGTAAAGCTGGTTAGGCTACAAAATGTCTTGCAATATATATTTATCGTTTTAGCATAAAATATTTCTTGTTTATCGTATCAGGACATATTTGGTGCAGGGTGTCGTGCTCCTTTGTTTTTGTTTTCAGAGATTTTGAAGTTATACTCTTAAGTACGTGCCCCTTGACATTTACTACTAGCAACCTAACTTTTGACGCATAAAGGAAAAACTACAATTGATAAACACTTATTAATGAGCATTTGTTGAAGTTTTGAGTATAAAATAGGGAAAAATTGGCAGCAATATGTGTTCTTGAAAGGAAAACAATAATAACTATTGGGATGCCCTTTAATATCAATTAGATAACAATTAATATGCAGTATAACAGGAAAAAATTAGCAGAAATAATATCACGCGTGTCTTTCACCATTTTCTACTTCAAACTCAGACCATCGATTTTCCACAAGGAGTAATAGTTTCCAAAACTGGTCATTGTTTTGAACGTTCTATACATATTTCCTTCGATTTCCTGCAAGTGACTCAACTATGAAGGCAAATATCAAACATACTGCGCAACCGGCAGTGGCAAAAGGACTTCCAAAGCGACTAGTACCATAAGCTACTCTATCCCAAGAATGCAAAAGACTAGTCATACTATGATAACAAGAATCGAAACCAAAACAGATATCACTGTCTTCAAATCCATTGACTCCCAAGAGTAATCACTTCTAATTTCCCTACTATTTGAAAATGAATTATCTGATATAGCTGTTGACGAGTAGTCAGTTGCAATAGCCCAAAAGGTTTTCTTGTTTGCTGAAACTGTCACAATAGGTGCTTCAGATTCAGGTTCCAAAATTTCTGAAGAATCTTCAGGAAATTCTGTGGTCATCAACTCAACACATTGATCTTGGAGAGCCTGAAAAAAAATAAAATGATCGGCCCGTTCCAAAAAGATGGTCATGTATCCCAATTTCACAAGAAAGAAATATATTATAATATACTCCGTAAATCAAACAATACTATGTTCCAAACCCCATATTGATTAACTACATAAAATCAAGCATCAGTGGTATTTTAGTATTTATGTGATCGGTACAAAAGATTCTTGAGAACTGATATAATGTAGCCACTAGTATGCCTATTCATAAGGTAGAGTAACTAGTATGAATCATTTCATCACAATTTAACTTTCTACCAGCACTGAGCCCTTTATATGGGTTAACCAAACAACAAAACCAGATGTTTCCAGGAGACCAAAATGAAGATACATACGGACCCACACCAAAACCTCTTCTAATCAAGATATTGTATCAAATACACCATTCCAAACCTAAAATGATGTGGCTAATCAGTCCGTCCATCAAGCCTAGAGAAAGGAAACAAAGATGAGCAGAAAACGTGACAGAATATATTACAAAAAAAGAGCTCACAGAACCAAGCATATAGAAAAATAACAGGTGACTGATAATTGTACAGAACCAAGAGAAAAGTCACTTAACTAAATGTGCAAGTAAAGAAAACAACATATGCTGGAGCTAATCACAGGTGACTGATACTTATACTTTATCCCATAGCTAACCACACAAGATTTAGTGTCTTTTTGCTTTCACGTAAAGTTGTATCTATACCGTTTCTTCAGGCTGCTCACCCCAAAATTCAATTAATCAAAAAAGGCACAATCTTTAGTGCATAAACCTTGTGTGATGGACAACCCATCAAACAATACATTTATCATGAAAAAGAAAAATACATCCCCAAAACATAAGAACCTATTAATAAAATTAGCTACTGGAGTAGCTTTATCAGGTACAAAAGTAATTGCAAAAAATAAAACCTCCATCAATTTCCACTTTTATCATGAAAAAGAACAATACATCACCAAAACATTGAGGAATGTCTAGGTGTTTACCTCCACCGGTACCTGGGAAGAGCTCATAGTTATGCCCGACGGAGATGGCGTTTTGTACAGGACCAACAAAAATTGCGATAAATAAACCAAAAAAAAAATTTAAATAAACTAAATAAAATTGTAACGGAGGAGAAATCGACGGAGAAGACAAAGCACGCCCACTAATGTAACACGAAATCGACATAAATTGAAATGGAGAAGAAAAAAATGGCGAAGTGGACCTCACCTTCTAGTCCCGACGGAGACAACGAAGCTTCACAACAATGGTTTGTCTGCGCACATAAACTAGGGTTTATAATGGCGATCATCGATTTTATTTGTATGGGTTGCAGTTGTAAAATAATGCAAATTAAGGGGCATATTGGGCATTTAACATCGAAATTTGAGGGCACTATAGGTATGATGTGCGTGGGATTATTATATCAGAGGGGGGAGGCGGGACGAATTTAATCAGCAAATGGCGGATGAACCAATTTGCGCTGCCTCCACATGTGCGCCACGTCAGGCATATCCAATCCCATTCCTTTGAAGTAAACGTAAAATATCCCAAGACTAATCTGCTTATCTTGTCCTGTCCCGTAAAGTAAACGACCCCTTAGTGTATAACTAATAAAAAACAATTAAATATTATGATGAGAGTAATGTTATATATACCTAATAATAAGAGTATATATATAATACTTACATTGAGTGGAACCCACAAAAAAAAAAATTAATAATAATAATAATCAAATGGACTTCACTCCATGTGAGTATTATGTACATCTCTATGTACATTCATTATGTACTTGTAGTATTTTTCTTCTAATCAATAATGTGAAATAGTTTTTCTTTCTCTAAACGATGAACTTTATAGATAAACACGGAACTACAACCGGTTTACTAACCGGAAAGAGGGAGGTCTACCAAAGGAAAGGTAGCCTAAATCACAACACACTACATAACACACAAAATCTAAAACCCCACTAATGATGAATACACTCTCCCCACCCGGAGAATTTACGCTCCTAAAGAGGAGAAAAAAACACTACGCACACAAACAACATTAACACCACGCAACAAAAACCTACAACAAAGCAACGCTGACGACACAACACAAACACCACAAAAAAACAAAAACAACTAACACTCAAGTCCTTCCCACAGCAGCGAAGCCAAATCGAACACCAACGACGCCGATGCTAGTATTATATACTGAAATTTTTGTTTTGAATGATATTACATTTTTTACCCTTTATGAATGGGAAACATGTTAGATTAAACAAGTTCTACGTTTCTGTTGTTTTGTAATTAGATAGTATAGGTCGTCATCGGGAGAATCGACGATCATTCTATCAGTTACTTGCGAAGCAAAAATTATGGTTCACAACTTAGATGGACATGAACACCCCATCCGAATGGTTGTATTGTCAATGGTACAGTTTGTCTTGACTGATTTGTTGCACTAGTACATTTATGTATTGAACATGATCCCACAGAGGAGCAGTTCGTTTTATACTGATCGTCGTAAATGAACTAGGACTCGGTTAATTATTGCGTTCTCTTAACCTGTAAAATATTAAATATACATATATATGCAATATATATTACTTTGATTCACATGGGTGAGGTTTAGTGAAGTGGATCAATAGACCCATTGTCTTGTGTAATATTGTTGCATGTATGATGTGCTATTAGGATATTTACGGTCACCATGTACGTTTAGTTTGATGATGTCCCCGGAGTGAGTTCATTAAGGATTATTATGTTAAACCCAGCAGGTGGATTAAATTACGGCATAGTAATTATGTGATGAACGAGCGCTAGTTTCGATGAAATAATAATAAATTAATTAATTTTTTATTATTAGTAATCGAATTAATTAATGGATATTATATTTTAAACATGTGGAGATAATTCGAGTAATTATTATTGGAGTCTCAATTATAAATGGGATAGGAAAAGGGAGTTCAATAATATTATTTAATTAATTAGAATAGTGGGTTTGGCCCACAGATATTTTAATAAATTAAGGAGCTCTATTCCTAATCTACTAAGGGTCCCTACTGTAGCTCTATATATACATCATTAAGCTCATAAAAAGAGGAGAGTTGGAACATTATTCCACATACATGCGCGCTCTGCCCCTTCTCTCCTCAGTTCTCATTCGAGTTTTATCTTCTTCTTATTGCTCCACTTGTACAAGTTGAAGAGGGTGTTTGAGATATACAGTAGAAGATCCATAGGTGTTTGAGACCCGGTGATCATCCACGAGCCTGAGCCCGAGGACCGCCGACATTCGCGACCCAGCCGGACAACCGCCACACGCACCAGCCCAGCCGACGAGACGCGCCACCAGACCCGCGAATCTGATCACGACGCGCCACCAGGCACCACCTTCATCATCATAAAAGGTTATCATCTAACTTATCCTCAAAAAGTTTATCATCTAACTTATCCTCCCTCATATCATACTCGCATTCAAACAAGACATCATTCTCATCATCATTTTCACTACTATGTTCTTCACTCTCATCATCATTATCACTACTATGTTTTTCTTCCCTGACATCAACATTACTAGCCTCCCCAGTCCCCTCATTGCACCCTTGTGTAAAACCTCATAGGTTTAGAATTACCTCTCATTTCTGCAATGGACTTGAAATCATCCAAAATCACAGTTGTACAGTCCATATAGTCAAAAGTTATGGTCTCCCTGTTGGTGTTATATATTTAAGCTTTGCTTTAGTGGATATTACACTTGTTATTTCTTGATGGATGAGAATTATGTTTGGTTAAATAAGTTCCACGTTCTGTTGTTTTGCATATAGATAAGTGGGTCATCATCGGGCGTACCGAAGATCACTATATCAGTTACTTGCGAAACAAGAATCATTGGTTCACAACCTAGATGGAATTGAACAACCCATCGGAACGGTTGTAGTATCAACCGTACGGTTTGTCTTGACCGATTAGTTGCACTAGTACATTTATGTATTGAACAGGATCCCAGAGAGGGATGTTCGTTTTATACTAATCGTCGTAAACGAACTAGGCCTCAGTTAATTATTGCGTGCTCTTAACCCGTAAGATATTAAATAGGCATGTGCACATAATTGTTGTTGCTTTGATTCTTTGGGTGAGATCCAAGCCGGGTCGACGTACTTAATGAATTGGGTAATGACATTATGTGTTCGATGTGCTATTAGGATATTTACAGTCACCATGTGCGTTAGTCTGATGATGTCCCCGAAGTGAGTTCATGAAGGAATATTATGCTAAACCCTGCAGGTGGATTTATTCCGGTATAATATGAATGCTATGAGCGAGCGCTAGCTTCGGTAATATAATATATTAATTAATTCTTGATTATTAGTGATCGAATTAATTAATGGACATTATATCTTAAACATGGAAAAGTAAATCGGATAATTATAATAAGGAGTCTCAAATGTAACTTGGGATAGGTAAAGGGAGTGCAATAATATTATTGTGGTGGACTTTAATATTATTAATATATTAATTGTGGGGTTGCTCCACAGTATTAATATATTAAAAGTCCTTATCCTATTCTCATTAGGGTCCCTACTGTAGCTCTATATATACAGCATTAGGCTCTTGGAAGAGAGACACAATCCCATAACCTTGAAACTCGTCCGCTCCCTCTCTCTCTCTCTTCCAAGGAGTTGTTCTTTTCTTGTGCTCCACTGATACAAGATCTAGATAGCTGTTTGAGAATACAGTATAAGATCTTAAGGTATATACGGGATTCCAATCAAATCTATCATTCATCCAAACCGGAGACCAAAACCAGCAAGTAACCATACCACGACGACCAGGACGACGAGTCGAAGAGATCGCAGTCGAGATCGCCGTCAGCCGCCGCCGCACGCGCCCACACGCGCCACCGGAAGATCGCAGCTGCTGAGACTCACACGCGCGCGTGAGAGCGCGTGGAAGCTCTGTTTTCCGACCGGTCAACGTCGTTGACTTCGCCGTGACGCCAGCTTTCTAGATTGGTCAAGTTTGTTCGATTCTGAGAAGATTTGATTTGCGGTCATCTGTTCGGGCCAGCCAGATCTACATAAATTTCAAGCCGTAAGTTTTCTACATCAAACCTTTAGATCCGCTGCGCATAGGTTTATGTTGAATGTTTGTCCGTGATTTGTGCATATCGAGATCCTCATAGTTCCCAACACTCCCCACCTAAGTATGTTGAACCTTCAGTTTCAATATCAAATGTTCCCCTATAATGAAGACTCTCGGTCAAATATTTACTTTGAGATCCTGAAAAGGTAGACAATCAATAAATAAAATTCTTTATCATGTGAATGTTTTACCATTTTCCACTATTAAATAAGCTAAAGAAATGAAACAAAAAAAAAGTTGTTCCAAAAAAAAGTTGTTCTTTCTAAATTTTGGAACATTGATGTGCATGTTTCACGCGTGTCTTAAATGCATATAATCGTAACGTTCATGAGTAATCTTTTTACTAGTTTATTTGTGTAGTTTATAATTTCTGTTTTTGTATGTGAATTTCAAGAAAATGGCTTAAGAAATAGAAGGAATTTTGGTAAAACGAACAAAGTCGAGGCACGTAAGATACGCTCTCCTTAAGACGAAATAGCCCCGTATATTACCCACGGTTCACGGCTAACGCCTCCAAGATACAACGACTTTTGATTTGTGTATAGTGGTAACTCAAATACACAAACCTTCGGCGAACAATACTTAAGTTTCGGAACTCTCAAGATAGGAAAGAGCACAAAGAACACAAGATGAATATGAACTTTGTAAAAAGGATGCAAAAGTTATGGAATTATTTGATGTCTTGAATGATTTCATGTTAGTGGGTATTTATAGATGTAAGGAGACACCTCCAAGAGGTTTAGGTGTCAAAAGACACCTAATGGGACGTGCCCGAACAAGAACGGATGTATCTAGTGGCCAAAAGACACCTTATGGTCACCAAGGGTTGCGACCTTTCGATTTCCGCAGCCAGTTGCGCGCCTGTGCCCCGCGGGCTCGTACGAGCTCATACGGACTCGGAATTGAGTTCCATTTTTTCCTACTTGTCCCCAACGAGCCCCTCTACAATTCTAGCATACATAATTCATATTTATGTCTCATTTAGTTTATCCAAATATTTATTAAAATATAATATTTGTGAACCCTACAACCTTTTGAGTTGTTTAAACTCAATTAATTAAAATACCACACTTAGAATTAATTTCTCATTCACCTTAAAAAGGTTTTGAGACTTTTCTAAGTATTCTACTTATGAAAATAGAATCATTAAATCGGTACAAAACCGGACTCTTTGCAGAGCACTTCAAACGGGGCTACATACTCGCCTCCTCTATCACTTCGAATCGCTTTGATCTTTCGACTAAGTTGATTTTCAACTTAATTTTTATATGTCTTAAAGGCATCTAATGCCTCGTCTCTACTCTTTAGTAGATAAACGTAACAATACCTTGTACAATCATCTATGACTGTAATGAAATACTTCATCCCCGCTCGAGTTTGCACAAATTTTAAATCACATATGTCAGTGTGAATTAACTCGAGTGGACTAGTGCTTCTCTTCACCGGTTTAAATGGTGTTTTAGCCACTTTTGCTTCAACACATGTTTCGCACTTGTTGTGTGAATCAATTTTAACTTTTGGCATCAATTCCAAATTCACCAACCTTTTAATTGTGTTAAAGTTCACATGTCCTAATCTATCATGCCATAAATTAGAACACTCCAACAAATAAGAAATACTTTCTTTATTCTTCGCCTCTTGGCGGATAACATTCATTACATTCATCTTAAAAAGACCTCATCTAGGTACCCATTCACTAAGAAGACACCATTCTTAGTCATTACAAATTTATCAGCCTCAAAGACTAATCTAAAACCGGCTTTGCTCAAAAGAGCACCGGATACAAGGTTCTTACGGATGTCCGGGACATGCAGCACTTCCGTTAGCGTCAAGTCTTTGTCCGAAGTCATTTTCAGCACCACATTTCCCGTTCCCACGACGTTTGATGTCGAAGAGTTGCCCATGAATAGCTTCCTTCCGTCGGTAGGGGTATAAGACGAGAACATATCTCTATCCGCACAAATATGTCGAGTTGCTCCCGTATCGACCCACCATTCTCGTGGATTATTAACGAAGTTAACTTCTTGGACCACGACGGGTAGATCGAGCTCAGATAAGTCAATGGGAACAGATTTATCCTCGGCTATATGTGCGCTATCTTTACCCTTCTTCGGGAGACGACAATCCTTCGCAAGATGCCCAGATTTACCACAATTGTAGCAATTCCCTTTGAACTTCTTGGTGCTCGTTTGAGGTTGCTTTCCCTTTGAAGTTCTCTTGCGCTTCTTATTAGAGCTTGACTCGGCCAAGTTTGCCTTAGCCTCGAAGTCGCTCCGGTTGGCCCTTACTTTAGATTTTCGATTATCTTCCTCAATTCGAAGTCGAACAATCAAGTCCTCTAATGTCATCTCTTTGCGTTTGTGCATGAGATAGTTTTTGAAGTCCTTCCAAAGTGGTGGTAACTTTTCAACAATAGCCGCAACTTGGAAGGCCTCATTCACAATCAATCCTTCGACCAACAAATCGTGAAAGATGATTTGAATCTCTTGAACTTGGCTAACCACGGACTTGGTGTCCACCATTAAGTACTTTAGGAATTTGCCGACGAGAAATTTTTTAATCCCGGCATCTTTCGTCTTGTACTTCATCTCCAAGGAATTCCATAACTCCTTTGCCGTCTTAATCGGACTATAAACATTATAGAGAGAATCGTCTAGTCCGTTAAGGATATAATTTCTACACAAGAAATCATTGTGATGCCAAGCATCCGAGGCCGTACGCTTTTGCATGTCGGTCTCACTTTCGGGGACAATCAAAGGGTCCTCCGAAAGAAAACGAGAGAGGGAGAGAGTTGTGAGGTAGAAAAGCATCTTTTGTTGCCACCTCTTGAAATCAGAGCCATTGAACTTCGGCGGTCTCTCGCGTTGGACAGGAGCAGCTACCATCGGTATAGCGGTAGGTTGAGCATTTATTTGGTTTCCTTCGGTTGCCATCTTATGAACTCACAAATATTTCGTCTTAAGATTGTAGTTTATAATTTCTCTTTTTGTATGTGAATTTCAAGAAAATGGCTTAAGAAATAGAATGAATTTTGGTAAAACAAACAAAGTCGAGGCACGTAAGATACGCTCTCCTTAAGACGAAATAGCCCCGTATATTACCCACGGTTCACGGCTAACGCCTCCAAGATACAACGACTTTTGATTTGTGTATAGTGGTAACTCAAATACACAAACCTTCGGCGAACAATACTTAAGTTTCAGAACTCTCAAGATAGGAAAGAACACAAAGAACACAAGATGAATATGAACTTTGTAAAAAAGATGCAAAAGTTATGGAATTATTTGATGTCTTGAATGATTTCATGTTAGTGGGTATTTATAGATGTAAGGAGACACCTCCAAGAGGTTTAAGTATCAAAAGACACCTTTTGGGACGTGCCCGAACAAGAACGGATGTATTTAGTGGCCAAAAGACACCGTATGGTCACCAAGGGTTGCGACCCTTCGATTTCCGCAACCAGTTGCGCGCACGTGCCCGAACAAGAACGGATGTATCTAGTGGCCAAAAGACACCTTATGGTCACCAAGGGTTGCGACCCTTCGATTTCCGCAACCAGTTGCTCGCCCGTGCCCCGCAGGCTCGTATGAGCTCATACGGACTCGGAATCGAGTTCCGTTTTTTCCTACTTGTCCCCAACGAGCCCCTCTACAATTCTAGCATACATAATGCATATTTATGGCTCATTTAGTTTATCCAAACATTTATTAAAATATAATGTTTGTGAAATCTACAACTTTTTGAGTTGTTTAAACTCAATTAATTAAAATGCAACACTTAGAATTAATTTCTCATTCGCCTTAAAAAGGTTTTGAGACTTTTCTAAGTATTCTACTTACGAAAATAGAATCATTAAATCGGTACAAAACCAATTTTTCCTTACAATTTGTTTCTCACTCAAGTTCCTAGATCAATATTAGCTAGAAAACAATACCCCAAGAGCTCGTTTGTTTACTGGGATAGGACAAGATTACCCACTCAATCTTGCATTTATCTGGTGTTTGTTTCCGTAGATTCCAGCCCGCAATTATATCTCAAGCCCGCTCTGTACAGTGTATTTATCTCCGGAAAACTCGACTAATTGATCTTGCCTTGGGGGTAAGATTCATTTTGTCTGCACAGTATCTTTTATTGGATTTTACTAATATGTCCCTAAAAGTATATTATTATGACCAATTTAACCTCATTTTTTAAGAAAATTACAAATGACCATTATAAAAGAGAAAAGTCTATCGGTATTGTTTCTTGCCGCAAATCTGCTTGACCGCTCGTTACCCCTACATCTGCAAGCAATTGAGCCAGCGGCCACCGCTATGCCACGATTCCCTCGTCGTGCTTATTCTTCTTCTCTTGCTGATGTCGGCCACCGCTATTCCACGATTGTCATCTCTATCATTTTTAACCTTGTTTATTGTTTTTCTGTTCGTATTTTTTTTTTTGGGGAATTGTTCGTGGTCTATTTTCGTCTCCCTTGCGAAATTATGTGGCTTTTTGGGTGAAACAAATAGGGAAATTCCATCTTTTTATGAAAATTTTTTTTATTTACAATCGAGTTTTTTAGTACCTGTCGATTTTCGATCTATGCAGTTGTTCTATTTCGTTTAAGATCAGTTTTTATTACGAGGGAATTTTACAGTTTAATGTGAAAGCATTTGTCTCTAAATCTTGTATAACTGATTATATCTTGGAGGTTCAGAGTTACATTCTCAAGTTATCTCTCGTATTTCGCATTACATGGAAGAGATTCATCAATGCTTCTTGTATGTGTTCATGGATTTCTTGAGAAAAATTGCTATTTTTGTAGTTCCATACTAATTATTGATTGAATTAGTAAGGGAAATGCTCATCCTTATAAAAAATTTGTGTTAGATTTGGCGAGATTTTATTACGGAAGTTGATCTTTGTTATAATTTGTGAAAGATATATTTTATTTTGGCATTAGTTCTATGGTTCGAACAAGCACCTGGAACCACAGAAATAGGGAAGACCTTCAAATATACTATTTCCTTAATTAAGTTACTTTTACATTCCATATATAAGATAATTGCGGATCTTATTATGGTATTCTATTTTGTAGGAAATCGGGCATGATGGAGATAAAGAAAGAGGAGGCGTGTATGCTAAGGAGATCAAGGAGAGAGAGAAGAAGATTCACTTACCAAAACTCTTATGCTATAATCAAGGAAGGAAATCATATTGGAGTCCCATGCCTTGCAGAAGACTCCAACCCTAAGGAGATTCTTTTTAAATACCCTTATGCAAGCTCTCATTGCGGCTGCTGAGTTTTGAAGATCTTTAGAGCAATATTTGAGCTTCGTATATTCTGTTTAAGTTGAGTTGTACACAGTTCAGTCTGAGAGTTCCTACTAACTCAAGGACTGAAGCTGTTTTTTATTTAGTTCTTTGTGTTTCATCCAAAACTACTTTACAGCTTATACACTTAGGGAGTAAGTGTAGATTATTAAAGTCCACGGGACGTGGCCGGAGAATTAGTTGATAGGATCTGTGTAGTGTTGGCTAGGCTTGAAGGGAGTTCGAGTCGTTGTAAGTCCAAGCTATGTGTATGTTTGATCTATCAATGAAAGAGCTCTGAGGGGAAGTGGGACGCTTCCCTGAAGAGTTTTAAAATCTTCGGTTTATTGCTTCCGCATTATTCAGTTCTCATTTCAGTTCGTACCACCAATAAGCGCACTCTGTGATAATTATACGTTTCAATTGGCACCAGAGCAGTGTTCCTGTTCTAACTACGGGATAAAGATCCTTGGGACTGTGTATCGGGCACCATGAGTCATGATGGGATGTCTGTTACGCGCCCTCCGTTTCTTGATGGCTCTAACTAATCATACTGGAAGTCCATGATGGTGATCTTCCTTCGATCCCTTGGTAAAGGAACATGGCAGGCTGTTGAGAATGGTTGGACTTTACCACTTCAAGAAAAAGTTCCTGCTAAGACTAAGGGTGGTAAGTCATCGGACGGGAAGTCATCAACTACCAAAGTACTGGTTGAGAAACCAAGGAGCATTTGGACTGACGACGAAAGGCAAGCAGAAGAGGCTAACTTTCGAGCTTTATATGCCATCATGTCTGCTGTAGATCCCACCCGGCACAAGATAATAATCCAGTGCACGACTGCTTAAGAAGCCTGGAGGATCTTGGAGAGACAATTTGAAGGCACGAATGCGGTTAAAACATCAAAGCTCCAAAGAGTCTCAACTGAACTCGATGAGATCCGTATGAGGGAAGATGAAACCATTGACATGTATTATGCTCGGTTCTGCGACCTGGTTAACCAAAGTGCAATGCTTGGTAAGCCGGTTCCAGAAGCTAGACAAGTGCAGAACTGATGAGAACTCTACCGGACAGATTTGGGATTAAAATTACTGCACTAGAAAGTTTTCAGAGGATCCAGAAGCTTGGCATCGATGATCTTCTAAGTGAACTTCGCACCTTTGAAATCAACCATGGCTTTGACTCTATGAGGATAAGCAAAGGGAAAGGGCTTGCGTTAAAGGCCAAGGTTCGTACTACAGTCGCTGAGAATGATGAATCCGATGAAGAATCGTTTGATCCTGACGAAATCACAAAGGCTCTTACCGTGCTTACCAAAAATGTTTCGAAGTTGAAGAAATTCCAGAAAAGGAGATTTCAGGGCAACAGGTCCTTTGAAGGTGGCAGGAACCAAATTCAGCAGTTTGGAGAAAGGAGGTCTGGCATGAAATCTAACAAGCCTCTGAATGCTAATCAAGGAGTAGAAAAAGACCAATGCCGCGAATGCAAAGGATTTGGCCACTTTCAAAAGGAGTGCCCAAATTTCAAGAATAAGAATAAGACATTCAAGGCTACATGGTCCGACTCCAGTGATGACGAGGAGGATGAACCTGAGATGACTGAGAACTTTAACTACTCTAATAATTCTGCTAAATGCCTTCTTAATGAGTATAACTGTTTTACTTCTTCTGTTCATCTAACTGATGTTGAATCGGATGCAAGTTCTTACGCAAAAAATTTGAGTGAGGTAGACTCTGATGAATTCTCAGACCCTGCTGCCGAAAATCTTGTACTTCACAAGTACGCCATTGAAAAGTGTCTCAAGGCAAGGGATATCATCAACAAATACCAGGCTCAGAAACAGAAGATGAAGGCGGTAGAACTACGCTATACCGAATGTGAAAAAGAGATTGAGTATCTTCGGAACGAACTTCAGAAGATGAGGGTAATGACTGTAGACTTGAACGAGAAGCTCATCAGATCAGACCTTCTCATTGGAAAACAGGACAAGGACCTAAACAGTTGCTTCGCAAAGCTAGCACTGGTTGAGCATGGCGACAAACTAAACAAACAGGCCAGCGAAGAACAGAGTCTTACCATTGAATCTCTGCGCAATGAACTGTTTGCTGTTCACAGTCTTGCTGGAGAAAGAGAAACTGAAATAGTGGTCCTTAAGGAGGAACTCGGTCGGGTAATGGAGGAACATGTGGCACTTCGGAGTCACTGTTCTACCCTTGAAGAAAGATTGCAAAAGAGTGAAGAAGTTGTTCGAATGATCAACAAGCCAAGGGCGTCATATGCTGAAATTCAAAAACTGAGTTAGCAGATCGGTTCATCCAACCCAAGTAAGACTGTCCAGAGCCAGAAACTGAAAGGGAAGGTGGGAGAATCAAGCTCTTCACTGAGTAAGGCCGATCTAACTTTTGTTAAAGAAGGATACTCATTTGACTCCACGAAAGGTAAGTCACACTCTCCAAAGGTTCAGCACAAGAATACTGGTAAGAACTTTGTACCTGTTTGTCACTACTGTGGGATTCGCGGTCATATTCGTCCCAAATGCTATAGAATGCATAATGACATTTATACGGGTCGAACTAATGACTGGAGTCCTCATGGTGTTCCTGTGAAAGCTCCCAAGTTGAAAGTTGACTTAGTGAACCATGAACAGAAAAAGATCTGGGTTCCTAAGGATCGTAAGAACCTATGTCTATCTTCCATACTTGCTTTGAAATCCACATCCAACTCTGATTGGTATTTTGATAGTGGTTGTTCTCGTCATATGACAGGTCTGAGATCTAACTTGACCAATATTATGCCTGTCTCTTCCAGTTCTGTCACTTTTGGTGATGGGGCAAAAAATAAAGTTCTTGGAGTTGGGTGCTTGAATGTTCCTGGTCTGCCCAAACTTAAAAACGTTCTTTTGGTTCAAAACCTGAAAGCAAATCTTTTGAGTATCAGTCAATTATGTGATCAGGGTTTGTATGTGAACTTCACTAAAACTCAGTGTCAAGTGTCTGATCAAGAAAACAAACATGTTCTCACTGGTACTAGGTCCAGGGATAATTGCTATCTTGTGGAACTTGATTTGAAATGTAATAAAACCAGTGTTGATTTGACTGAACTATGGCATCAAAAACTAGGTCACATTAACTATCCTCACCTGATTGAACTCTCTTTCACAGGGGCTGTTCGAGGATTGCCGAAGCTGAAAAAGGATGAACCACGGATTTGCGGATCATGCCAAATGGGAAAACAGAAAAGGGCTTCACATAAGAGGTTGGCAGAGGTCAGTACAAACCGTGTTATGGAACTGATTCACATGGACCTGATGGGACCAATTCAGGTTGAAAGCTACAGCGGTAAAAAGTATATTCTAGTCTGTGTGGATGATTTCTCTAGATTTTCTTGGGTTGATTTTCTTAAAGATAAGTCTGAAGCACTTGATGCCTTCAAAAAACTCACGTTAAAACTTGAAAATGAAAAACAAACCAATTTGGTGGCAATCCGGAGTGATCATGGTAAGGAATTTGAGAACCGTGGTTTTGAGTTATTTTGCGAATCACGTGGTATATTTCACCAGTTTTCTTCTCCTATCACTCCACAGCAAAATGGGGTTGTTGAACGTAAGAACAGGACCCTTCAAGAAATGGCGAGAGTTATGTTAGCATCTCAGGGCATGTCTTTAAGATGGTGGGCAGAGGCTGTGAACACGGCATGCCACATAATTAACCGTGTTTATTGCAGGAAGGGGACTGGAGTAACTTTATATGAGATATGGAAAGGTAAGGCACCAACTGTGAAATATTTTCACATCTTTGGGTGCAAGTGCTATATCTATAATGATAGGGAACACCTCGGTAAGTTTGAATCCAAGAGTGATGAAGGTCAGTTCCTTGGGTACTCTGCTAATAGTCGTGCTTTTCGTGTCTATAATCTTCGTACTGAGGTGGTTATGGAGTCTATAAATGTTGTTTTTGATGATGGTCTTGAATGTGCTGTTGTGCCTGAAGTGATTAACATAGATGTGTCCAGTGGTAAAAAGTTGTTAAGTTCTGAAACTGTGAATGTGCTAAATGATGTTAAGTCTGAAATCCTTGAACATGATAAAACTGAGGAGTCTAATGAATATGCTGTTCCAACATCCTCCGAAAATCTGGATGAATCTCGGCGAGATCCTCCTGCCAAGATTCAGAAAGATCATCCTAAGGATCAAATCATAGGAGGTCTATCTGAACGTAACACTAGAGGAGTTAAACCTGATTTTCGAAAGATGGCTGGTTTGTGTTACCTTGCATGTTATGTGTCTAAGTTGGAACCTAGAAATGCTAAAGAGGCTCTGTGTGATGATTTTTGGGTTCAGGCTATGCATGAAGAACTTGAACAGTTTGTGAGAAATGATGTGTGGGAACTTGTCCCTAGACCTTCTGATTCAAACGTCATTAGAACAAAATGGATCTTTAAAAATAAGACGGATGAATCAGGAGAGATTACTAGGAATAAGGCCCGTCTTGTGGCTCAGGGGTACACCCAAGAGGAGGGTGTTGACTTTGATGAGACATTTGCCCCTGTGGCTCGGCTAGAGTCTGTTAGGATGTTTTTATCTATTGCATGTTTGCTTGGTTTTGTGATTTATCAAATGGATGTAAAATCTGCATTCTTGAATGGTTTTTTAAAAGAGGTTGCTTACGTTAAGCAACCTGAAGGATTTGTAGATCCACATCACCCTGACCATGTGTACAGGTTAAAGAAGGCGTTGTACGGACTTAAACAGGCTCCTCGTGCCTGGTACGAACGCTTAACTCAATTTTTGGTCAAAATGGGATATACTCGAGGGGGAGTTGATAAAACTCTTTTTGTTAAAAAATCTAATAAAGATATTATCATTGTTCAGATTTATGTAGATGATATTATCTTTGGTTCTACCTCGAGAACTTGGGTGAATGATTTTGTTACTCACATGTCTAAAGAATTTGAGATGAGCATGGTAGGAGAAATGTCCTACTTCTTAGGGTTGCAAGTTAAACAATCTAAGGAGGGAATATTTCTTCATCAGACCAAATATGCCAAGAATCTTGTGAGAAAATTTGGTCTTGAAAATTCTAAGTACCCAGCAACTCCTATGGGGAGCCACTCTAAGCTCTCCAAGGATGATGCTGGAACTTCTGTTGATTCTACGCTTTATAGAAGCATGATCGGTAGTTTGCTTTATTTGACTGCCAGTAAACCTGATCTGTGTTTTAGTGTAGGGATGTGCGCTCGGTACCAAGCCAATCCTAAGGAATCACACTTGAAGGCAGTGAAGCACATCATCAAATATGTGCATGGTACATCAGACTTAGGTATTTGGTACTCACGAGACACGTCTTCTAGTCTTGCAGGTTATAGTGATGCAGATTGGGCTGGGAACGTCGATGATCGACGCAGTACCTCTGGTGGTTGCTTCTACATTGGGAATAATCTCATCTCCTGGCTTAGTAAGAAGCAAAATTGCGTAGCACTCTCGACAGCTGAAGCTGAATACATATCTGCTGGCAGTTGTTGTTCTCAACTCATGTGGATGAAGCAGATGATGATTGAGTTTGGACTAGAGGTAAGAACCGTGAACCTTTTTTGTGACAATACAAGTGCTATTAATATCTCTAAGAATCCGGTTCAGCACTCTAGGACTAAACACATAGATATATGCTATCACTTTATTAGAGACTTAGTTGAGAATGATGTGATTGTGCTTGAGCATATTTCTACACAAAACCAGTTAGCTGACATCTTCACTAAGGCTCTGGATTCTCAAAGGTTCATTTCTCTAAGGAAATCCTTAGGGATCTGTTCATTCTGAATGCTTGTGTGACTTTGCATTATATTATATTGTATTGTAATTACTAGTAAATATCTATTGCATTGCGTGTAAGCATATAGGGTATGTTGCATTAGGCATATCGTGCATTTTGCATTCTCTTCACCACTGGATTCTTGATTGAAGTTCTAACTCTTCTGAAAACTTGAGAAGTGTTGATGGTTTAAGACTGACTGCGTGTTCTTATGGTACCGAGGAACATACTTATTTTCTGTATTTTTTTTTTGTCACAAAGAGCTGCCTTCTCATAAATGATCTAGAGCGATAGCTAGCACATGGTTCTTTTCCCCAATGTGGGATCGACTGTGAAAAGAGCGTCTGGGACAGAAAATGTTGAGAAAGGGCGTAAGCTAGTGACACGCATTGCATATTACTATGTGATGTTCTTACTTGGAGCAATAAGGTGGCCATCCTCATAAAACACGTAGTGCTGATATAAAAAATAATAATAATAATAATAATAATAATAATAATAATAATAAATAATATATGGAGGATCCTTGCTTAAAATCGTGGTGCAAAGTAGTGGGGTTGACATTCACTATTGCAGTGATTGTTACTAAGTGAAACGCACTATGAATAATAAGGCATGTGTTCTTGTTGTGGTTCGCACTACCTTGTGTATATACATATATCCGCTTATCGTGTGTTCCTTGGGAAATCTGAATATCAAAGTTGATCTTGGGCTATTTTCATCGATTTTGTCTAAGTTGAGAAGGAAAAGATTTTTTGAATTTGGTGTATTTTGTGTGCGATTTTATTACCTTATTTTTATTTCTCATAATTTAGGCATACTTGCATATGGTTTCCTTTTTGAACATGATCTATTTGAGTCTAAAATTTTGTGAAGAATATGTGCTCAAGTATGAAATCTGATTTCTTTCCTAAAAATCGAAATAATGTGAGAAGTTATTTGTGTGAGAGGTTGTATTGTGTTTGAATTTCGGATTTGGAGGGATCAGTTTCTTGCCATAAACCGCCCTAAGTTGCAACGTCTCTTTCTCTCTCCTCACCTTGAATCTCGGAAACCACCTTTTGCAGTTATCTTTGTCAGAACTCTTTATGTCTCTCACGATTCTCCAAATCTCAATCATCCCTTTTTCATCTGATATTATCTTCTTCTCTTATTCTTCTTTTCAAACCCTCTGAAACCCTACTTTTCCCAAACTCAATCGCCGTTCCTTCTCCCATGGCTGGTAGCAAGGACAAGTCGAAGAAGTGCCTTAAGAAACACAAGGAGAAGCGGCTGAAGCGCCGTCGTCTATCCCTCTCTACAAGTTCTGCTCGTGAACCATCTCCTCCGCCGGCTAAATCCCCATCTCCTGAGTCGCCACCACATGAGAAGTCGGGTTCCATCTCTGCAACCTCGTCTGGTTCTCCGTCCAACTCCGACAATGCCGAAAAAAATCTTGAGATCTCTCCTCTCGCCACCGGCGTACCTGGTCTGTCAGGGTTTGTTGAGGCTCCAGCAGCTCCAACTCAGGGGGAGTCGTCTGTTGTTCCAACATCTGCGAGCAAATCTGCTACCAAGACGACGTCAAAGACCACAACCAAAGTAGGCGAAGAAGACAAGGAAGACACAGCTGCAACTCTCGTTGATGTTCATTCTGATCAGCCTACGCCACCATCAAAGGTGCCTGTTCGTCGCTCAACTCGCCGCCGTGGCAAAGAATCCATTGATGCACCGTCTGTTCCGCCAGAACCTGAGGACGATGCTTATGATCTTGAGAACACCTTCACTAATCGGTTCTATACTGAGGCAGCTCATGAGCGCTTTGTTTCTTTTGGTTCCTATGGTTTCTGGTCCGAACGTGCTGTGGAAGATGGTAAGTTTGCTGATCTTGGCATTCTTCGTTTGATCGAGTCTGTGAGTTTGTCTAAAACTGTGTCTGATCTTCAACCCTTCTGTGGGCAAGTTGTCAAAGAGTTTTATGCTAATCTCACCCATGCTGTGTTTGATCCCAATAGTCCCCGTTTTCACAAGCTTTTTCTTCGCAATCGTGTGCTTGATGTGTCTCCCAGTCTGTTTAATACTCATCTTGGCCAACCTTATTGTAACGCCCCACTTTTATTTGCCGAAAATCAGAATAAATTTTTCAAAATCTATTTCAAAACACTTGAGGCGCTACTCATTTCCAAAACAAATTTTAATAATATCATAAATACAAAACCCAAACGGGTTCACTAATCATGTCAACACCCAAACCGGGTTCTTTAATAACATCAATTCCCAAACTGGGTTTCTCAATTTCATAAATACTAGGGAGCACACTCCCTATCAATAATCCGATACTCAACGTAATTCAGAAAT
Organism: Striga hermonthica; assembly: GCA_902706635.1. Classification (NCBI taxonomy): domain Eukaryota; kingdom Viridiplantae; phylum Streptophyta; class Magnoliopsida; order Lamiales; family Orobanchaceae; genus Striga; species Striga hermonthica. The sequence continues at coordinate 21,349,060 of CACSLK010034598.1, forward strand.
GCATAAACGATAATAAGCAGTTCATATAGCAGAAGCAAAATCATCAATATGACCACCACTTGCATCCCTCTGTCGTGCCCGCGCAAACTAACCTGCATCAATGAAGAGCAGGTGGGG
>CACSLK010034598.1:21369381-21393773 GCA_902706635.1 Striga hermonthica
CTTCTTTATTCTTTCTTTCTCTATTTCGCAGTGAACTTATTTCCTTACGATGTTTGTTCATGTGTTTTTATATCCCGTCACAATATTTGAGCTCGCGACATGGCTGAAAATTTGTATATTCATCTCAAGTCAAAATTTTTTGTTTTCTGTAGTTTCTAGGTTTTTCGGACTTGGAGGCTGATTATTTGAACCCCTACGAATTATCATCTCGTGTCAACTATGTGATTGTTCTCGAGTATTTATTGCAAGGGGCGTTCTCCATTCTGTTTCTTGTGACAGGGCATTGGATAATGTTCCTTCTCTCATTGCCTCCTGCTTACTATAATCTGAAGAAGTAAGCTTTCATCTAATCAAATTTATCAATCTTGTTTACGCACTAAATATTGCTATTCAAGTTAAAATGTGATGCATCTGATGTACAATATGGAGATAATTAAGCTAAGGATTTAGCCTGATTCTGAAAATTCCCAGTTATCTTCTAAAATGGCAAATGCCTCCTTCAGATCTACTGTTTACAAATGTTCTTTTTTTTTCTGTTTTCTTTTTTGAAACGAGTTCATAACTATATAGATTAATTTTTCACTAGAAACCTCGTGATGTTGCAATATATATTTTGCCAACTTTCAAGAATCGCTGATCATGAATTTAAATGTGAAATATTCACTTTTCTCAACTCCACATTTTCCATTTTTCATATCAGGTACTTAGCACGACAGCATCTTATCGACGTAACTGAAGTTTTTAGAGTACTCAATGATGAGAAGAAAGTTCGAATTGTCAAGTTGATTTTTTACATTATCTTCTTTGTCCTAACTATTACCAGGTTTGCTGTAACTCTTGTCCCTTTAACGAGGAATGCGTGATATTCTTTCTTGTTCTCATTAAATGTATGTTGATTATAGAGCTATTGCTGCCGGCTCAATAAAAGCTTTGGTTTTGGTCCTCGACTCCAGTAATGAAGAGTTCGATTTTCGTTCCTCACTACATGAGTTTTAGAGTTAAGTAAAAAAAAGGAGATTGCCTTTTGAAATCCACTGGCTGTGCCCTTTTGTACCTTTGGATGCAGACCGTTTCTTGAGGACCTCTCGTTGAAAAATCTTTACTGGTTATGTATAGAAAGTTTCGCACGAATTCTTTCATCGTTCCTTAATTTTATAGGGGGCGTTTGCAAAAATCTGCTTTCGGAAATTTTTTTATTTTCTATCTAAAAGCAAGGCAGTTGAGAGTTGAAACATGGAAGTTGGTAGTGTTTGCAAATAGCAGCTAAAAATTGAATTAGTTGAAAGAGAATGTTCGGTAATATAGTAAAAGTGCTACTTTTCTTTAATTTCTTATCACCGTACTTCTTGGAACCGGCAAGCTATAAAGTAATATACTGAAGAACACAAAAACTTTAGATGTTTGAATATAAATATGTACTTATTACGGATACATGCTTCTTTGGTGCCATTTTTTTAAAAGCTTCGTTTGGTGCTCCTATGCATGTCTTGTTGCTGTACTTTGCTTTAGCAGCAAGAACTGAAGGTATTCAGAAATCAGTACTTCTTGCAAAAAGATTCCAAAAGTTGAATTAGTTGAAACTGTTTTTGGCGAATAAGTTGTTTGACTTCTAATTTCTTAGTACCAATCGATCAAACGAGTAAAATTCGGAATGCAACGCACGTCTTGCCTTGACCTTAGATTCTGATTGATTCATGCCAAATCAAAAGAAGGCTCTTGAAAACACTCGAAATCACTTTCTCTGTTTTTGATCCTTTAGTAAATCACTTGGATTCATATTTTCTCTGTCCAAATGGTGAATTTGTGATTTGCAGGCTCGCGATAGCTGTTATTCAAGTTGTGTTCGGTGATGATGATGACGATCCTGAGGGCTGGTTTGGCTTCCATTGAGTTAGACAAGAAGTCCTTTTGGTCGTATGATTATTGCATATTTACAGCTCAAATGGCAAATCTGGATGAATGTTCGCTCAATCAGCCAAACACGGCTCAAGCATCAAACTCTGTTAACAACATTATTGTTCGACTTCGACTTTCGACCTTTTTCAGGAAACTTGAATAGATTTTGTAAAGATTTTGTACGGGAAATTTTAAAATTCCCCCTTTTTTGTATGTTTGTTATCTTTTGTTAGCAAGGCTTGTAAGAATAAAAAAGTAGACATTTCAAATACACCAACCTCTCCCCTAAAATCCCTCAAAATTTCCTCCCCCCTAAAATCCCCCGCCGCTGTCTCGCTCCCTTCTCCTTCACCAGCCGCGCCCCCTTTCTCCCCCTTCTCCCACTAGTGATCCACAGCCCCGCCGCCCTAGTTTTCGGCTGTGTCCTGAAGCAAGAGCCCTGCCGCCTTCCCAACGCGCGCCTCACCCCGTCCATAGGTGTGTTCTCCGGTCGCAGCCGTGAGCAGGAGAGGGCTTGTGGCGCCTCGGGCCGGGTTTTATGTCATCGTCGTGTCCTGCAGCCCTCTGCCTCGTTCGGGCCATTTTTCGGTGTCTTGGCCGCAGCCCTGTTGTCTTCTCCAGGCTCGTGGTCTCCCGATGTGCTCGTCGTCAGGTCCAGTCCCCTTAGAGTGAGTGAGTTTGGTCCTCAGTCTTAATTTCAAAGTCGATCCCTTCGAGGCGTTTTTCTCCCTCGACCAGTGGCTTCGGGCTTTCCGTCTGCACTAAGGTTTGCCTTCCTGCCTGTTCTACCTAGTCAGTCATGTGGAGTTCTTAATTCTGGGGTCCATTTCTGTCACGCTTTAGGTCCTGTACGTGGGTTTGTTGTGCATGGATTCTGGTTAATGCTTATTTGGGTTCTGCCGTGGGTTGCTTGTGTTGGGGAGATAGTAATTTATAGATAGTTTAGGGGGGAATTTTCAAATCTCCTACTTGATTTATAAATATTTATAATTCTACCATCCAAATATAATTAATTATGTTTTTACTTAAAAGACCATATTTAATTACATCAATACCTAAATGGAGTTACCATATCCATTACAACCTCAATCCCAAACCATATTTGACTATATTAATGTCTAAAAGTAAGTTACTATATCCATTTCAACCTAAAAAAAAAATGGTTCATTTTTTTTTTTTTATATATATTTTTTTGTTCTTTGATAATCCATTAAATGTGTTTTCCAGATTTTTAATGGTATATATACAGTTTTTTAATGGTATATATATAGTTCATTTTAATCGTTTTGTTAAGATACATATATCATTTTTTTTAATATTGCTCTTTTGAAAATATACCGAAAATATACTGAAAATATACTAACTATAAACCATGAATAACTATACAAATAAAACGTTCCACCCTTAATTGTCGTGTATCTATTACAAATACGAAAAAGAAAAAAGAAAAAAAAAAACATGTATTGTAATTCACGCAGCTGTCCAGTGTGGGCATATGTTGCATTTATGTTAGTATATATTCAGTATATGTTTAATATATATACATAAAATATACCATCAAAAAGTATTGGTGTGTGTGTTATATATATTTCAATGATTATAGTAAATATAAAGCATAATCATGGTATATATAATGAATATATAAAATATAATCTCGGTATACATACTTACAATACAAACCGTAATGATGATATATGTATTGTATATGTTTTCCATGATTTTACAAATATAAACCATACATATATAGCGAAGATATAATGAATATAAACCATACATATAACATGAGAAGACGATACAAAGGCCATCACACTCAAGCCTCCATTTTACTTACAAGTTGTCCATACAGAAATTACAAACTTAAAAGGGCATTTACAAGTTAAATCTATTTGCATCTTCACTTAACACCATTACACCATCATTTGTTTGGAAACTGGACAAAAGCCAATCCGTACAACTTTCTAAGGCACACGACCGAATTTGGCCCATCCAAATCTTGCGCCCCATGGAAATTCTGTTAAAAAAAAAAAAAAANNNNAAAAAAAACAGTAAAACCGACTTCTCCAGATAGGCTAGACCAGCATGCATACACTCCCGTTACAAGTTTTATATTTTAAGCCGGGCAGAGATTAATATCAGTAATGAAGGGGACGTACTTGGCGGCCGCGGGGCGGCGGTGCTTAAGAGAGGCAGAGGCAAATGCAGAGGCGGAAAGGGGATCGGAGGAGGTGGTGGTGGCGCGGATTGTGAGGGCGGGGCGAGGGACGGCGCAGGGAATGGGGCTGGCTTGGGAGATCTGGAGATTGGTGGAGCCGCCATTATTGAGACAAAAAGGTGAGCGGGAGAGAAAGGAAGATCTGTTGAGATAGAAAGGAGAAAGAAGAAGATATGTTTGAGATTTATGGTTGTGGGTTAATTAAGGATCTAAATTCTATTTAATATTTCCAAAATTAAGGATCTAAATTCCATTTAAGGATCTCAGGCATAATTGTAATATTTTTCACTTGATGTAGTACTTTTATAAATAAAAATATTATGGGGATACAAGTGCAATATAAATTATATATGATAGTAAAGGGTGTAAATTCCTCTAGTTTAGGTGTGTGTTACTTTTATTTTTTAGTCCGTGTTTTTCCACTTCGAGTAATTAACTATTTAGTTTGTTGTTTTGTTTGGATTGGGCTCTGGTCGTTGCTTGCCACTATCGATTGTCAGAACCCAATTCCAGTTGTTTTTGTTTGTCTAGGGTGCTTCGATTAGCATTCTCCTGATTTCACTTCCTTGGTGCTTTCATACGGGTTAGTTAGCTTTTAAATAGAGATGCAAACGAGTCGAACTGAGTCGAGCATTGGCCTACTCTAGTAGGATCGATTTTTTTTAGCTGCTCGAGCTTGAGATCGAGCTCGTCGAGCTCAACTCGATAAAAAATTACAATAGCTCGAGCTCGACTCGAAATCAAAATGCTCGAGCTCGACTCGGAAATTTTTAAATGCAAAATTAAACCATTAAGTGCCTATGGTAAGATTAGACTTGTCAAAACGGGCCTGGACCCGCGGGCCGCCCCACCCCGCCCCGCCCCGCCTAACAGGCGGGTTGGGTTGGCATTTTATAGGCCCGCCATTTAGGCGGGTTGGGTTGGCATTTTATAGGCCTGTCATAAACAGGCTGGCCCGGGCGGGCCGCGGGCCAGCCAACCATTAGATAAAAAAAAAAAAATAGATTAATATATGTAATGTAATAATTTATGTAACAATGTCTTTGTATTTGGAAACTCATCTATGATTTTTAATATATTTTTTTTCCATTAAGTACTAAAATTAAAAAATAAAAACATATTAAAACAAATTATAAAAACTAAAATAGTAAAGTGAAGTGAAAAGAAACTACATAACTCAAGTACAGCGGGCTAATTTCATTTGTAAACCCTAGTCTCCAAGTCTCACTCTTATCTCCTATTTGTCTCTCTAAACCTTCTGGTGGCGGCGACCTTCGACCGGTGACGGGACCTTCAAGCTTTGACTCGAGTGGCGACTGGCGAGCGGCGAGACCTTCAAGGGGCAACAACAGTGTCTCCGAGCAGCGAACAACGAGTGGCTAGCGGAAACCGGGACCTTTGGATTTGATTTGAATTAAAAGATTTGGTTTATTCATTTGTATAATGTATATATTTTTTTTTCAATTGATTGGCAGCCTGCTTGTGGTTTTTTAATTGATTTGCAGCTTATTTATTCAATTGATGAGCATGCTTGCTGCAACAGGTAATGTGGTTTTATTTTTTTCAGTTTTTTTTTATTTGGCGGGCCAGCCTGCCTAACCCGCGGCCCGTGGCGGGGGTGGGCCGGGCTGGTTATTTAGGGGCCTACCCCACCTCGCCCCGCCAAATGGCGGTTTTTGGCGGGCTGCGGGCCGGCCCGTTTTGACAAGTCTAGGTAAAATATATAAAGGGATATTTTAGTAATTTAGCATATATCTTGAAATTATCGACAATGTAAAATATGGGCTTGAGCTCGACTCGAGCTCGTGGTCGAGCTCAAGCCCCTCGAGCTCGACTCGAGTTTGGTCAAACTTAAGTCGAGCTTTGACTAGAGCGCTCGTTTGCAGCCCTGTTCTCAGGTCTTTATTGTAAAATTATCCTTTTGAGACTTATAAAATCTTCCGTTTTGAAAAAAAAAAATGTATGAGGAGTCAATCCAGCTAACACATATGCTACTGTTAGACCGTCTAACTTGTACTCAAATTATCTAGCATTAGACCATCTCTAGTCATATGTTCTACATTAGTGTAGAGTTTACTCTACTTTGAAATAGAAAATGTAAACAATTAATTTTTATCTCCAGTCCTCCGTGCTGCATTTTACTCTACATGAAATGTATTAGTATAAAAAAATATAATACAACAATTAAACTAACTTTTTTTTAACAAAATTAATAATTTTATTAATATACTTTGTCAAAATAATATATAGAATAATAATCAATTAAAAAGAAAATAAAAATTGATATGAAATTGTAGCGCGATCTTCAGAGCATTGTTAAAATGTAGTTCAGCATTGAAGCAATTTTTCGCACAACTCTGAAGTAGATTAGCATTGTAGTGCAACACTGAACTTGCTTTTAGGGCAACCGCACCCCTGTGCTATCTCTCTCTTTTTTGCGCTAAATTAGCGCAAAATACTACTCCAATGTTGCGGTAGATTGTGGCGCTAGATGAGAGATTGAAACAGTGTTGCGCCACATCTGGCGCAACACTGTAGCTCTACTCTACATTTTTTTATGTATTTTAATGTAATATTAATGATGATAATTTTTTTGTTTAATGTGTATTCGTGAATGTATTTTTATGATAAATAACTTTGTAAAATGTTTATTTTATGTTAAATAATTTTGTATTTTTTTTTATTGATGTATTATAATTTTATTTGTGCATTTTTTATTTTAAAATGGTACTATATGATTATTTGGGCAATAAACATTTTATATAAACTTTTTTAATTTTAATAAATAGTTATATAAGATTAAATATTCATACATATACCAATATATTCAATATAAAAATAATTAAAATATATTTTTATTATTTGGGTAATAAACAATTTAAATAAATTATATATATATATATATATGTGTGTGTGTGTGTGTGTGTGTGTGTGTGTGTACCAATTCATTTGAAATAAAAATAAAATAAAATAACATACATTTTTATTATTTGGGTAATAAACATTTATATAAGATTAGATATAAATATATTTACCAAATTATTTGAAATAAAAATGAATAAAAATAATATTTGATGTCGAGTAAACAATAAAGATAAGAGCTGGAAAGGAAACTTGATTTTTATTTCATTATACTCTATATAAGAGTAAAGTTCGCGTAAAATGTAAGATAAAAACGGGAGAAGAAACTTTATTTGTGTATCACTTACTTTAGTAAAGTGTGCGCTACAGTAGATATATGGGAAATTTTCATGTATACTTATCGATTTTTAAGTATTGCAGTTTTACCATTGAAACCAATAAATTTATGTATATACCTAAAAGATAAAAAGTAATTATATTGATGCCTAAGCATCTTCTCTCTCTCCCCGTAATTAATGCTTTCTGTTACCTTATCAAACCAAACCATCTTCTCTCTCTCCCCGTAATTCATGCTTTCCGTTACCTTATTTAAACATAATACCAGATTAGTATATGTTGACAAAATGAACTGTGTTGGTGTTGGACACACTAGCAGTGATATATACTTGAAATATACCGATTATATACCAATTGTTACATAATTGAAGCATGTCTCAAGTATGTCCCAAATCATATGATAGGTATATACTTCGTAAAGTATATTTATCTGATTAGTTTATTAATACTATATCACACTATCATATACTTATCATAAACTTGATATAAAACCAACACCTACTTAGCGTAAACTTGATATAAATCCACATATACCTTAAAATATACATAAAATATACTTTAAATCTACACTCGAGTTTCAACTGTTTTTCAAAAACGATTTTAGAACTCACATATATCTGAAAATATACCTAACGTATACACTAAGGAATTCAATCCCCCGTCAAAATGTCATAATTACACTACAAGCAAAAGAAGACAAAGCAAAAACTGAAAAATCTCGGGACACACATACACATAAATTATACTTTAAATATACACTCGAGTTTGAATCCGTTTCTCAAAATCGATTTCAGAACCCACATATACCTAAAAATATACCTAAGATATACTGAAAACTGATGCATCTCGAAAACAGTAATAATGAAAAATTAATCCAATTTTCGGATCCAATAGTGAATTAGCATCCCCAAACAAGTACTTGAAGAACACCTCCAGATTCATCCCCCCCTATGAAACAAGTGTGTGTGCTTTAGCCTGTTGATGACGCCCCCCGCCATCGAGTTCGCTTCCCTCTGCACCTCCGCCAGGAACCGCTGCAGTTCGTCAGCTTCCATAACCTATACAACCGTCGCGAAATTCTCAATCCGAACAAACAATTAACAAATCGAACAACGGAAAACGTGATTGGAATCAAACAACGAAAAACACAAAAGAGCGGTGGGTGGGTGGAGGTGGTGCCGCGAAGGAGCGGTGGGAAAGGAGAATAGCGGCGAATTGGAGAAGAAGAAGATGAGAGAGAGGGAGGGGGAGAGAAAAGAAGAATGGAGAGAGAGAGAGTGTGATAATTATAGATCCCAACAAATCTGCTTTTACCATATTTAAGAACAATTATATGTTGTTTAATAATCTGGTATGTTTGTAAATAAATATAAAAGTTTGAGTTAATTTACAAAAAAATATATACCAATTGTAATTATGCAATAAAAATATTAATGTGTAGTGGAGGATGCAAATTCCTCTATATAGATATTGACTGAAAAATGTCATAGTGATGTTATGGTGGGCCCAATTGGTCTCCGGTGATAATTGGATCCGACATCTGATGGGCTGCAGCCTGAAATTCATATGAATGCCTACACAAGCGTACGACCCAATAATTCATATTAAATGATATTGGGCCTATTAACACATTGGGCCCAAGGACAGAGTTGTCCCCTACAGTCAAATTACAACTGATACACTTTTTGAAAAAATAAAAAATAAAAAATCTATCAAGTCATAACAAAATCAATTGGATGAAGAAATTTCGACTGCACGTGGGCCCCATAAATGGGCTAATTTGAGTGGGCCCATTATTTGACATTTTCGCCCATTTGGTGTATTTAATCCGTGAATGTTGGGTCATTCTCAGAGAAAAGGACTGGACTGAGTTTTGTCTTCCCTTTCTCTCTTGTGGGCCTCTCATGGCATGGGCCTAGCCGTAAAGAATAATAGAAGGAACTAGGAACTTACGTTAATTGATCTGTTTCGTCAATAAAAAATAGTTAGAATCGATTTTTTAATTAACACAATTTAATCGATAAGTATTTGTTAGGTCTAGAAATTATATAATTATACTTTTTGAGCAAATAGTTATATTCCGTATAAGCTTTTGTTAAGTCTAGCAATTAGATACTTATACTTTTTGAAAAAATAATATGAAAAGTATGATATTTTATCATTATAAATGTGTTTTTGTCAAAAGTGTCGAAAGATACGTATTGTTAGGTTGGTTTTCACCCGAATATTTTCTTTTTTTTTTTACCCAATTTTAAACAATTGTATGTTTTCTCATATGTAATTATTAGTCAAAATATAATTACCAAATATTACCCAAATATGTAGAATATGTAGACTCGATTACACCTAATCAAATGAGTGAAACGTTTAATTAATGAGTCGAGTCAACTTGACTCGTTAAGGCTCGAGAATATTAATATTATTGTTATATTATTTTTATGGTCCAACTTGAGCTCAAATTCGGCTCGAGCTTCACTTATTACTATTGATCGACGAGTCGAGTACGAGCTCGTTAAACGAATTGCACACGAGCTTAACGATTAAGTGCTCGAGCTAAACTCGTTTAATCCTATACACCAAATTCAGTAAATTTGATCATTGAGACGATAAAAATATGTCAATAAAATTGGAATTGTGATTGAAATCTCTCATATCATCCCAAATGTTCACCACATGCAAAAGTACATTTATCTCCTCCACAACCACAATGCTAATGAGTACTCGTACTTTGAGTGGCTGATTAAAGAATAATTTGAAAGTAGGCCCTATTTGTGAAAGCCCATATTAGTTTGGGCCATTATCACGTGAAAGAGAAGCCAAATGAGGCCCACTCTACCCAAGGGGAGTAGAAGCATGTAATGATGATTTTGTAACCAGACTGGGTCTTTGCTTTAATTTCACACATATTTATTAAAGGCTGAGATTAGTGGTCCAATTGGCAGTCTGTTCTTCAAATGAGGAAAATAATAAAGACATAAAAATGATCTGAAAAAGTGAAGGAAAAAAGTAGGACTATTCATAATAGTTAATACTAAAAAAATGGGAAATGCTAAGGTCTCGTTACGGAACTATTCTGTCGGGATTTATAACCGTTAGATCATCATGTAACCGTCAGAGATAATTGATCTAACGGTTACAAACCCCTACAGAATGATTTTGTAACGAGACCGTAACATCTTCTCTAAAAAATAATAAAAGATGAAAAAGACTAATGAAAATGTGCAATATTAACCTTTTTTCTTTTAAAATATCAGTTATTTAATCTATATGTATATATAAAAGGAGAACTTATTTACCAAAAATAGTAAAAAAAAAAAGTCAACAAGCATTTATTGTCTTCTATTTTCGACAGTTTTTGATTTTTTTTTTTTAAACTATTCTCATAAAATCGATCAGCTATATAAGTATATATACACCTTAAATTCATGGGTTTTGTGGATTTAATTTAGGTAAGTTTCAACTGTTGTTTACAATTTTGCAAAAGGCAAAATTCTTTCTCACTTTTTTATTAAAAAATTGATTACCACAAAATCGAGAATTCCAAGTTAGACAAAATATTATCACATTTATCTTTTCCTAATTACAACATATAATTTGTTTATTAAAAAAATTGAACTGCATAGAAATCAAGTTAATTTAGATAAAATTCGGCCTGACAATTTTGTAAAAGTCAAAATTCTCTCATTTTTATATAAAAAAATATGTTTACCATAAAATTGAGAATATGGACTTAGGTAAAAAATACTATAACATCTATCTTTACATAATTGCAACATATAATGTTTATTAAAAAAAATCAAATTGCATAGAAATCGGGCCCATTTTCAAATTGAATATTAAAATTTAAAAATCTCTTATCATTTGGCTACTACTTTCTTGAATACTGATTTATTTTTAAATCTAAAACAGAGTCAGATAATACTAATTTGAAATTCAAAATTAAATCAGATTGGAACATCCTAAAAATTTTGGTTTTGTTTAATCCTCTTACAAATTTGAAATTGATTGCATACATGTACACGATTTTTTCTTTCTAAAATTAAGTAATTTATATATTTAAAATAGATTATCAATAAAGACGTTTTACGATCTCCTTTACATTTGGCTATGCAATCTTCATAAAACCAGTATAAATCATATCTCATGCGAAATAATTCAATTGATTAATTTACACCTATTTAAAATCCTAATATAATTTGTGGCGATAGACGGTGTACCAAAACCAAATAAATAATGTCGTGTACAAATATGTGTTTATAATATATAAGTTACATTTTGTTTTATTCTGATGCTTACGTTCTTCCAATCAGCTAAATTTGAATGTTTATCTTAATCAAATTAGTATGTGCATTGCGCACGGTACACACCAGTTTTAATTAAGATATTATTACTTATTATTTGATTTTGTTTAATATAAATATTAACAGTTTAGTTACATACATAAAAAAACACACACACATTAAGTACCATCACACAAGTGAGTAGTATTATGCCAGTCTAGAAAAGTAGAGTAGTTCATTCATCTTGACCGAGAATATCTATAGGATTTCAATTACATATATATTAATTATGTTTCCAACTAACCATGCCTCTCTTTATAATTGATATTTTATATTGTAGATTAGATTGGTCAAATATAGTTATAATATTTGGGGAACATTAATAGAATTTCATCTTTATATTAAGCCTAGAATGACCAATTAGCTTGATCTAAGTTTGGATTGGGATAGAGATGAGATATCGCATAGCATCATTAACTTATGAGATATATATATATTCATTTATCTTTTTTCCTTTTATGTTTTATTATTTAATTGGAAAGATAATTTTAATTATTTTTATTATTGGTATTAAAATATTTATTAAGAGATATTGTCTTGTTGGACAAATTAAGAGTATGACTTAGGAGCCTTGTTTAAAGGACTGATCAACATTTGTGTTCTTCAGTTGATTAAGAATATAATATGAATTGATGTCGTGCTTAGGTGTTTTTGAGATTGCAATCTCATTAATATTGTCTCGCTCGTACGCTTCAGCTCAATACGATTCAAGATGCTGTCGGGAATGACGACATCGACCGGCGTGACGCCACCATTGAGTATCTGGGTAGGCAAGCCATGGGCTTCGACCGCCAGATACAATCAATTGGTTCGCCGGGTTGAGGAGTTATTGTCGAGGATTGAAGAAGTGCGTCTTATGATCAACAACATGGTCGAGGATTTGCAAACGAATCGTAACGCCGACAATCAGGGCGTGCGCAGGGGAGTTTGCGGAGGACGTGGAGGTCATGGTCCAGGCGGGGCGCCCCACAGGAGATCTCCACAACCATCGTCATGTGACAAAGACGGCAAGGAGATAATCTCGAAGGTGAAACCCTTTGGCAACTATCCACCTTCGCACGTCGAGGCTGACCCCTTCGTTGCATACGGAGGTCATGGCATGCGGCGACGGGGCCCGGTCTTCGTGGACGACGACGATCAATGTGACGATAAAGGCAGACAAGAGGAGGCTGCCTTTGCCGGCGGATATAGTGTTGGATGCGATTGCGAATTTGATTGTGGATATGATCGATTGGAAGACCCGTTTCACGTTTACATCACGATGCAACGGAAATCAAGTTGACGGGCCATTGTACGACAGTCCGCCGGTATTTGATGAAGGACCCGAGAAGGTGGATGAGTGTCTTACCTGCGAAATGGACGATCTCTACAACGGTCCGTCACATTTTCAATGAGGAGCCTCCAGGCCGGAGGAATTCCATCATGTTCCGGGTATCGAAATTCAGCCGTTGGTAGAATTTGGTGTTTGGTTGGTCACATATGATCTCCCGGGCTTTGGCGAAGGTGATCCTCATCCTAATAGAAATCTTAGCTCATTTGTTCTGGATATGTTGTATTTGGCACATTATTTGGGCAGAAAGGAGGAGTGGGAGTAGTGGGTTCCTTTGTCAAAAAGCTTAACTGAGACTCAACTCTGTTCCCACAAGTCCTGTTGACAAATGTTGTCGATAGACGTAGGCATGTCCTTTTGAGATCGGCATTTATGTGTGGGACAACACGAGATGACGCTGCGAGGCGCGAATTCGAGGACAAATCCTCTCCAACGCGGAGAGAATGATGGAGACGAGATATCGTCTAGCATCATTAATTTAGGATATATATTTAAATACATTTACCTTTATTACTATTCTTTTTATGTATTGTATTTAATTAATTGGTAAGAAAATATTTATTATCTTATTATTAGTATAAGAATATTTACTAAGAGAATTTGTCTTGTTGAGCGAGTTAAGAGTAGGGTTTATGAACCTTATTTAAAGGATTTCCTTCATTTTTGTTCTTCAGTTGATTATGAATAAAATATGAATTGATATCGTGTTTAGATGTTTTTGAAATTGCGATTTCGTCTCATTTGTACGTACGCTTTTCTACATCAAATTGTAACTATTATGTAGGGAGCATTACACACAGAATGTCATTTAAGTTTGAATTTCATCTGTACATATACAAAATGGTATCCAATAAATTCATCTATTTGAAGTGAGACCACTGCAAGGGCATTGTCCCTTGCAAAAATATCTAAAATTGGCATGTTTCATACCATAATATGTCCCTCCGTAGCCATATGAACCCAGTTTTGCCCATACCATTAACTGAGTCTAAACAATTAATATAAAAATAAAAATAAAAATTCTGCACATATTGTCTCCAATTAGAAATTGTACAAAAACAAGGCATCTTTTAAATTGTTGTGGTCGGACTTTTTTTTTTTTTTTTTTTATTGATGCTCAGACAATAATAATATTTGAGCCTTCATAATTACAATTTTGAATCATGAAAAATTTAAAATCCCGATATTATTGAGTGTTGTGCAATTTTAATTGGGGAAAAATACATTTATACATACATAAATTAACGGGAACGGCTAAAGTCACGTTGACAGGATGGTTCCTTCACGATTTGTTATAATAGATTATCCACACAACATAACTTACTTTTCTTATCCAATTATGGAAAACATTGACGGTACCGTCCCGTAACAGGACTTTAGTATTTTCCTTAATTAGCAATATAATTTATAAATCAAACACCCAACTCAGCTTGAATACAATAATCTTAATCTTGTCCAAATTTTTCTTATAATTTGTTTATTACACTCAAGTGGGACTATTTAGTTGAGGTATAAAAGAAAAAAAAAAACACAATTTCTTATTGATCAGTTATACTTTGAAGTGTAAATGAGTGGAATCGAGTTTTATCTCAAACTCGAGCCAAATTTAACTAAACGAGCTCGGTTAGTTTATGAATATGAGTCGAAACTAGATTTAAATCATGTTTTAACTAAATTTAACTAAACGAGCTCGCATTTAACTTATTTATTAAAATAACTAAGCTTTTAAACGATTTGTTTTGTCTAACAATTCTAATTATTTACTGTAAAAGAAATTGTATATATCATTATGGTTTTTCTATGAAAGCAACAGTTAGCTATATAGTGGAGTCAACCTTCTATATGCAACAAGTAAATTTACCATATTTTTTGATTATTTAAATAATACTAATATAATTTTATTAATATGGTAAGTTTATTTGTTATATATAGAAGGTTAACTCCACTATTGAGCCAACTGTTAACTTCGTAGTCAAACCGCATGTCATAAACTATAAACACCACCTACCCTACTTTAGGCCAACAATTAAATGAAATGGGATATTATTGTAAGAAGTGAATTATTGAGGGGCGTCGATAGAGAAAGACGCAAAGAGATCAGGGACCAAACTGCAAATGTAGTTTTCACACACAGCAGTACACACAGTTAGGTGTAGCGAGTCCACTGATATAAACTGATGACAGAAGAAAGAGCACAAAAAAAGGCGAACCCATTTTCCATTTACACTGAAACACAGACACTGTAGAGAGAGAAAGTAATCAGAAGCGTAGGCTTTGACCGCCATTGAAATCGGAGCTTTCAGCAGGAAAAAAAAAAAGAAGGAAAAAAAAGGAGAATTTTAGAGCTGCAGCTGCAAGAAGCTCTTCATTTTTCTCCTTATTTTCTTCGTATCCTGCAGACCCAACGAGTTCTTGAAGTATTTCTACTATGGTAACTGGCAAATAGTGCCGGAATTTTGTTCGGGTTGTTCGAATTTTCCGGTTGCTCTGGGCGGCGGTTGAGCTGGGTTTTGGCATCCCTTTTGTAAATTGTAATTTCTCCTGCGACATTCAGAAAGATGCTCTGAAGTTTTGAATTCTATTTCCGTTTCGAATTTTTTCTTCTGGGTTATTTCCCATTCGCATTGCTGAGTAATTTTGGGCGTTTTTCGAGTTATCTGAAGTGAGGTTCGAACATCGGTGCCTTAAATTTTTTTTTTTGGGCATCACGAATTGACGTTGATTTAGCTGTCTAGATTCCCAGTTCATGGAAGGAGGATTTGAAGTGAGCCCACAACAGTTTGGATCCGAAATGTCCGGGCAAATGGAGCTCCAGATCGAGGATATCCACAGCATGATATCCGGCCCACTGGAGACGGAAGGCAGCTCGTTCAGGGCACTCCTTGAGCTTCCTCCGCCGCAGGCTATGGAGCTC
The DNA here is from genome assembly GCA_902706635.1 of Striga hermonthica. Lineage (NCBI taxonomy): Eukaryota > Viridiplantae > Streptophyta > Magnoliopsida > Lamiales > Orobanchaceae > Striga > Striga hermonthica. The sequence continues at coordinate 21,385,272 of CACSLK010034598.1, forward strand.
TTGATCAAGGAGGACTTTCCGGCGAAGCCCATGCCGCCTCCGATTTTTCCTTCCAATATTGCCCTCGTTGACCGAGCCTCCCGGCTCTCCACCTACGCTCCGGCTGGTGATTCTGTGGAGAGTACGATGATTTTGTCGGCTTCAAGCTCGATGAAGCTAGATTTGGTGAAGCAAGAGCCGCCCGAATCATACTCGCGCCTGAATTCCTCTTCACCCGCTGTTTCGAATCAGAGTTTGAAGTCTGGCAAGCGGAAGGAGAGGGAAAAGAAGGTAACTATCAAACTATCACTGCTGTTTATTTGACAGAAACAGAATCATATGAACACTGCATGAGCTTAATTAAGAGCGTGTGTTATTTGGTGCTTACTCTTAAAAGTTTAATTTGCTATCATCTTAAGCATTATCCCGGTTAAAATCCGGGAATTCCTGAAGTTAATGTACTTTATGGTATTTGTTTTGTATCACATTGATATTTTCTTTAGATATGAAGTTCTTTGTTTGTGCCTTCAAGGTTAAAGAACCAACTAAAAAGACCAAAAAAGCAGTAGCAAATGAAGATTCTGAAGCGAGCGGTGAGAAGCTGCCGTATGTTCATGTCAGAGCCCGTCGTGGGCAAGCCACTGACAGCCATAGCTTGGCTGAGAGGGTAGTCCTCCAAACTCCTTAGCTTGTCTTTAATCATTTTCTTGATCTTGAATAATAGTCGTAAATTTCAATTGAAATTTTTGCAGGCCAGGAGAGAGAAGATCAATGCCAGGATGAAGCTATTGCAGGAACTGGTCCCAGGATGCAACAAGGTAAGCTGTCGAGCCCCGTCATTTTTAAGTGCTAATAAATATTGTGGAGGATTAATGTTGTTATTCAGATTTTCTTTGAGGAAGTTAGTAATTAATGGATGATTATTGGAAAATCATTTTTTGTTGATTATGCTGCTTTTTACTGATGATTAGAGTAAGCTTTTTTAGTTGTCAAAAAACATTGTTATAATAGATATTTGTTAGTTTATAACGGTAGCTGTCAACTTTTTAATTGAGGAAACGAAAGAAAAAGCTGATGGCTTTTGAACCAAGAAAAGTGGTGGGCCGTTGAAGTGTCAATCTCATGATCCTAGCACCACATTCTCATCTTTCAGCCTTTCTTCGGTCTGTTATCCAATCCTTTATGAGGATATTGTTGTGACCCACTAAACCACAATATCTTATCACTTGTAGCTAGCATGTTATCATATTGGTCGGGTTCTGGTTTGTAAGATCCTTCTTGAATATTTGGGTTTAAATATAATTTTCTTGTTTTCTGTTTCTTTTTTTTTCTTCTTGAGCTGGTTAATTCTTATAATGTTTGCGTAATATTTGAAGGTGAACGTTAAAAGTTGTCTTTTCAAGGCTAGGGGTTAAGATGCAGGAATTATAATTATGTATATTTCTAAATTATAAACTTTCAGAAGTACTAAAGAAGCTGTAATGCGGCTGTTGAAGTTTTTTTTTGGACGTCAATCCAAGAATTTCATCCGCTTCTTCATCTTTTCCCCTTTATGTTGAACGTTTAAAATCCTCGTCTGTGCTATGGCTCCAATACTCGCTTGACTAGAATGCAAAACAAAGGGATTGCAGCATGGGACTGTTATTAGCCAATTTTTATGAAGCAATTCTTGAAATTTAGTGCTTAACTCCAAAATATGATTTCCCTTTTCATTGATGTGTGTTTATTTCTAAATGAATGTGTAAAAAAGAATCGTGTTTTCCTTTTCCCGTAGATTTCGGGTACTGCAATGGTGCTGGATGAGATCATAAATCATGTACAAGCACTTCAACGACAAGTGGAGGTCAGACTCGAAGCATCCTTCTTGTCACTTTTCTTTATTTCAAACACTTGGTAATCAACACTTAGGCACAATTTGATTCCAATGACGAGAACAAAATTGTTAAATTTTTGCATCCTCTTGAGCTTGTTGTGGATTGAAGTGATATAATTCAAGCCCCATTTAAATACGTATCAGAGCATATTAAACTTTCTTCGAAGCCACAAAATCAGAGCATATAATTCAAACCCCATTATTGCACTTGAATACACTCTAGCTGACTGGAATTTTTTTTATTATTTTTTTTATTTATTTTTTAATTTTTTTATTTTTTGCATCAGTTCTTGTCTATGAGACTTGCTGCTGTCAACCCAAGAGTTGATTTCAACCTTGATGCTCTCCTTGCTGTAGAAGTAAGTATCTCGAGCTTCTACAGTTTCTTTCCACTATAATTTGGTTAGATAAAAGATAAAATTGCTGGAAAGTCTCGCTTGTCTTGTGTAAATGCCACCCGTATTATTTCCAGCAGCCAGCATGACTTTGTTCCCTCTATTCGCAATAATTTCTCGATACATATTTCTAATATATGCTTGATTATGATGCCAAAAGCTTCTAAGTCAGTGCCAAACTACCAGTTTTCAAGTTTTGCTTACTTAATTACCTTCTCGTGCAATTCTAGAATGGATCATCAATGAATAATAGCTACCCTGGCATGTTTGATCCTCCTGTTTGGCCCGAGGGACAAATCAACACAAACAGATATCACCAGCCGTTGCATGTTGACGGGCTTCAACAGCCTTTATGGGCTAGAGAAGAAGACACCTCTAACTTCATTACTCAAGATCACTCGCTTTTAAGCTACGACTCCCCAGCAAACTCCGGTAAATTCACTTCCAATTAACAAATAACCACTTTCCCCTCAATTTCACCTTATTTTTTTTCACCAGCTGTCTAATTATGGTCTTAAAATTTTCCATTATCGAATTTGTGGCACAGCATCGATGCACTCGAGTCAGCTGAAAATGGAGCTGTAAAGGAGAAGACCGAGAGCTTCCCGATTAGCTAGTTTTTTGTATATATCAGAATATATTTACTAGAGTAATTAGTGGGAAAATTAGTGAGTTCGTCTCATATTTCTCAGTGTTGAGCTTTGGACTTCCACACACAAGCACAATTAATTGCCTGCTGGATGGAAAATCCTTAATTATTTTGTCAAGATGAAACTTGGCTAGCCAATATATATAGATATTGTAATGTTCAACTCTACTATTTTTAGTGTTAAGCTGGTAATACATTGAGGACGGCTTCTTCTCAATGTTTAATCTAATATATCAAGCTGAAGTTCATCATATCTGCTCTTGCATATTGGCTTCACTTTTCCTTCCTCATGTCTTCCTTATATTAACTTCTTTCCCAAATAAAAAAAAAAAAAAAAGAAATAGAAAAAAAGCTAAAATTCTCCGACTATAATTGGCATGAAAGTTCTTTTGCTAAAAAGTTTATTTATTGTTTTCATGAGAGAGTCGAGCTCGAACTCGATTTCTAACTTGTTTACTAGCTCTTGCTTGGCTTGTAAGTTGATCTCGAGCTCGTTTATTAATAATAATGAGTTGAGTTTAAGCCTGAGTCAATTTCGAATTTTAACGAGGCAATTATGGAAAATTGTTTAAAAAATCTCTTTTTCAGTCTTATCGAGCTCAAATGAGTTTTAAGCAAGTTGATACCCACATCTTCATCTTTTTGTAAAAGTGAGGAATTATAAATTCCGTAGACATCTTCATCTTTTTACCTCCATTCTTTCTTTCATCAGCAGTTAAAGAGTACATTTTACACTAATTTCTACAATTTAGACTCCATTGGCCACATTCAGCAAAGCAAACTATGCTGAGAACTATCTTCAGATTTTCTTGTCTTCATCCCAAACAAACAAACACGCCCTTGCTCGCATCTCATCCTCTAACAACACAGTCGCTCGACGACCTAAACCAGGCATTGCAAGAAATGTCAGCTCGAGGGCTCGACATGAACTTCAAAGACTACGATGCTGTCCTGAACGAGTGCGTGAGCCAAAAATCTTTGAGAGGCGGCCAAAGGGTGCAGGCCCACATGATCAAGACCCATTATCTTCCCTCCGCGCACCACAGCACGAGGATGATCGTGCTGTATTTGAAGTGCCAGTTGCTGGGCGATGCTCGAACGGTGTTCGACGAAATGCGTGAAAGAAACGTGGTTTCTTGGACCGCCATGATTTCTGGGTACAACAAAAGTGGGTCCCATTCTGAAGCTCTGGGGCTCTTTGTTCAGATGCTGAGATCAGGTAAACACTGAACATTTGCTCTTTTTGTATGCAAATTAAAAGCATTTTCACTTTCTCCTCGCAAAGATGTCACCTTTGGTTGCAATTTCAGTTGTGTTGGTTGTGAAAGACAAGGGTGACATTTTCGAAAATTCTCAAGAACAAAATTATCAGAACAGGTTATTCTTCATTTCTATCTGATGGTGTCATAAAATTTTGAAAAAGGTTACAGGTACGTCCCCCAACGAATTCACTTTCGCAACTGTGCTCACCTCCTCTGCGGGCCCCCACGGGCTCGAGCACGGACGGCAAATCCACGCTCTTATTGCCAAGAGCCCGTTCGAATTCCACGTGTATGTAGGCAGCTCGCTTCTCGACTTGTATGCCAAATACGGGAAAGCCCGTGAAGCCCGGGCCATTTTTGAGTGTTTGCCCGACCGGGATGTCGTTTCTTGCACTGCCATGATTTCGGGCTACGCTCAGTCGGGCCTCGACTATGAGGCCCTCGAGCTTTTCCGTGTGTTGCAGAGAGAAGGCATGGCTCCCAACCATGTCACGTATGCAAGCATTCTATCTGCACTGTCGGGGCTTGCTGCCCTTGAGTACGGAAGGCAAGTCCACGGCCAAGTCTTCCGGTCCGAACTGCCGTTTTATGCCATCCTTCAGAATTCGTTGATTGATATGTATTCCAAATGTGGAAACCTTTTCTATGCCAGACGGGTTTTTGAGAAAATGCCTGAAAGAACCGCAGCTTCGTGGAATGCCCTGCTGGCGGGTTACGGCAAGCACGGGATGGGTAAAACCGTCGTCGAACTTTATAACAAAATGAGGCAAGAAAATAAAGTCAAACCCGACGGGACCACTTTTCTGACCGTACTATCGGGCTGCAGCCATGGAGGAGGGATGGAGGAAACGGGCCTCAGAATTTTCGACGAGATCGACTCGACCCAACTTAGCGTCGAGCACTATGGATGTCTGGTGGATCTGCTCGGGCGGGCCGGCCAGTTAGAGAAGGCCCTACGTTTCGTAAAGGAGATGCCTTTCGAGCCGAATGCCGCTATTTGGAGCTCCCTGTTGGGTGCATGTAAGGCCCACAGGAATGTAAGCATCGGGAAAATTGCGGGCGAACAGCTTCTCGAAATGGAGCCCGAAAACTCGTCGAATTACGTGATCCTTTGCAACTTATACGCATCGGATGGAAAATGGAACGAAGTTAGAAAAACGAGGGAGCTGATGAAAAGGAATGCCGTTGTGAAAGAGCCCGGAAAGAGTTGGATTGAATTGGGGCGCACAATTCATACGTTCTATGCTGGCGACAGGTCGCATTCGAGGAGAGAAGAGATTTTTGCAAAAGTGAGAGAATTGTCGGACAGGATAAAGGGGGCCGGCTACTGTCCCGACTTGGGTTCGGTTCTGTATGATGTGGATGAAGAGCAGAAGGAGAGGATGTTGTTGGGGCATAGTGAGAAATTGGCTTTGGCCTTTGGGATGATGAGTGTATGTGAAGGGAAGGCTATAAGGATCATGAAGAACCTTAGGATTTGTGTGGATTGCCACAACTTTGCCAAGTTCGTGTCTCGAGTTTATGGGAGGGAGCTGTTGATTAGGGACAAGAGTAGGTTTCATCACATTGTGAATGGTGTGTGTTTGTGTGGAGACTATTGGTAACTTTCTTCTCTGAAAATGAACAGTTAGTTTTACAAGTGTATAGATGGAAGTGCCAAGTATTAATCGAATCAGAAAACCGAAGAACAAACTTAACTTGGAAAAAAAAGGGACCAACTATGAAGAAAAAAAGGGACACGCGAAGATTAACATATCAATAGAGCCAGCAAATAACCAACTTACAAACACTGGAGTCTGAAAACCCAAAGTCTGAACCCTAAAACCGATACCCAACGACCCACCGGAGTTCGAAAAACACGACAAATCACAACTTCCAGCCTCCGTGCACTTGCCAGACCCCGAGCCAAATCCAAACCAAGAACATAAAAAGAAAAGAAAAAGACATTCAAACCATCACAGATTGGACTCGTTAACTTTTGAAACCCCACACGCTTTCTCTAAATCTTATCGAGCTTGTCGGCTTTAATAATCGGGTTCGCCTTTGCTATTGCATCACGGCCCGCAGCCCGATAGTCAAACGGGCACTCGTGCTTATCTGCATAACGGTGGGCCGAGCAGAAGAGGGACCCACACTTGCAGTCAAACCCGGTCAGACCCACACGCTTGCGACAGCTGGCACACCTGTTGGGTCCCTCCTTTGCCTTCACCTCAAGATTCTCACCCAAAGCCAGACCGGATGAAGGTTGACCCATTTCAGTTTTTAATTCGGGCTTTTGAAGATTGGGAGATTCTGCAATGAAGGGCTCCTTTTGGTTTGTCGAGCCGCCGTTCAGGATGGTGTCTATGGATGTTTGGGCAATTTTGGTCTGGTGCTGTTTGAGTATCGAATCTTTGTGGCACTTGGAGCACATGTTCATGGTGGCCGCACTCCCGAAAAAGCCGCAGTTGTTGATGCAGAGGATCGGTCCCTCCCGGGCCTGGCAGCCGGTCTCTTCAGAAGATTCCATCGAGTTGTTTTTTTGTTTTCCTGATATATGCCGCGGCGTGCGCCAAAATGGGACGAGGTGTAAATAATTTATATTAGAAAGAACGTATATTTGAGGCAAGGGAAAGCAAAAATTGTACATGCAACTGAATCAAAAAGAACAAAACACCAGATAATAGTAAAATATAAAAAATATAAAAGAGGCTTTTCCAATTATGGGAAAAACTCAAAAAAAGCTACCAACATTTTCTCGAATTACCGAAATAATTCTTAAGATATATACAGATAACCTGCAGGGATTTTAATTTCTCTTGTAAGCATCCTGCGAAACGGAAACAACTGTTATGGGAAGAGTTCACAAATTTTTAAAGATAATTAAGCCCGTTAATGTTTTTGTGGCCAGGCTGAAGCTCAAGGGAGGAACTTAAAACGCCGACAAAAAGCAATTATAAAGGTATATTCTGTTCATATTTCCAGAGCAACAACTCAGGAATTTCGCTACTACGTAAAAGCATAGCACACCAATGCATGTAACCATCTAAATTTTGCAATCCAATTAGTAGGCAAGAGTAAAGTTTATGCAACAAAAAGAACAAGAACTGGCATGGACTCGAGTGGCGAGTGCTTCATCTTCACTTTTTTTTTTAAAAAAAAAAAGAATGCCAGAACTCCATATAGCCCATATAAGTTCACAAAGACAACCTCAATTTAGTCTCTTAAACATAACACAAACAAGCCTACCAATTGACTTCAGCCAACAGGAGATGCACCACCTATTTCATAATCCAGAATAAGGCAGCTTCACCGAACAAAATGACTAATGTGCAACTATTTATTAACGCACCCTCGATGACTTATCAACAGGGCAATCACACTGACTCCCTAATACAATTTAACAATATCAATGAGCAAAAAATTATGAATGACAACTTCACCAAATTGTTTCATCCTCAGCTATACAAGTGGATTAACATAAATAATGCCTAAAAAACATGAAAAATATTCATCCTTTCAAACCAATTTGTCATCAGAGCAAATGGTAAAAATCAACATTTTCTCCAATAACAACACAACCCCATAACTGAAAATGACACAAAATCGACTCCAGATTTATCAGAAAATAGCCCATATTATCTTCAAACCTCAAAAAGACCAAACTTTCATCTTTTTTGCTTCAACTCATTGATAGATGTCAATAATATTAATCCCACAACTGAAATTATATATAAATAAACAAAACCAATAGAAATAACACATTAGCTACCTTAAAAACCTTCTTATCCATAATAAACTCCTTAAAAAGTGAAACTTTTGGTACAACTTAAGAGCTTGCAAACATATTCACATCTGTGACAAACAACAAAACCATGAACCGTAGAGAAAATCAATAAAAATATCACCTTCAGGTGAAAAATCAACGAGGACTTCGGACGATCCTAATAAGAACAATAATTCATGACTATCTAACCTAGCCCACAACAAAAGATTCCTTTTTTATATGAAAAAAGGGATAAAAATACAATTTTTACACAAAATAGAAGGAACCCGTGCAGATCACTGCTGCATATGGCTCGATATACTGTAGAAAACTGGTAATTAAACAGCCAATAAGCGTAAACATACCTTAATCTAAAAAGGAGAGGAGCAAATACAGAGAGAGATGCTTGATATTTTTAATTAATTAAACGATTTCTTTCATTTTATGGTGTTCATATCCAGATGGATACAGAAAAAAAGAAGAAAAAGTGACAGTCAGGAATTTAGAAAGAGACGTTGCCATTTACTCGTACTACCCTCACCAAACTCTTTTATTACTTTTTTGCCCTTTTGGGTTGATTTTTTTTTTTTTTTTTTTTT
>CACSLK010034598.1:21393781-21407885 GCA_902706635.1 Striga hermonthica
TTTTGGTACAAAAAAGGAGGCCGAAGCCTAACGATCACTAAGTCAAGACACGACGTGGACGAGCCACTTCTACGAGATCATAGTTCAGCCAGTGACCAAGACCCTGCAGTGGAGCTGTAAGCCTTTGGAGACCAACCGGAACATCAGCAGCTAGCGCAGCTAACGAGTCAACCGCGAAATTCCCTTCTCGATTTATATGGGACAATCGAACACACCACTCCTTACTGCTTAACTCCCGAATAGCCTGTATAATCGTTGCATGAAGTCCAAGGTTATCCTCATTACCCGAAACCATGGAGACGACACTACTGTTGTCCACCTCCACCAAAACATGCCTCGCCCCCAAGTCCCAAGCCAATCGCAGACCTTAATAGAGGCCCCACAGTTCCGCTCTAGTTATAGTACAAAAGCCCACATTCATAAGAAATCCGCCAAGCCAACGACCAGATGAGTCTCGTGCTAAGCCCCCAGCGCTACCCCTACCTGTCGCAAAACAGAATGCGCCATCCGTATTTACTTTAATCCAATTCACCGGGGGAGGAGACCAGTGAATCAAAATCTCCTCATAACTTCGGCCCTGAATCCCCAACACGTTCTCACAGGTCGTTGCGCGCACATATCGGTCCACTCGACACCGGATATCGTGAAGCATTGCCACAAGGGGTCAGCTCTTATTCGAGAAAATAGCCAAGTTCCGCCAAGCCCAAATACACCAACACGTAATAGAAAAAATGGTCGCCCAGCTTGTCACCCCTTCCGAAGAGTTAGTTCCCAAATGCCCACATCCACTCACGGGTTTCGGAGACAAAGAATTCCTGCCGGACCGAGTTCGGAATTAAATCCTCCCAAATGGGCCGTGCATTAACACAATCACGTAGTACGTGGGAGGTCGTCTCAGGCTGACCACAAAAGTAGCAGGCCCCGTCCCTAGTCATATGCCGGTGGGCCCTCTCCGTGTTAGTAAAACAGTCGATCTCGACATGCCAGCCAAAGGAAATGGCGCACTCTTTGGGCTGCCGGCGCTCGCCAGATGATTCTCCCCAGCGGGCGGGTATGATCCGTGGAAGTCCTCGTCAACGCCTCATATGCCGTCTTCGTCGAAAACACCCCATTCGGCGTGTAGCCCCAAACCAGTCGGTCCGGCCTCGATGAAGAATCCGGCGGCATAACTGCCGCAATCAAGAGCAGTGAAGTGGACTGAAGATGCCCCTCAAATTTCGTCCACCACCATTCTCCCAACTCTGTAACGAATTCCGCCACCGAAGCATGAAGAAGCGCCGTCGGTATCCGCCCAGTCGCCACAGTGATTAAAGGGCTCGGCCCATTCATCCAATTGTCCAGCCAGAAACAGGCTTGTTGTCCGTTTCCCAAAGCCCAACGCGCTCCCTTCCTAACGTGCGGCCAAACCTTCGCCACAGCTTTTAGACAATAAGTTGCCAACAATTGGCTTCATAGTGGAGCCAACCTCTATATATAACAAGTAAACCATACTATATTTATAAAATTATTAATGTTATTTAAGTAGTCAGGAAATACGGTAGGTCTACTTGTCATATATAAAAAGTTGGCTCCACTATGGAGCCAACTGTTGGCTTTATAGCAAAACCGTATTGTCATTATTCAAATTAAGCTGTAGTGATGCTAAACAAGGGAAAAACATAAATTCTATGCATACATGTTCCTTGAGTTGACTCATCATATACTTATAATAAATGTCTATTTTGATTTATATGGTGAAAAAGAAGATGGATCCGATAACAAGAAAGGAAATTAGAAAATATCTGATTTTCTGTTATTAACCACCAAAGCATGCATTACACGAGTTCATTATATAGCTCGTGCGTTTCTAATTCAAAAGTCCCTCAAAGCAACACCATATTCAATAGCGTATTTCACCTCATGCATTTGATCTAACACTGAGAGGCATACAAACAACAACATGTTCCCACAAACCTTACACAACAACAAATATTCTCTTCTTTTAGAAGGGTAACTCACATATCAAATGCTCAAAGCTAATTAACGCAGACATAGAGCGGAAAAACTTGGGGATAACGGTAAATTGTACAAAAAGGATTTCCACTCTTTTGTTCAACTGCATATGAACAAAGTGCTTTGCAAAAATCTCTTCATATGCAACCCAACAAACCACAACTACAATAACTGAAGTATGAGCTACAACTGGTAGATCCAAGTGTTAGAGAAGAGCGGTCGAGACACTGAATTCCAACATAAACTCAAAGGTTGCCCACTAGGTGTTTGTTAAAAAACTTGTTTTGTGAACTCATTGCATATTGTGCCTCCCGGAGTTCCCCAAATAGTCAGCCAACCACCGTCGTCTAGCGGCGTCTCCTTCAACACTGATTCAAACTCTGAAGCCTCGAAGGAACCTCTCGTCATTGCTCCAATCGCTACCATGTATTTGAGCGCCATCTCTGTCGAATTTTCCCCGCTCACTGGTGCCTCGTTGAAAGAGTTCCACATAGCTCTCCATGTTCCCCAGGAAACTGAAAAATCCCAGCCAGATGTCGTCGGACTTCCATCAGTCAACGTCGCCGGGTTTAGTTAGATGGCGACGACGCTCAACACACAGCTTGCCCTAGTCCCGTAGACACCATCTTCTTGGGCTTCCTTGCTTGGGCCGGTAAGTACCTTTTTATTTTATCCCTCTGGGCCCACTTCTTCAAATCCCAATTTCCCTCTATTTTTTGGGTCCAATTCTGTTTAGCCCTTTTATACCCCAAGCCCATCCCAACCAGCCCAAACCAAAACCCAACCTTTCCACTCTTTACCTCAGCCCATTAGATTAAAAACCAACACTCTGCAGCCCACTCACTCTTCAACCCCTCTCACCTCAGCCTCCACTATGTCCAACCTGATCCCAACCCCAACCATCCAGCTCGGCCCGAATTCTACCCAGCCTGGTTTATACCCAGCCCAGTCCCCCCCAAAACGGCCAGAATATGGCCCAAACTTTCCATTCAGCCCTTGGACCGACAACCCAAAACCAAATCGACGGCCTTGGACAGGCAAAATCCTACCTCTCGGCAGCCTAAAAAACTGCCCCTCCTGAGCCCCTCTTCTTCGCCTCTCTTTCTCTATCCGACAACATCCCGAAAGTTCTTTTTTCCCCTTGAAAGTATCTAAAACCCTCAAATATGCCCTCATAGGCAAATTCTCTTTCGGCAAGCCCTCCAACGAGGCTATTCGCCCGAACCTCGCTCTCTTAGGTTTCACCAGATGCAAAAAATTTTCCCTTCAAGCCAATCACATCTTAATCAAAGTCGACGACCCAAACACGTCCACCAAGATTTGGTCAAAACACGAAATCTCTATTCAAATGGTCCACTGATTTTGATTTAAGTAAAGATCCACCTATTGTCCCGGTTAGGATAAAAATCCCAGCTCTCCCCCTTCATTGTTTTGACTTAAAGGCTCTTCGAACAATCGTCAACATCTTTGGCACCCTTTTAAAAGTCAATGATGCCACACTAAACAAAACTCGGTTCCAACATGCTCGCTTTTGCGTAGCCCACAATCTTGAATCCCCCCACCCAACTAGTATAGTTGTCTCTTGCGGAAACAAATGCGTCGAACTCAACTTGTTACATACAAAATCCAACCCTCCACCCCACCAAAATTAACAAGGAAAAAACCCTCACATTGAACCATCTCCCCATATTTCTCCCCCTTCTTCTGCTCTTCCGACCTCCACACCCGTTAGCCCACCAATCCCTCCTCTATTGCCTCGGACTCGACTCTCTCGAACTTGGCACATCCTCTTGGCAAGGCTCCACCCAACCCCTCCTTTATTAGGGTTGGTTCCTTCCACAGCCCAAATCCCTGCCTTCTTCTTTCCTTGAAGTGGGACCAGGCAATGTACCTGACTCTTTGGAGCCAGGTTCACCTAAGTCCAACTCAGTGATTGTTGAGTCTTGCTCTTCTGGTTCTGAAACGGACTCCCTGGATCACTCTCTCCCATTTTTCTGAATTTGAAGATTGACTTCTCTGTCGCCACAAACTCGCGTAAAACACCAATCACTTCTCTCCCCTCCCCCTCCGTTCCCAGACTTTCGCCAACTCTTCCGAAAAAAAATAACAACGAATTAGGCGTAACACGAGGAATGAGGAAAAATTGGACCATTTTCGAGACTCGCTGATGAAGTGGTAACTTTTGACTGTTGTCTTTTTCTTTTTGTCTCTTTTCTTTTCTTTTATTTTTTCGATTTTTATTGGACTGATGTAGACCTAGACTTTTTTTTGACCCATTTAGAGTCGTGACTATATACAAGTTGAAAATTCAGTCTTAATCCTCACCACGCGCTGAGTGTTTTTAATAGAAAAAAAAATCCCTCAAAGCAAAATGACATTGTTCTTATTTACTAAGGCGCATAGTCTAAACACAAGGCGCAAGCACGATTTTAGTTAAAAGAGAAAAATAAGAAATGCAATAAAAATAGAGCCGAATTGTGCATACGATCATCTAAGTATCATCAAAGCTTCATCATGTCTTCATACTATTTTATAACGTATGTACATTTGTAAAAAAAAATAAAAAAAAAAATAAAAAAAAATAAAAATTCCTCTTTTGGATCATAACATTAAAAATTGAAGTGTTTCTCTAATTTTAAAGGGAGGAAAATAAAAATAGTAGAACAAGTAACGACGTCGTAAGGTGTTTGTTAGACTTTGACGATTTCATTCGTCTCTCCTCATCTCCAGCCACAAAATAATCTCATTTTCTTTCATTTCTGTTTTCTCCAGAAAGACCCATCGCCATACAAACTTCTCTCGCCCAGGTAATTTCTGATTTTTTTCTTTGCGGTAAATTTATACTATTCGTTTGATGTTAACTGAATTAGCCAATAAGGTCCCGATTTCAATGTTTCCATGCGTATGAAAATGTTTGTGATGTCATTTTGCTCGCGAAATTTGATTTCTAGGTTTTGATTTCATGTCTCTGTGTGGTTTCGTTTTTGGGTTTCGATTCACGTTTATCTTAGCTTCGTTTCTGGGTGTGTGTGTGTGTGTATTTAGCCGCATTCTGTGCGTGGTTGATTTATGAAGTCAGGGGATGGTAAGGAAGATGGCCGATCCAGCTGCCTGTTTAGGGTTTTGGATTAGTGGTGAAAATGGGCTTGCTTATTTTTATAGGTTCTCGAGAGTTTATTGGTATTTTGGTTGAGTTTGATTTTGCGTGTGTGTGTGTGTGTGTGTGTGCAAGTAGGTATTCTTGGGGTTTTTTTGTGGTTTATGGTTCTTGGAGATTGATGGGTTGGTTGATTGTGAAATTGAATGGGTTGTGTCGAGAATCATTGTTGAAGATTAATGAGTCGACTGATTATGAAATTGGATAGTTGTATTGAGAATTGTTATTGAAGACTAATAATGGGTTTGTTGGGTATGAAGTTGGATTGTTGTATTGAGAATCGTTGTTGAAGTTTAGTGGGTTGGTTAATTTTGAAATTGGGTGCTTGTATTGAGAATCATTGTTCAAGATTAGTGGGTTGGTTGGTTCAGAAATTGGATGGTTGTTGAGGACCATTGTTGATTGTTGAAGATTAGTGGGTCGGTTGATTTTGAAATCGAATTGTTGTATTGAGAAGCATTGTTGAAGATTAATGGGTTGGTTGATTCTGAAATTGGGTGGTTGTGTTGAAAATCATTATTGATTCGATATGCTACACGCGCCTATTTTGGTAGCTCCTAAAACAACGATGTCACTGAATCTTAAAAGTTTTAGATTCTGTTCTTTTCTAATTGGTATAGCTGATTTTTTTGGTAGGCAAGAAGAGTTTTCTTTCGTCATAATTAATAAAAGTTGCGTAATTTTGTTTTCTCGAGATAATGGTTACATTGAAATAGGTCATCACTCTACATACAGTACATATGTTGATCTGGCTTGGAACCCATGGTTCACTTGGTGGAATATTGGGTTGACTATTTTAGACGTCAGTACTGTTGTTCTGTGCCATCCTATCATCATGCTGTTATGTTATGTTCCAAATCATTGACGCTTGTTCATGAGATGATGATCATGGATATATAATTTTTATCTTTCTGTTTTTGCAGTTAAAGAAAAGGGAAAAAGAAATGAGGGCTAAATACATTGTTTCTGCTTTACTTGGATCTGTTGCTATCGCCTTTGTTAGTGACAATTTGGTTTCTGACCGCAAGATCTTTGGAGGTTTTTTTTCCTAATTCTTACATATCTTTAATTTAATGATTATACCTTTTTTTTTTAATATATTAACATTGCATCTCGATTGTAGGTTCTACTCCTTCAACTGTCTCGAGTAAAGAATGGTTGCTCGAGACCGACAAGAAGTTCCAGGCATGGCCCCGCACGGCTGGTCCTCCTGTGGTCATGAACCCCATCAGCCGCCAAAATTTCATTGTCAAGTCCGGCCTTGACCAATAAAGTCGTCTAATTATTGGTCCGTGTCTCATTTGTTCCCATGATATAAACCCCACTCTTCACTTTTATCATTGATAAACATTTTTGGGCCGTGCAGAGTAATTTTTTTTCTGCCGAAATCATGTTATTTTTGTTTGGCAATCATCTCAAGAAATAGACTTGCAAGAAACAGCTAGTAATAATTTTTTAAGCTTGGCGTACTTGTCGAGTTATTTGTCTCTTCGAATTGGAAGGATGGTTATGATTTGATCAGTTAATCCTATTGCTTCCTTGAAATTGTTTTTACTTATGATGTGTTTGTGGGATTCTCTATTTCTTTTTGTTGGTTTTTTTGTGTGCAGTTATCTAAATGTTCGATTTTTAAATCTGCATGAGAATTTCGGAGCGTGTCGGCCTTAGCAAAATATTGGATATTCCTTTAAATTTTCTGGAAAAAGGTCTCTGTGTTCTATTGTCCCAAGTTGGTTCATCTGTAGCCACTGCGCTTGTAAATGTATATCAACATTTATTTTTTTCCTTACTCTTTTTTCTTTTTAAATAAAGCAGTATTTGTTTTTGACATTTTATCTTTACCTTTCATCAAACTTACCTCTTTCAGAATAATATTGCAGTGTTCACTAAAACTTGCATTGGTTGATCATTTTGGTCTCTATACATCCGAAAGGCAACTCTAGATTATCGTTTCAAATAAATATAAACCCCAAAACATCAAAATTGTTCTTTTGGTTTTTCTTGATTCAAATTGGAGAACACAAGTTGGGCAAATCCAAGTATTTTTTTTTCAAAAAATCGAACCATGTGATGTGAAAAAATATGTTTCGAACCCCTTTCGGCCTAATTCTGCGCAATCTCCTTAAGCATCTCGACTACATTTTTCATCCTGGGCCGTTTGGCTGGCGTGCTATCTGTGCAGAGTAATGCCACTTTGAGGGCAGCAAGCATCTGTTTTCTCCAGCCATACGACACCGTGCTCAGCCTTGCATCAAGAATCTGCTCTGGGGTCTCCCCTCGGGTAGGTGCACCGTGGACCCACTTCACCAGATCAATCCCTTCCCCAAAAGCCTCGTCAACCGGCAGCCGAGTCGTGAGGATCTCAAGCAAAACTACACCATAGCTGTACACATTACCCGGTGCTGTCACTTGCATAGTATACGCGTATTCTGTAAAATCAAAGAAACCAATATGAACATTAAAACATAAAAAAGCCAACAACACTTCTTTTGGGGGTTGCTCATAAAAAAATGCCTTTGGTTCAGTTTGATTATAATTATTTTGAAAGATGAGGGTTGTCTAGAATATCAACCTGGAGGGATATATCCGAACGAACCAGCTACCGCGCTTATGCTCGCGGTTCCTCTAGACGGGTCGAGAAGCTTTGAGATCTCGACCTCACCCAACACAGGATTAGAACTCGAGTCCAAAACCACATTGCCCGACGAGATATCGAGATGAATAATGGCCACATTGTGGAGAAAAGCCAGTCCCTCGGCCACCCCAATAGCAATCGCAAGCCTCGCAGGCCAGTCGAGCATGTAATTGGGCTTCTCGACCGATTCATGAAGAAAATTGGCCAAGGTCCCTTTTGGATAATATTGGTGCAACAAGAGGACAGCATCCTCGAACAGAACAAAACCGATCGGTCTCATCAAGTTATCATGACAGAGCCTACTAAGCTTCTCAACCTCTCTAATCATCTTGTTTTGGTGGTTAAGTATGGTCTTATCCATCGATTTCAACTTTCTGACCGACAAAGTTAACCCGGACGGCATATCCGCCTTATAAACGACGCTAAAAGTCCCGACACTCAACTTACTCGACTCCTTCATGGTAGCTTTCGCAACAGCCTCAAAATCAACCGCTTGCTTGAGGCTCTCGACAAACACATTGCCCGCCACTACTTCCGGGTTGTCATTACTTTCCTCTTCGGCTATCTTTGCCTCCTTGGCAGCTTTCTCCTGTTTCTCTCTCATCATGAACAGCAAAACAACTACAGTAACCGAAGCAAACACGGCTAGGCCTGAACCGATCACGGCTAACACAACCCTGTACGAGACTTTGTGATGGTACGAATAACTTTCGGGGCTGTCAAAATTTCCACAAGAAACAGTCAACGGCTCGCCACACAGACCTTTATTCCCGATAAAACTCGAATTCGGGCTTTTCTGAAATGGTATGAACGAAGGTATGGGCCCAGTGAACCAATTGTTCGAAAAATTCACCTCGATCAAGCTCAGCATCCCCCGGAGAGAACTCGGGATATTCCCGGTCAGCAGATTGCCCGACACGTCCAAAGCAACGAGCTTGTCGAGCCTGCCCAGCTCCTCCGGCAGCTGCCCGTGAAGGCGGTTGGAGCTCAAGTTCAAAGCAATCTGCAAGTTCTTTATACGGCCGATCTCGGGCGGGATGCTTCCATTCAGATGATTATTCCCCAGTTGCAACTCCAGCAGTTTCGTACAGTTACCAATCTCGTGCGGGATTTCGCCTTCCAACAAGTTGTTGGCTAAAAGCAAGAACTGCAGCCGGGGGGACGTGTTACAGATGCTAGCCGGTATAGTGCCGTTAAATCTGTTATTGCTTAAATCCAACTTACTCAGATTTTTCCCTCTAAGAATGGACAAAGGCATCTCTCCAAACAGGTCATTATCCGAAACAATCAACTCCTGCAGGTTACTCAATAAGCCAAACTCCAACGGCACACTTCCGTTTAACCGGTTTGAGGCCAAATTAAGGAGTGTGAGGTTCGCACATTTGGAAAACTCGTGCACGATTTCCCCATACAGCCCGTTATCATTCGCCTCAAAATAAGTGAGGCTCGTAATGTCCCCTACCTCTTTAGGTATGAGCCCACTCAGATTGTTGTTACCTATCCGTATGCTCGACAAAGTCTTGCACTTGCCGATCGATTTAGGAATGTACCCACTCAATCTGTTTTGGGTCAGGACCAAAGTCTCGAGTTTTCGCATCGCGAAAATGCTCTCGGGTATCGAGCCTTCCAGCTCATTCGAGTGAAGGTTCAACAACTGAAGTTCACTGAACGAGCCCAACTCGTCCGGGATGGAACCAGTCAACTCATTTTCATAGGCAGTGAAAATCCTTAAGTTGGTCAAGCTACCAATCCATGAAGGGATTGTGCCATTCAACCTGTTTGTGTACAGCTGCAAATCTTGCAGCTTTGTTAAGCTCTCAAGCCTTTGGGGTATATCGCCAGTGAGGAAATTGCTGGAAAGGTTCAAAGCTCTGAGATTTTCGAGCCTCGAGAATTCGAAAGGGATAGGGCCATCGAAGCTGTTGAACGACAAATCAAGATACTCGAGCTCGGCTAACTCGGAGAGAGACGGTGGGATTAAGCCATGGAAACTGTTGAAGGAGAGATCGAGGGATTTGAGGGACTTGAGCTGTGAAAACAGGGTCAAGTTGCCTCTGAGCCCTTGCCTAGAGAGATCAAGAACCTCCACCAAGGAGCTGTTGTTGCAAGAAATGCCAGGCAGAGAGCAATAATCTGAAGTGTTCTTAATAGCACTCCATTTAGAAACTTTAAACTCTGTACCAATTTGAAGTAAAATGAGCCCCTGATCATTGTCTAGTATTTGGGTGATCACAAGTTGGGATCTTGAGAGCAGCCATAAAAGCAAAATGCAGAATAAGCTCAAAGAGGTCATTTTTCTTCTTTTTTTTTTTTTTTTTCTTTCTTCACTTTGTTTTTTCAAAAATTTTGATCAAAATCAAGAGCATTTAGCAATTGAAAAGGCAGACTTGGGTTGTTGCTAGAAGTATATTATCACTAAGAGCTCTTAGGATTTGCAGAGGATTAATGCAGAGGAAATATAGGAAGAAAGGATTTCCTTTAATTATTATATATATATATATATATTTTTTCTTGGAATAAAGAAGTAAATGTGGATGACTTAAGACTAAGGGTCCAGTGTTTTAGGTATATCTGGTTTCAGGGTCAGGTTTGTTTCTCCTATAGTACTATGTGGAGAGAGAGAGAGAGAGAGAGAGAGAGAGAGAGAGAGAGAGAGAGAGAGAGAGAGAGAGAGAGAGAGAGAGGTATTATTGGATTTTCTTGATATTCCCACTGTCCCTGTCTACTATCCAGCAAAACCACAGCCAAGGGAACGGGCTTGGCAGAATCAACGGGGAAAGAAGACTCTGTTGAGCTTGACTCTAGTCCGACTTTGTGAAATGACTTGAGAGGTGTAGGATAAGTGAGAGTCGAAAAGCGAAAGTGAAATACCACTACTTTTAACGTTATTTTACTTATTCCGTGAATCGGAGGCGGGGCAACGCCCCTCTTTTTGGACCCAAGGCTCGCCTCAGCGGGCCGATCCGGGCGGAAGACATTGTCAGGTGGAGAGTTTGGCTGGGCGGCACATCTGTTAAAAAATAACGCAAGTGTCCTAAGATGAGCTCAACGAGAACATAAATCTCGTGTGGAACAGAGTAAAAGCTCGTTTGATTCTGATTTCCAGTACGAATACGGACCGTGAAAGCGTGGCCTAACGATCCTTTAGACCTTCGGAATTTGAAGGTAGAGGTGTCAGAAAAGTTACAATTCTCCTGGAGGAGTCATTGTTGACAATTCTCTTGGCATAGTGCTAATAATGGGTTAGATCAAATGACTCAATTAAATTCTAGTGTTTCTTCTATTAGTGAAGTTTCTAAAAAAAAAATATATCAAACGACGCAATGCACTTTGGGTCGCTACAGAAACAACCTCTTTGTATAATTACAAGGGTAAGGTCTACGTACAACTGACCTCCCAGATCCCAACCAGTTGGGAATATATTGGGTATGTTGTTGTTGTTGTACTTATATATTATTATTTATTTACATATAATTTTATACTTCCTTATTCAATGTGAGTGTGTGTGTGTGCCTGTGTGAGTTCAAACATCAATTTTTGTTACTTGGGGGCATGATTGAATTTTTGCAAAAACTATGCATAAATGAAGAAACAAATGGAGGTCATATAGATTTGAGAAAATCATTTCACTTTGATGGTGCAATTGTGGACATAGTCATTTTTTTATTTTTAATTTTTTGTCCAAATTGTGGTGGACATTGTGATGGCTATGGGGTTCTGTGGTATCCTCAGACAAAGTAGGGCCAGAACTAATAAGAGTTACTTTTAATGTATGCTTTAAATATTTCATATTTTTTTAATCATTTCAATATTACACTACTCAATGTAGTGTGATAGATGCGAATTAGTTTATGGATCACAAATGATAGAGAAAAAGTAGGGTTTATGAAATTTAAATGTCTTAGTGCATCTTTAATGTTACGTTTAATTGAGAATTATGAGAACTTCGAGTCATCTTTTTTAATGCTAATGTTAGGCGGGACTAGTAAGTAGAGCAACTTTGCTAAGAAACCAGATGGTTGGTTCCATAAGGGAAACAACCATCTGGTTTTATAGAAGATCTGAGTAAGTAGAGAGTCATAGTAATACAACAAATGTGTATACTTCAAAACTAAATATCATGTTCTGAAAAACAATATAAATAAAAGTACGACATTTCATCATATAAGTATGGATTAACACATAAATTTGTGATTTTTATTCTATGATAGTTTAATCCCATAATGTTAAAAAATACACTAGGTTTATAATGTTATGTGAGGAAATATTAAGTCTACAAAAGTATGCCTTTTTTTTTTAGAACGATAGGCTTTATAAATAAACACAATTTACAGACTTGATTACAGTTAAACAGTCGAATCAACAGCTACCCAGTCGAATCTAGTTGGGAGACTACGCCAATGACGGCCTAGAACCAACCTAAAAGCTCATACCAAAAGACTACAAAACTTTCACAAATGGACACTATGAACAACGCAATCCCAAAGAGAGAGAAAATAAACAAAACAAAACACAACACACAAACATAAAAGAAACCTAATAGTTAGAGTAAAGTCCTTCCACCAGTGAGCAAGTTACTCCTAGAAACCTCGAGCTAGCCAACACCCAAAGCAACCCTCGAGAGGGATTAAATCCAGACCTAAAACACGGATTTACAAACTCTTCTACCGCCTGACTAGAACCAGACCAAACACGAAACCCCTTCTAGGAGGACACCAAAGGATCGACACCAGTAAAACCACTCTCCCCTGGTCTGGTCGGCGATCACATACCACCGAAATTCGCACCCATCGTCAGACTTTGTTAACCCAACACTACGGTCGAGCAGGGGTCGGGGAGGCAGAGGAGCGGACCTCAAGTGCCGACCAGCGCCAGACGATCACCGTCGCCCGCTACCACTAAGTCCCCAGCAAGTCGACACCACTCTCCCTGCCATTGTCAGCCGTGGACGAAGAATCCATGCGAGGGATGAATGAAGACCCACCAAACATCAAAGAACCAACATTGGCTCCGATCCCAGCATCGCTTCCGTCGGAGGGAGGAGGACCCCTGTGGAGGAGAGGCGCACCGAGACACTGCTGGTTTAAGTTTTTCTATTCAGAGAAAAAGGGTCGAGAGGAGAGAGAACAAAAGAAAGCTCTACATTTTTACAAAATAATGCCTTAAAAGGCGGTACTTGTAAGTTGAAATACAAAACTTCGGTTACTAACTTACTAAAATTAGGAATGACCAACTATGGCATTGTTTGATAATCGGTGGTTAGCTTATAACTGTTAGCAGATTACAATAGTTGATTTGATCAGTTTGACCAGCTAATTGTGTTAATAGTTTGTAAAAGAACATTTGGTTTCTATTTCATATAGAATGGAATAACCTAGCGGCTAGCATAGCACCACAATATTTCATAATGATCAATAATATATGCTTTCCTTTATTAAATTGTCTTCTTTTTTTTTTTCTTACTTTGTAGTGATAGAGATTGATTCTTGTTTTAATTTCGTATTTTGAGTTGTTTTTTATTGGCAGCTTTGGATATGATTAATTATTATGATGAGTCTGTCTCTTTCAAGGCGTGACACTTCGCAGGTTCGGCGGGAAAAAAAAGGGTGTTTTGATTTTTGCCGCCCCTTTTCGATTATTACCGCCCCCTAAAAGTCGTTTTTGCCCTTTCTAATAAAAAAAAAAATACATTCATTATTCACTTTACATATTTTTTCTCCCGGTTCCGGATTTCGAAAAATTTCGAAAAAAATTCCGACCTACTCCGGCGACGACGATGGCGGCGAGTAAGGTAATTTTTTTTTTTTCTCGGCGGCCGGCCGGCCGGACCGGCCGGTTCACCCCTGGCCGGCCGCTTATGCTGGCCGGCTCAGGTCTAGCCGGCCAATGTTGCCGGCCGGCCCTTGGTCAATGTATTTTGACTCTGGCCGACCGGTCCATTTTCGGCCGGTTTTGTTAACCGGCCAGACCTGAACCGGCCGGTCTGGCGGGCCGGCTGGCCGGCGTGATTATTTTTTTTTAATATATATTATATATAATTATATATTTATAATAATATACGAAATATGATAATATATATTATAATTTTTTTTAATTATATATTTATAATATATATTTATAATTATAAATAATTATGAAATATAATTATATATTTAAAAATATATATTCAAGATATATTGAAAATATAATTATATATTTAAAAGCATTAGAAATATATATAATTATAATATACGAAAAATTATTATATATTAATTACATATAATTAATATATATATAATTATTAAAATATATATTAAAAATAATATATATGAAAAATAATT
>CACSLK010034598.1:21431442-21445175 GCA_902706635.1 Striga hermonthica
AAAAAAAAAAAAAAAATCAAGTCTTTAGTCGAATTCGATTTTTATAATTCTCTAGGCACAACAAACTCTTACCTTGACTGGCTAAGTTTGAGCTTGGATAGAGCACGGTGGTGGACGGCGGCGGGTAGTGGCGAGGACGGCGGAAGCTACGGCGCGTATAGGTGCACGAAAGTGTTTGAGAGGGAGCTGACACTGGGCCGCTTTTTGTGTGTGTAGCAGTGTATGGGCCTGATTGAGATGCTCTGTCCAATGCGTTGGGGTGGGTTGTAAAGCCGGCCTAATTGATATGCTATGGAAACACTATATTGGGCTAATAGAGGCGGAGAAATGCCAGCCCACATTTTTTAAGACCCTCCTATCTCTAATTATCAACTAGTAATTATGTGGGTGATTGGTTAAAAATTTAAATATAAATTTATGACAAAAATTTAAAAAAATGGAGAGAATATTTTTTTTAACTTAAAATACTTTGATAAATACTTATATTACTGCTTACATTTAGAATGACACTCTTTATTTGTACGACTTATTCATTATATATTATAATATTTGTTTTTAAATAACTACATTAAACATAAGTATATTAATTGAGAAATATTTTTATTCTTCCAATTAATTTAATAAATAATATTATTATTATTATAATAATAAATATAATTTATTTATTTTATATATACAATATGGATGTCAAATCGAAACTCATCAAAAGGTGATTAATTTGATATATTATATATGTAAAACCGATAAGAAATACAAAAATTATCAGTTTTAAAAATACATTTATAATTCATAGTTATAATAAGAAATGATATTAAAATGCAATTAATACATCTAAAATGATCATAAATAAATCAACATATTTATGGTAATCAAGACCTAATTATTTTTGGATTGGAAGTGAATTAAAATATATCCTAGTCAAATAATGAAACATGAAATTTTGACATTTAGGATCCCAAAGTGCTTCGAAAATTCGTCCCGTTGACAGTGCCCTGGCCGACCCTTGTTAGAATGTTTCTTGAAATATACGAGTCTGCCAGTTAGGCTGAGGCTTAGTATATTCTTGAATTATACAAAGGGATATCTTTTAAAGTACTAGTAATAATAAAATGTTAAGAAAAGAAAATAAATTGAAAAGAAAAGCCGAGAAGTAGAGCACCATTCTATATCGTTTTGTCCGAAACCAATGGTTACCACTGCTGCTACCACTCCACACCTAAAGATAACAAACGCCGCCGCATTCGGGTCCCGACGGGTTACAGGATCCGGGTCAAGGGTTTGGCCCAGGATTCACTCGCTCTCCATGGCGAGCTCCGCTTTTGCTCTATCCAGCGCCTTTCTTCCTGCCCGCGACAACCTCGTTTTCCTCGCAGGCGGCTCGGCCCGCCGGCGAGCCGGCCGATTCGACCCACGTGCTGTTTCAAGTGGGCTCTGTCTCCGGAGGCTTCCCACCTCTGATTTTTGTGTGGCGGCGGCGGCGGCGGCGGGAGCTACCACTTCCGACCAGCCTAGCTCTTCAGGTTTTTGGTTCGCTCATTTTTATGTTTGGGGGCAAACAGAGTGAAGTTTGTTGATTATTCAGCTAGAATTTTACTTGGGTTTCTAATGTCTTACATAATATTTTGACTTTATTTGGTTTTGCATAAGTTGGGTTTATGGAGATATTATTGAAATGAGAGGATTGAACTTATGTGCTTGTTTTAGTGGGATTTATGCTGCTTGGAGAGCTGGAGCTTGGATAATTTTTGTATGTCGGTCTACTCGTTATAGGTTTGTCGTTTATACGGTTTAATAATTTGGCTATAAAGTGTAGAAAGATCGAATGAGGTAATGTAGTTGAAAAATCAAAGAAGCTGCAAGATAAGATTTTGAACTAGAAATGTTTGTGATTGCTAAGCCTTTGATAGACGATTTAGTGATGACTGATGATCATAAATCTGAATAAGGTTGAAAAGTTTGAGTGCAATAAAAATCATTACTATATTTCAATTCTGTCTTATTGGTGGCACAATAACCGTGCACGATTCATCTACTATTCTAACTAATGCTTGTAAATTTGCATCTTTCAGTTCCTGTTTATATATACTTGCAATCACTTATGTCCTTTAAATCTATTACGTATGTTGTTGGTTTATCTAAAGACAAACAGTAGTTTATCTGTGTGTATGATGTTTATTCCAGTTCTTATTGCCAGCAACAACAACAACATAACCTTTTTGTCCCAAGCAAGTTGGGGTAGCCTTTTTGCCAGCATTTGTCTATATTATTGTTATTTTCTTTTTCGTTTTTATGGAATCATTTTTCAGAGCGTTTTTCCTTTTATTTATTCTCAGTATACCCAATATACCATTTGATTTCTTTCCATTTGTTGCAGCTCAAGGGATCGAGAATGTGGTGATTATAGGATCGGGTCCAGCTGGATATACAGCAGCAATTTATGCTGCTCGAGCCAATTTGAAGCCAGTGGTCTTTGAGGGATATCAAGCTGGTGGCGTTCCAGGAGGACAATTAATGACGACAACAGAAGTCGAGAACTTTCCTGGTTTCCCTGATGGTATAACGGGTCCGGATTTAATGGACAGGTGGTTTTTTTAACCTTTTAGGAGTTTATTTTTATTTCATTTTTTTTTCGGCTGTCTGTATTTATTTCCCTATAAGTTGATTTTTAATTTAAATATGCTAATGTTTACTCAATTCATAATCTGCTAGAATGCGACGACAAGCCGAGCGATGGGGTGCGGAGTTATATCAAGAAGATGTGGAATTTATTGATGTGAAAAACAGACCTTTTACCGTGCAGAGTAGTGAACGCAAGGTGATTGTACTTACATGCGATTCTTTTTCATTTATTTATATTTTTTACTGAAATGAATCTTTCTCCTTTTTTTTTTGGGTGCATTTTTACTCATCGGTAGTGAGTTTTTATTGTGATTTATATGAAAGTTACACCACAATATTATTGCTCAAGATTTGATCATTGTTTAATCAAACATGCAATCTTTTATGGGTGCACAGTGCACCCTCAGTTGTAATCTTCATAAATCCGAATGTCGTTTTGTGTGACTTAAATAACACTTTCTCTTATATTGATTTATAACTAGATTACCCCAGCACATGTTAGTTTCCTAAAAGAATAAATTCTCATCTTTTCAGGTGAAATGCCACAGCATTATTTATGCCACGGGTGCCACTGCAAAGAGGCTGAAATTGCCTCGAGAGGATGAGTTTTGGAGTAGAGGAATAAGCGCTTGTGCAATATGTGACGGGGCTTCTCCACTGTTTAAAGGCCAAGTTCTTGCTGTTGTTGGAGGAGGTGATACGGCCACAGAGGAAGCTTTATATTTGACAAAATACGCTCGACATGTCCACTTACTTGTTCGTAAGGACCAATTAAGGGCATCGAAGGCAATGCAAGATAGGTAAGAATACATACCCTCAATTCTCCAACTTCCAACACCATTTACCTATGAGTTAATTTTTCTTCGGATGTTATCTCTAGAATTTTTTCATTAGGAAAATAATTTCTTGGACATCATTTTTTTTTTCGCATGAGATTTGTGGATTTGCTCTTATGAAATGTGCATCACTTGTGATACTAGTAAGCCTTTCTTTATTTAATTCAAGCTAAAAGCCAAGTGTTTTTTTTCCTTTTCCGAATTGTCCCTTCTCTTTCCCGGTTTTGCTTAACTATCTTTTCGGGTCAGTTAAAACGACTATGAAACAAAGTTTATTTCTTAAAAGGTATTTTTTTTTCAACTCCGTGAATGTCTGTTTAACAGGTTGATTATGGCGAATGTTTCAGAGTATTCAACAATCCGAACATCACGGTTCACTTCAACACCGAAACAGTAGACATCGTCAGCAACACAAAGGGTCAAATGTCCGGCGTTTTGCTCAGAAAAGTCGACACAAACGAGGAATCGGTCTTAGAGGCAAAGGGCCTGTTTTACGGCATTGGCCATTCCCCAAACAGTCAGTTATTGGAAGGCCAAGTGGATCTCGATATTGCCGGTTATGTTTTGGTCGAGGAAGGGTCTGCAAGAACATCGGTGGATGGCGTGTTTGCTGCTGGCGATGTGCAGGTATAATTTATTTATATATATGCTTTCCAAATTTTTATCGAGTTTTTCTTGCTAGAGTTTCTTGTTTGTATCAAACTTTGTGATTCTTTTTTTGATTAGGACCATGAATGGAGACAAGCTGTAACTGCAGCTGGATCGGGATGCGTTGCGGCTCTATCGGTCGAGAGATACCTTACGAGCGAAAATCTGCTGATAGAATTTCACCAGGCATGTTAATATTTATTTATCCATTTCGTGTTATTTGGAGAGTCGATATTTGAGAAATGCTCTCTATATAACTATCGGGAAGCTCATCCTCGCACTTTTTAAAAGATTCCAGTTGTTCAGAATGTGACTCGTGCGCATTTCATATTATTGTTGAATATAAAGATTAGTTTGATAGTATCCTAAGGATCGAGGGACCTTATCATTTTTTTATTTTTTTTTTCTATTTTTCATTTTGAATAAACCAAAGAAGCTTTCTGTACTTTTAAGTTGGTCTTTGAGTCACTAGCACTGCTTAATCAATGCCGAAACGAAAGAGCTTAAATAGTTTCTATCATTTCCTTTTTATTTATTTTTATTTTTATTTTTTGTTTCTTTTTACTGTTGAACAAAATGCAGCCAGCAACCGAGGAGGTTAAGAAAGAACTTACCGACCGGGACGTACAAGAAGGTTTCGATATCACGCTCACCAAGCACAGGGGCCAGGTATGAAGCAATCCAGTATCAACAAGTTCTAATTTATACAAATCCTCCTCTGGGGTTGTAACTAATAACAAAAGGACCTGCGGTATCTTTCAAAAATTTACAAATGCCCCTTTGAATCTATATTGTTTTACAAAATGACCTCATAGGCTCATATGATAGGTGCATTTTGTAGAATCGAAGTACCCATCAAATGTAATTAGACTAAACATCATGCTTCATTCTGTAATTGGCTTTTTTTTTTTTAATTTTAATTATTATTTTCCATTTGCAGTACGCGCTTCGGAAGTTGTATCATGAGAGCTCGAGACTTATTTGTGTGCTATATACTGCACCAACATGCGGTCCATGTAGAACCTTGAAACCAATACTCAGCAAGGTTTAAATATTGAGCCCAAGTGTTTGAGCTTGAGACTCGTTCAAGAAATGTTGGTTTGACCAAAATTGACTTGTCTTGCAGGTCATCGATGAATTCGACCAAAATGTCCACTTTATTGAGATCGATATTGAGGAGGATCAGGAGATTGCCGAGGCTGCTGGAATCATGGGTACACCTTGTGTCCAGTTCTTCAAGAACAAAGAAATGCTCAGGTTGGTTAAAATTCAAGATATTTTATTTAATTTTTTAAATAAAACAAATTAAGCCAAATGGGTTTTTGCAATAATCACAATTACCCCAAAACAAGAATGAAAAATCGATCCAAATTTTTCCTGAAAATGCCGTGTATATCTTTTTATACCGATGTAACGTGAACTTGCAGGACTGTTTCGGGTGTCAAAATGAAGAAAGAGTACAGGGAGTTCATCGAAGCAAATAAATGATTTTCGAGGCCACACTTAATCTCTCTTTCTTTCTGTGCTTTCTTTTCCTTGGATTCAATTTTGATACCTTAATTTGGTCAAGTTTATGTGTGATGAGATGTATTCTTTGATAGCCCCTTGTCATATTGTATATTGTACATTCGGAATAGTATTAAACAAAGCTTGTTTTTTGCTGGGAGGGCTTCAGCAAGTGAGTTCCGCAGCAAGCGCGGCTCGCAAGCCGCTCGCGAGCGCTCGAGTCAAAGCTCAACTTGAGTTCGAGCCCATATTTTGCCTTGTCGAGCGGCTCGAGATGCACATTAAATTACTAAAATACCCCTTATTATATATATATTAGCATAGGTGTTTAATGGTAATTTTACCTTTCCACTTAAAAATTTTCTAACTCGAGCCGAGCTCGAGCTCTTTGATTCGAGTCGAGCTCGATCTATTGTAGTTTTTTATCGAGTCGATCTCGAGCTTCAAAAATCGAGCTCGAGCAGCTAAAAAAAAATCAATCCTGCTTGATAAGGCCAATGCTCGACTCGGCTCGGTTTGTTTGTAGTTCCTAGTGTATACTGAAAAATCAATTTTTGGGAGCCTCAGATATTAAACTAAACTTTTATACAATCCTCAATAATAATATAGCTGCCATAGTACCAGCAATATGCTTTGATTTTTGCTATGTATGTCAATCAAACAAATTATTTCTGAAAAATACTGTAATGATGGAAGTATTTAAAGTTATTATTTTAGAGAACTTGTGCAATTTTGTGACATAAAAAAAAAAAAAAAACATATTAAAAGTATGTGAGGATGATTGTATCTTCAGGTGACTTTTTTATTTCAACTTTTCTTTCTCTTTTCTTGAGAATAATATTGGAAATTAGAAACAGTGTAGAGTGAGATTGCATAAGAGCATCTCCAATGAAACGTCCATTTTGTGATTTATAGCATGGAGAAATGAAATTAAAAAATTGCGTCTCCAATGGTTAAATTGTGGTGTCATTTGTGATGTGTAAACTTGTAATTGGTTGAAAAATAAAGATAAATTGAATAAATAATATAAGTTGTTTAGATTGACTTCTACATATAGAAATCCTTCTAGACATTGGTCTGTAATGACCTTTGATATTTGTAATTTTTCTGTATTTTAGTAGATAGCTTAGAATAGAAATATGTTCATGAATATAGAAGGTGGGGGAGAAGACAGATAGAAGAGAGAGAAGAGTAGAGGGATAGCGAGAGAGAGAGAGAGAAAGGAGAATATTTCATGTAACAGCTTACTTCATTTCATCACATGTGAGGTAAGTTATAATCTGTTACAAAATTTTGCCCTAATTCCCTAAATGTCCTTAGCTTCTAGAATAAAACATATCTGCACCCAAATTCTAAGTAAAGTTGGCTAGCCCAACTTTTACATAAAAACCGACCACTAGAAAGGCCCAACTTAAAACATAATTTCAAACACAAACAAAAAGCCCAAATAACTAGAACTCATAAGGTGGCCCTAAATATGAAACAGGCCAAAAATCCCAATTTATCTAATCTTCAAACTGTAACCCTAACCCTTTCTCGTCATCCTCGTCGCCTCGACTTTCTCCGCGGCCTTGTTTACTTCCAAAACCACCAAATCTTCTCTTTTCTCGGCCAAGTTCTCGCCTTTTCCATTATTCTTCACCTCAAAGCTTCCGCACTTAGCTGTCTCGATGGAAGCATCACCTGAAGTCATGACAATACCCCCCGCCGAGGCCGGACCTTGTCCCCAAGGGCCGAAGTCTGGAAATTTACGGCGGAGGTGATTTTCATCCTCCCAGGTGGGTTTAATCTGGTTATCGGTTGACCACTTCACCAACACCTGCAAGACTTCATTCCCTTTGCGCTTCACGGTCCTGGAATCCAGAATATCCAATGGGAAGATCTTGAAATGGCCATCAGCATCCGTCTCAGGTAAGGTACTCGAGGGTAAGTGAGTTGATTTTAGCACCTTCTTAAGCAAAGAAACATGAAACACTGGGTGGATCTTTGAGTCTGCTGGTAGATCTAGCTTGTATGCCACAGTGCCAATCTTTTCGATGATAGTGTAGGGTCCATAATACTTGGCTGAGAGTTTGACATTTTTTCTGAGACTCACTGAATTTTGTTTGAATGGTTGGAGTTTAAGAAAAACTTGGTCCCCAATTTCAAACTGCCTCTCTTGTCTTTTCTTGTCTGCATGCACCTTCATCCTGTTTTGGGCTTGCACGAGGTTGTCCTTTATTTTGTGCATCATTTCTTGTCTACTTAGGACTGCATCTTTAGCTTTAGTAGTGTAGTTGTCTAGGAAAGGCCCTAGAGAGAAATTAAGAGGCTTGTATCCATAGAGTGCTTGAAAAGGAGTTACTTCAAGCTAGAATGGTAATTTGTGTTATACCAGTACTCAGCTAAGTTTAACCACTTACCCCACTGTTTTGGGTTTTCATGGACCATGCACCTAAGATAGGTTTCCAAGCACTGGTTCACCCTTTCAGTTTGGCCATCTGATTGTGGATGGTAGGCTGTAGTCAATTCCATCTTTACACCCAGTAGTTTAAAGAATTCCCTCCAGAAATGGCTTGTAAAAACCTTGTCCCTGTCAGTAACCATACTAACAGGCAGTCCATGTAGCCTGTAGATGGAATTCATAAATAGCTCAGCAACTCCTTGGGAAGTAAAAGGGTGTGATAATGGTAGGAAGTGGGCATATTTTGTGAATCTGTCCACTATCACCATGATAACATTCTTCCCATTTGACTTTGGCAACCCTTCTATAAAATCCATAGTAATGTGGATCCAAGCTTGCTGAGGTATGGGTAGTGGTTGTAGAAGCCCAGGGTATGCACCATGGTCAACTTTACTTTTCTTGCACACCTCACACTGTCCTACCCAACTGATGACATCCT
Source organism: Striga hermonthica (assembly GCA_902706635.1). Taxonomy (NCBI): domain Eukaryota; kingdom Viridiplantae; phylum Streptophyta; class Magnoliopsida; order Lamiales; family Orobanchaceae; genus Striga; species Striga hermonthica. The sequence continues at coordinate 21,439,934 of CACSLK010034598.1, forward strand.
TTTTCATTAGGGGCCAGAAAAAACTCCTCTTCATTCTCATATATGTTCCTTGAACACCAGAGTGTCCCCCATAAGATGAGTCATGCATGGCCTTAAGAATTTCCTTCCTGATTGTCCCTTGTGAACCAACCACCACTCTGCCTTGATACCTAATTAAGTCTCCTGAGATAGTGAACTCAGGATAAGTATTAGGGTGTACACTGTTGGCCTGTAAAATTTTCTGACAAAAAGGATCCTTGTCATAGGTCCCAACCACTCTCTGCACCCATAAGGGTTGGATAGTTGAAATTCCCAAACAGTCTTCCTCTTGTCCATCCCTCCTGGACAGAGCATCTGCCACCTTGTTTTCACTGCCTTTCTTATAATGAATTTCATAGTCAAGTCCAAGCAGTTTGGTTAACCATTTTTGCTGCATAGGGTTCATAGCCTTTTGGTCCAACAAGTACCTTAATGCTTGTTGATCAGTTTTTATGATAAATTTGTGGCCCAATAGGTAGCTCCTCCACCTTTGTACAACCATTAATACAGCTAGGAATTCCCTTTCATATATGGATAAAGCCTGATTCTTGGGACACAAGGTCTTACTCATGTAGGCAATAAGTTTCCCATTCTGCATCAACACAGCTCCTACCCCAGTACCACTAGCATCTGTCTCTAGGATTAAGGGTTGAGTGAAATCTGGCATGGCCAGAACTGGAGCTGAAATCATAGCCTGTTTGAGTGCCCTGAAAGCACAATCTGCTTCTGGAGACCACTTAAACTTGTCATTCTTCAGTATAGTGGTCATTGGTTTGCTGATTAGGCCATAATGCTTGATGAACCTCCTGTAATAACCAGTTAACCCAGGAACCCTCTTAATTGCTTGAATGTGGTTGGTGTTGGCCAGTCCACCATGCTAGAAATCTTGTGTGAGTCAGTAGCTACCCCTTTGTGAGATATGACATGGCCCAAATACTCAATTTCTTCTTGCCCAAACTGACATTTGGACATTTTTGCATAAAGTTGATTCCTCCTTAGCTCAGTTAGGACTGTCTCCAAATGATTCAAGTGATCCTCCCAAGATTGGCTATAAACAAGAATATCATCAAAGAACACTAGCACAAACTTCCTCAGGTAGGGTCAAAAAACCTGATTCATCAAAGATTGAAATGTAGCTGGTGCATTACACAAACCAAATGGCATAACTAGGAATTCATAGTGGCCATTGTGTGTACTGAAAGCTGTGAGATACCTATGCTCAGGCTTCATTAATATTTGAAAATATCCTGACCTCAGGTCAATTTTTGAGAAAAACTTAGCACCATGCAGCTTATCCAATAGCTCATCAATAACTGGAATAGGATAGTCATGTTTAATGGTCAAACTGTTCAAGTATCTGTAATCAACACACATCCTCCATGTGTTATCTTTCTTCTTGACCAAAATAACTGGAGATGCAAATGGACTGTGGCTTGGATGTATAATCCCAGAGTCCAACATTTCTTTCACTTGTTTTTCTATTTCATCTTTCTGAGCATGTGAAGTCCTGTAGGAATAGTGGTGTTTGGGAACACTATCTGGTTTCAACAGAATGTGGTGTTCAATTCCCCTCTCTGGAGGTAGTCCCTGTGGTTCTTGGAAGATATCTGAGAAAGAATCCAATAGGTCCTGAAGGTAGGCATTGACCTTTGGCTGGTCACTTTCCATGGTAAGGAGATAGATGCCTTCAATCTGAGAGTGATCATAATGTGTCATTTTGTACAATGCTTCCCCAGAAATAAACTTTGCCCCCTTTGCTGCAGTTAGGGCTTGTATCTTGACTCTTTTTCCCAATAGATTCACAGTAAAGGTCATGTTATCATAATCAAGTTCTATAGGGGTACATGACTTCAACCAATCCCCACCAAGTATGAGGTCACACCCAACATTTTGCAACACCCTCAGACTATAATTAAAATGGTGTCCCTGCATGTCCCACTTGAAATTCTCCACCACTTTAGTGCTAACCATTCTATTGCCATTGGCAACTCTTACCATGATAGGTTTAACATCTTTCAGTTGGCAACCTAACCTCTGGGCAGTATCCTCTTGGATGAAACTTAAGGTACTCCCTGAATCAATAAGAATGTGTAATTTAGTGTTCCCTCCTTTCGCAAACAGCCTCATAGTTGTTAGGCCCCCTTCACCAGCCAAGGCATTAAGTGTCATCTGAAATTCTTCCATGGTTTCAGACTCACCCCTCTGTTCCTCTTCTGGTACATATAGCTCTAGATAAGAACTTTCTTCCTCTTCAGACATGATCATGTAAGTAATCCTGTTCTTGCACCTATGACCCATGACATATTGCTCATCACAGTTATAACACAAGCCCCTCTCCCTTCTGGCCAGAGCCGGCTCCTTGGGGAGGCAAGCTAGGCCCATGCCTAGGGCCTCCATTTATTTGGGGCCTCAAATTTTTTTTAGTATTATGTATTTGTGTTGGGCTTGGCTTATTTATACAAATAAATGGGCTAATTACTAAATATAGACTTGACTCATTATACAAATGACATAGCTAATGACAAAATATGTGTTTTGTGTAGAAATTTGAGCCCATAAATATTTCATTTGTTATGTTATAATGTCCGGTCAGAACAAATTGTGCGAAAATAAATATTCTTTGCAGTGATATGATTTTTATTTTCTTCTTCATGTGCTCTTGTGTCTGCTCGAATATAATTTATTAAAGATCTTTATAACTCAAAGGTAATTTATCAGTTCCAAAATCTAGAAAAACAAGAAATTTTTTTATTTATTTCAATATTTGTTAATTTAATAGTACGGTTTAATTAGGTTCTTTTCTGCTATGATTTTATTTGCAAATAGCCTAATTACCACGCAAAGGCAAAATGAAAAATTCGAAGAGAAAAAACTTGTCTAGGGCCTCCATATTTCTGGAGACGGCCCTGCTTCTGGCAGCCATCTCAGAGGCTGTCAGCATTTTAATTGAGGGTCTATAGGTACCTCCTTGTGGAATACTGTTGTCCACTCTTCTGGTTGGTGAGAAATTGATAAGTGGTGGCCTGGTAGTTTGTTTGGCTCTCTTGACAATGGCCTCCATAGTGCATAGTTGCTTCCTGCCCAACTCTATGGTCTGTTGAAGAGTTGCAGGTTCAAACATATTAATGAAAGCCTGCAAATCCTCACTAAGGCCACTGAGAAAACTAGCAATGAAGTATTCTTCAGAAAATTCCCCTCCATTAAACAACAACATACAGGATTTCAGTTCTTCAAATTTATCCACATAATCAGTATAAGACCCTGTGTGTTTCAATTTGTTAAACTCCCCAATGATTTTAGCTTCTTTAATTTCCTCAAACCTGGAAGATACAATATCCAAGAATTGTGCCCAGGAAATGTCCTCAAATTTAGAGCTGAAAGTTTGAAACCACTGAGCTGCCCTTCCCTCAAAGTGCATAGAAGCTAGGGTGACTCTCTGGGCATCTGGAATGTGGGGAATAATCCTGAAATATCCATTACACTTGAGTATCCAGCTCCTTGGGTTGGTCCCATCAAACCTGGGGAATTCCAGTTTAGGCATAGGATTTACAAAAGAGGGTTGCTGAGTTGAATTTTCCATTTGCCATGGTGTTCTGGAGAATTGTTGTTTGAAATGTGACCCACTTTTAGTTTGTTGACTATTATGAGGACCCAAAATAGATTCTTCTCCTTCCGGTGGTTTTCCTTGAGATATGTTCATCAGCTGCAGTTAAATAGAGGCCAAAACATTTGCCATGTTGTCATATTTGCCATCTAGACTGCCCATCTTGTTCTGTAGATCAGTGCTAAGTCCTGCCATTTTGTCTTGCAAATTAGAGCTTAGCCCAGACATTTGCTCCTGCAATTTAAGCTCACTTGACTCCCTTTTCATGGCCTCCGTTTGTATAATTTGATCTAACTTTTTCTGATTTTCCTGCAGCTCTTTGAGGCGCGTATTCTCAGCCATGTGGAGGATCGAGGGCTCTGATGATACCAATTGTAATGACCTTTGATATTTGTAATTTTTCTGTATTTTAGTAGATAGCTTAGAGTAGAAATATGTTCATGAATATAGAAGGTGGGGGAGAAGACATATAGAAGAGAGAGAGAAGAGTAGAGGGATAGCGAGAGAGAGAAAGGAGAATATTTCATGTAACAGCTTACTTCATTTCATCACATGTGAGGTAATTTATAATCTGTTACAAACTTTTGTCCTAATTCCCAAAATGTCCTTAGCTTCTAGAATAAAACATATCTGCACCCAAATTCTAAGTATAGTTGGCTAGCCCAATTTTTACATAAAAACCGACCACTAGAAAGGCCCAACTTAAAACATAATTTCAAATACAAACAAAAAGCCCAAATAACTAGAACTCATAAGGTGGCCCTAAATATGAAACAGGCCAAAAATCCCAATTTATCTAATCTTCAAACTGTAACCCTAACCCTTTCTCGTCATCCTCGTCGCCTCGACTTCCTCCGGCGACCTTGTTTACTTCCAAAACCACCAAATCTTCTCTTTTCTCGGCCAAGTTCTCGCCTTTTCCATTATTCTTCACCTCAAAGCTTCCGCACTTAGCCGTCTCGAATGGAAGCATCACCTGAAGTCATGACATGGTCATGCCACATAAGATTATTTGTGACACGATGGCGATAAAATGGAGCAATTGAAGATGCTCTAACATGTATTAGGCCTCATATGGGATCGTCCTCAATAAATTGCACATTAATCATCTTCACCCTAATATAATATGGGAAAACTGTAAACTAGATGAGTTGTTTTTAAGCTCGACTTAGACCCGTCAAAACTTGAGAATAGGGTTTTTACGTAATTTTCAAATTTATTTTCATTGAACTTCCTATCACAAAAATAGATTTTCTATCCTACTTAACGCCAAGTTCCTTTTCTCAGCCCCATGGACAAAATGTAGGATTGATGCTCTCGAACTCGAGCTCGTTAGTTAATGAACCGAACACCCGAGCTAGACTCAAGTAGTACGAGTTTGAACTCGGCTGGCCTGACGTACATAGCACAAGGTGGATTTGGGCTGTGTGGTTCTTAACTGTTTTATATTGCTTGGGCTATTTGGTTTATTTGTAATAGCGCAGATCATAAATTGGGTTTTCAGCTAACTCCATACAAGCCCATACTGGTTGCATTTTATACAGCCTAGCCCATATTTATAAAGCATATAATGGGCCCACCCTCTTAAAAATCTAAACCAAAGTGAACCAGAAATTAAAA
>CACSLK010034598.1:21453938-21470869 GCA_902706635.1 Striga hermonthica
GTTAGCATTTATTACTGTTATCGGGACCCCCGATAACAGCCCGCCTGAAAGTGAAAATGACGTAAAAGCTCCATCAATTGCCCTGAGCATGACTGAAAATCAATCTCTTCTATCCGAGATCGAACAACCAGCAGTCGAGCATGTAAAGAATCAAGAGCCTTACATCCTTGAGGTGGTTCAGATGTTTCCTCTTATCCATGATCCTGGGCTAATCTTTTACCATGACGTTCTACCACCGAGACGAAGAGATCCGGTCAAACACCCGATACCGAACGAGGGTACCTTTGACAAACATGGAGCTGCAAGGTTCATGCCTCCTTTGAGGCCACCTATGAAGCCGCCATGGACCGCTTGAAGAAAGCGGAGCAATAAGTCGAGCCAACGACACTAAAAAAAAGGCGCTTGTTGGGAGGCAACCCAATGGTGTGCGACGACCGCGACTTCTTCTCTTTGATAAGGTGAACTCTTTCCTTTTACCTCTTTTCGTGCTCTCTTATTTGTGCAAAGTATAAGTTCTACCATGTTTTTCTTGGTTAGTGTGAGTCTATTTGTATGTGGAATTTTGCGATGATGATTTGAGTGTCCATTAATATTAATGTGCTAGTTATGATGACTTGGATTAATGATTTCTGGTTAAATTCTTGAAGTGTTGTTATTTGAGGGACAAAGACATGACAGCTAATATTTATGTGTTTTATTCATGGTGAGTTGGTCTCGAACTGTTTATATTTTTGAAATGTGCTGGTGACTATTCTGCTTGATGTTGATTGTGTGAAGTAACTTGACGTGGAAAGTTGGGAGTTGAATGTCTCGAAAAAAAATGAGTAAAAAAAAAAGAAATAAATAAAAAAATGGTGTGAATAATGAAGGTGGAAGAGAAAAATAATGGGTGTTGGAGAAAAAATAAAAAAAGAGATCGTGGGCTGCAACAGCTGCCAGTCTGTGAGCTTTAGTGCATCACTCTAGCACGAATAGCTAAAATCATGGACTGTGACGGAGCTGCCGTTCCCAAAAAAAAAAAAAAAAATCGAGACTTTTGATTTCTGGCTAGAAGCGAATAGGAACCAAATCGATTGACAAAGAAAGGGGTATCATTAGTTGCATGATTGGTATACTCGGTGAAGAGATTGATGAACTGTGGTGATTCACTAAATTGATATTTGATTGTTGGCGTTCTAAAGATGATTTCATTTCGAGTCCGGGATTATTAACTTGAGAAGTTGTAGCTATGAATTTATGTGAGATGTGTGAGGTCTTGAGCAAATATTCCACGTACTTATATATCCATCCATGTGCTTTTAGTTTTAAGTTGCTTGGGGACAAGCAACAGTTTAAGTTTGGGGAGATTTGATAGGTCAAAAAATGTGCATGTTTTATATATTTAATAATGTATTTTTATACGCTTAATTTAGTCGCACGTTTGTATTTTTCGACTTATTCATTATTTGGATGGATTCATACACATTGATATTTTTATGTTTATTTTCAGCTCATTGAAGTATTTTATGGATTCGAAACATTGAACGAGTATTCGCAGAAGAATTGGGCCCAAAATAAAGTGCAATTATTTGTGCCCAAAATAAATCAAACCTGGGAGTCATAGACGAATTAATTAGAAAAGAACCAACAAGAATTTGAGAAGAAAAAGGACAACAGGACTCACACATTGTTGGGAGTCTTTGGGGGACAGGAATTATTTGCGAGAGGATAAAAGAAGAGCCGTGAAATAAAGGAGAGAGAGAGAGAAAAATAACAGAAGCCGAGAGCAAAATAGCGGACAGACGCACGGACAGAGGAAAGAGGCCACACACGCGGAGGGAAGCCGCACCCGCACACGAGGGAGATCTTTATCTTATCTCTTTTATCTAGTTTTTATTTATTTTATTAGTATGTTAGGCTAGGATTTATATCCAGTTTTAGGGGATGTTTGAACCCTAACTTCGATTTGTCTATGAATTGGATGATCTATTTCTTTCCTTGGTTAATTGAGACGTCGTATTTATTTTTGTTTATGAGTTGATTCACGTTATCTATGTTTAATGTTTACGAATTATGGTGTTTGATTTAGTTTGGCCATCTACGTTGAATATCCATGATTTAATTGCTAGTTTCGAGTCTTTAATCCGTAATTGTTATTGTTCTCGTTTCGTTAGTAGTAAACTAGGGGTCGTGCATCATTAGGGTAACATGAGCATAAGTTAAATGGTCCGAGCTTACGCGTCCATTGCTTAGACTGATCTATTTTCCTAGGAATTAATGCTGCTAGTGTATTAAATCTAGAGAGCTTATTCTAGGTTGTCCACTAGTTAGGTTTAGTCGAAGAGCCTATTTCGATTAAATAATTGTTAAGGGAAAATTCGGTTAACAGAGCTTGTTGTTAGCTAGGGTCAGTAATTCATTAGCAATTTAAAGAAAGCGTCGAAATTGATTAACGGTAAATTTAGGTTGGGTGATAACTGAACCGAAAACTGGACTTCTCTTATTTTATTTGATTTTATTATTTTTATTTTTATCAAATCAATCCCCCCCGCCCCTTTTACTGCTTTCCTAGTTTTAATTCGATTAATACGAAAAATAATCACAATTTAATTCCTACTCCTCGTGGGATCGACCCTTGCTCGCCACTACTACTAGTTAGTAGAGGTTAGTTAGGAAAATTTATAAATTTAAATTTGCCGCGTCGCGACGCGCGGCCAGTATACAATATATAAAAAATTTATATTAGATAAAAATTGATGTATTATATTTTAAATTTTGACTACATGCAAATGTGTAATGTAAATATAATTTATTTAACTTACGTATGAATCTTTATATTGATGTCATAAGTTTTAATAGCTAATATAATTTAGTAATTTAGAGGGACCATACAGTTATTTAGTTAGAAAAGTATTACAATTATTTTTATCATTGTTATAGCAGTTGTTTATGTGATTTAAAGGTGTTTAATTATGACACTCATGCCAATTAACTAATATTAGATAAAAGTTGCTTAAAAAGAACAAAATATTTTATTTTAGAAAAAATATTTAAAAAAAAAAAATTGCAATACAATTTTTTATAAGTATGTAACTTCCACATACTATTTAATGTAAAGTTGTAATCAATTAGTGTTAGTAGTGAGTAAATAAGTTTAAAATTATTATTACACTTTATTAATATGAAATGTAACGGTTCTACATTAATTGAAAAAATGAGAGAAAAATGAATAGAAGTTTTATTAATTAGGTTTTATTAAATGATATATGCCAACAATTATATATATATAGATATAAATTACTATAATCATAAAAAATAAGTATTTCCATTTTTTTTAAGTGAATCCAATTCTAATTTTGTGCTTCTATTTTATTAATATGAGCTTATGATGGAGACGAGGCTGCCTTGGCATATTTGGATAAATTTGATCGGCTTCGGATTTAGTTCTTTATTTATTTTATTTCCCTTTCCTTTTATTCATGCATTTTCCTTATTTCCTATCTTAGTTTAGGTAAGAAAATAATGTCCTTGCAGTTGTTTAGCAAGGTAGGACTCTCTTTTCTATTTATTAGCTGATGTGAGATTGAAAAAGACGATTGAAGATTTTATGAAATTATCTGGTGTTCTATTTTCACGAGAGAGTATCTCGTTCTTCCCTGTTTACATATCACGTTCTACATCAGTTGGTATCCAGAGACCAGCAGCGATCCGCGATGCCGCCTAAGAAAGTCGTGAACGACGCCATTGATGAGCGATTCCAGAGGATGGATGATCGCTTTGACGGTATGGACGAGCGATTCACGGATCTTTCATCCGGGATGGAGGGGTTGCGGGAGGCGATACGAACTATAATGGACGAGATGCGTACGAATCGCGTTGCCGGCGACCGGGGCACGCGTGGAAGGGCTCGCGGGGGACGTAGAGGCCGCGGTTTTGGTGGGGCGCCCCGCCACCGTTCACCACAGACCCCGTTCAGCGATGAGGAGACCCTCAGTGTCGACAACCCGTTCGCGAATGATCGGCAGCGTCGACCTGCGGGAGGCGGAGGTGGCAGCTACGGTGGGTCTGACGTCGAGTTTGACGAGGAGGAGGTAGGCGGACATCGTCGTGCCTGGAGACGGGGTGACGAGAATCCGCGGTGTCGTGAGGGTTTTGATGAGGAGTTCGACGATGAACGGTGGGGTAGGGATCAACGTGACGGCAGGCGTCCGATAGAAGGGGGCGATGTGTCACGTTGGGACCAAGGGTTTCGTGTGGATCTTCCGGAGTTTGCGGGAGGTACAGATGGTTCGGAATTCCTCGATTGGTGGGCTGCGGTCGAGGCCTTTCTACGATTCAAGGACGTTCCGGATGACAAGCGGGTGGATTTGGTGGCTACTTGATTTCGTGGGCGTGCGACGGTGTGGTGGAATTGACTAGCCGACGGCATCGTAAGGGAAAACCGAGTATCACTTCGTGGACGAAGTTTAGGGACTTGGTAGAACGTGAATTTGTCCCGTTCAATTTTGATACTATCGTGTACCAACAGTTACAAAATTTGCGTCAGGGAACACGGTCGGTAGACGATTACACGACTGAATTCTATCGTCTCTTAACCCGTGTTGAGTTACGTGAAACAAAAAATCAGTTGGTGTCGCGCTATGTGGGTGGACTTCGTTTGAATATACGTGACACGTTGAACCATTTTTTCCAGGAGACGGTCTCTGATGCTCACCAACGTGCGCTACTTTATGAGTCCCAGCTGGTACACAAATCGGGGCCATTGTTTGGTTATTCTTCGCAGCAGGGCACGACGTTCGGGGCTGGAAGTCCGGCGGGTGGTAGCGGCTTCGGTCAGGGAGCTGGGGCGAGCCGTTTCTCGCCTTCTGGTGGTTCACAACCGCGACAGGGCGGGACCGTGGGTCCGCAGTCGGCGTCACATGGAGCACGTGCGGTGTCCGGGTTGAGGTGTTTCGGTTGTGGTGAAGTGGGCCATCGTCAGGCGGTGTGTCCTCGCAATACTAATACTCGTGCGTTGTTTTTCGAAGAAGTGCTCGACGATGTTGTGACTGAAGGGTATGATGGGCTGCCCATATTCGATACGGAGCCGGTCGAGAAGGAAGAATATGTAGCAGGTGACGTGGGCACGACTCTCGTGATTCGGCGTGCTTGCCTATCACCGAAGGGTTCTATGGACTCGGAGCGCAATCATCTTTTCGAGTCAACGTGCACTGTCGGTAACAAAATTTGTCGCTTTATTATCGATTCCGGTTCGTGTGAAAATGTGATTGCTCTGGAGGCGGTGAACAAGTTGCAGTTACCGTGCGAGCCCCATCCACATTTTTATATGCTCGCATGGATACAGAAGGGTAACACAGTTCTTGTAGATCGTCGAGCCCTTTTCTCTTCTCTGTTGGCCCCACTTATCGTGATCAAGTTTGGTGCGATGTTGTTCCGATGGACGCGTGTCATTTGCTTTTGGGCCATCCGTGGCAGTATGATCGTGCGGCAACACATGATGGGCGCCTCAACAGGTACTCGTTTCTTTTTGGCGGGATTCGGATTATTCTCATGCCCCAAACACCGAGCCCGACATCTCAGTCTGATGCGCCACCCACAGTCCTTCTCCTTTCACGGGCGCGTTTTTGGTTCGAAATGCAAACTTCTCCCGTTGTGTTGTTGCTCGTTGGCGCGGATAGGGCAAACGAGCGGGACCCACCCGCGGCCATTCAGCCATTGCTCTTGGAGTTCGCCGACGTTTTTTCAATTGATATTCCTTCGGGACTCCCGCCGCTGAGAGACATACAACACCATATTGATTTGGTCCCGGGCGCGTCTCTACCCAATAGGCCCCATTACCGCATGAGTCCTACTGAGCATGAGGAATTGAGACGCCAGGTCGAGGAGCTTCTCCAACGTGGTGTCGTGTGTAGGAGTTTGAGCCCGTATGCGGTGCCGGCTCTCCTTATTCCGAAGAAAGATAGTAGCTGGCGTATGTGTGTTGACAGCCGTGCCATTAACAAGATTACTGTACGGTACCGATTCCCCATTCCTCGCCTGGATGACTTACTGGACCAGTTGCACGGTGCTTCTGTTTCACCAAACTCGATCTCCGTAGCGGTTACCACCAAATTCGGATCAAGCCTGGTGACGAGTGGAAGACGGCTTTTAAGATCAGGGAGGGTTTGTTTGAATGGATGGTGATGCCGTTCGACCTCTCGAATGCACCTAGAACGTTCATGCGTGTTATGAATCAGGCCTTACGTGATTTTATTGGCAAGAGTGTCGTCGTTTATTTCGACGATATTCTTATCTACAGCCGGTCCTTGGAAGAGCACTTGCAGCATGTTCGAGAGGGTTTGTTGGTTCTACGAGCTGAGTCTTTCTTTGCCGCTCCTCGTAAGTGTGTGTTTTTGGTTGATTCCGTTTTGTTTTTGGGGTTTGTCATTTTGGCTGACGGTATTCGAGTGGATGAGGGTAAAGTGGCGGCTATCCGTGACTTGCCGAGCCCTACGTCTTTCACGGAGGCGCGTAGCTTCCACGGGCTCGCCTCTTTCTACCGCCGTTTTATATCCCACTTTAGTACTATTACGGCACCGATTACTGATTGCTTGCATGGCAAGACCTTTTTGTGGACACCGCAGGCTGAGGAGGCGTTTACTCTTATTAAGAGTAAGTTGACGACCGTGCCTGTGCTCGTTTTACCGGATTTTTCGAAGGCGTTCGAGTTGTCTTGTGATGCTTCGAAGGTGGGCATTGGGGCTGTCCTTGGCCAGGACGGTCGCCCGGTATCATTTTTTAGTGAGAAATTGTTCAGGCCACGATCGCGATACAGTACTTATGATGTGGAGTTCTACGCTGTGGTCCGGGCTGTTCGTCATTGGCGGCACTATTTATTTCACCGGGAGTTTATTCTTTACACAGACCATGAGGCATTGCGTCACTTGGCGTCTCAAGACAATATTTCTGCCCGGCATGCCTCTTGGACTGCATTCCTTCAGCAGTTTACCTTTGTTCTTCGTCACCGCTCGGGAGTGTCGAACAGGGTGGCGGATGCTTTGAGTCGGCGGACACTCTTATTGACGGATATGCGGGTGTCGGTTCTCGGTTTTGATGCTTTACAGGAGCACTACGCGGCTGATGCTCTTTTTGGCCCTATTATTCAGCGTCTCGCGCGCGGCCCGGTGGACGACTATGTCTTGCTCGATGGTTTTCTTTTTCGCGGGACCCGCCTGTGTATTCCGGAGGGTAGCTTACAACTCAAGCTTGTGGCGGATTTGCACGGCGCCAGGCATGTGGGCCGGGACCGTTCGGTGGAGCTAGTGAGCCGGCGCTATTTTTGGTCGTCTCTTCGTCGCAATGTAGCCCGTTATGTGGAACGGTGTCGGGTTTGTCATGTGGCAAAGGGTGTTGCTTCGAATGCCGGGCTTTATCGTCCCCTACCTATTCCTTCTCGGCCTTCGTGTGCGGTGTCTATGGATTTCTTGTTGGGGTTGCCTCGAACCCAGCGCGGCTTTGACTCTATCTTTGTGATCGTCGATCGTTTCTCGAAGATTGTTCACTTTGTGCCGTGTAAGCGCACGACGGATGCAGTGCATGTTGCTCAATTGTTCTTTCGTGAGGTTTACCACTTGCATGGGCTTCCTTCATCCATTGTTTTGGATCTTGACACTCGATTTTTTAAGTCATTTTTGGCGTAGTCTGTGGCGCATGGCAAACACTCAGTTGAATTTTAGTAGCGCGTACCACCCTCAGACGGATGGGCAAACGGAAGTGGTGAACTGTTCGTTGGGAAACTTGCTGCGATGCTTGGTCGTTGACAACCTTCGTAGTTGGGACCAACGGCTTATCCAAGCCGAGTTTGCGCATAACTCGGCCGTGAGTAGGGCTACGGGCTTGTCCCCTTTTGAGGCGGTTTATGCGGTGAGACCGAGGGGGCCGTCTGACCTCGTGGCACTTCCTTCGGAGACCGACGATCGGCGGGCTACTGATTTTGTGACGGACTTGCGGGCCACGCATGAGGCCGTCCGGGCTCGTTTGGAGGCCACGACCGCGGCGTACAAGCAGCGCGCGGACGTCCGACGACGTCACGTCGAGTTCGATGTTGGGGACTATGTATGGGCTGTTCTTACAAAGGATCGCTTCTCGACTCATGAGTTCAACAAGTTGTCGGCTCGGAAGATTGGCCCGGTGGAGATAGTGGAGAAGATTAATCCGAATGCATACCGCCTTTGTCTGCCTTCCTATATTCGCACTTCGGACGTTTTTAACGTCAAACACTTGGTGCCTTTTGCAGGTGATAATTCAGACGGAGACGAGGCTGGTTCGGATTCGCGACCGAATCCTTCTCAACCGGGGGAGGATGATGGAGACGAGGCTGCCTTGGCATATTTGGATAAATTTGATTGGCTTCGAATTTAGTTCTTTATTTATTTTATTTCCCTTTCCTTTTATTTATGCATTTTCCTTATTTCCTATCTTAGTTTAGGTAAGAAAATAATGTCCTTGCAGTTGTTTAGCAAGGTAGGACTCTCTTTTCTATTTATTAGCTGATGTGAGATTGAAAAAGACGACTGAAGATTTTATGAAATTATCTGGTGTTTTATTTTCACGAGAGAGTTTCGCGTTCTTCCCTATTTACATATCACGTCAGCTTATCAATTAATAATGATCAAAGAAAAAAAAAAGCAACATTTAAATTTTATACTACTAAATTTAGGTTCTTTGTGTCAATTATTAGAATAACGGAAATGTTACAGTTCCGTTATGAAATCATTCTATTGGGGTTTATTACCGTTACATCATCATATAACCGTCAAAGATAGTTGTTCTAACGGTTACAAAGCTCCAACGTAATTGAGACGGTAGCATCTTCATGAATTATCATATAGTAACCATTGATAATCTCAATAATAAAGTATCCGCAATCTATATATGTATATATATATATATATATATATATATATATATATATATATATATATTAAAAACCAACCTATTTACCAAAAACAGTAACAAGAAAAGTCAACACACATTTAATGCATATTTTATTTGGAAATTTTTTACTATATGCATTAAATGCTTGCATATTTATATTTACTATCCAAATATGATCTTCAAGATTTTTTCCATAAATAATTTATGCAATGATTTATACTGATATCCATTATAATTAATATTTGTCGAGTAATATTTTTTAAACTTTATTTAATTATATAACACTAATATTTTTTTTACAAAAAAATAATATTATTTATTATTTAAAAGATAATAATCACATCATTAAATGATTTTATTGATGATTAAACAATAAAATTATATTAGTTATTCATTAAAATTTGGACATGTTATTTATTTGTATATTATTGTGAACTATGATAGTGTTTTTATCACTTTTTTTTTTTGTTATGTTTCAAAAATGAACTTATTGTAAAATATTTTTCTATTGCATAGTATGTTAAATAAACTATAAAGCCTTAGGATGAAAATTAGAAAAAAATCTCTTGATTATGTAAGGGATTTATTTTTTGGCAATTGCTAAATCATTTTTTAAAAAAAAAAAAATTATTATGAGAAAATTAAATTCTAAAAAACATGTGTGTGTATTTTGTAAACATTTATACTCATAATTTTATTTTGAATTTCATTACATAAAGAAGACTACTTCTACAACTTTTATAAATAATAATAATTACATTATAAGACTGTAAATTTTATAATAAAATAATAATTGAGTATTATATGGTGAACAATAATTAATAAAAAATTTATTTTTTCCTATATCAATGAATAAAGATGTATTCTAAAATTAATAATATTAGTATGACATGTTAGCAGAATTATATATTAATTAACATGTTAATTTTTGGCTTAAATAAACGCCACTTATTAAAATATGTGAAATATGGATGATCCAAGCCTATAGTTTTTTTGTCTAGACGTACAAGTCCTATAGAAATAATTGATTTATTATATGTATCACGTGCATCGTACGGGATATGCACTAATAAATGACCTTAAAATTGTGCACTCGTGCATCACCCGTGTTCACATTTTGGCCTATTACAAGTCACGTACTATATATATCCCGTACATTTTTTTTATTCATTTATATATTTATAAGAATTGATAAATGACTTTTAAAATTGTGCACCACGTGCATCGCACGAGCTCTGTACTAGTTAAGTTCTTGATAGACTAACATAAAAATAAAAACACACAAAATAATAAATTTAGGATAATATGAAATTGTACTAGAGTACAATACAAAACGGACAGAACACCAAAATTATAGTCAAACTATCAATTATTAAGTAAAAAGATAATGAATAAAAGATAAATTAATCATTAACTTAAAAAATTATAATTCAAAATTCATTACATATTATTTTTATTTTATAATCCTAAATTATAACTAGTGTTTTAAAAATCAAGCTATGTACTATACAGGTGTCCAAGATTTTGTAGACATTTGGACAATCAACTGCAAAGTTAGTAAGTTACGAGCTATTTAAATAGATTTTGCGACGATTTGGGCCGTCCGATCTCGTCTAAGGCTTACTTTATCAGTGACACTGATATTGGGTCGCCCCCTTCAACACAAAAAAAAATCAAAAAAAAAAGAAAAAGAAGGTCATTAAATTAGCAACCCAGGTCACAATATGACCCTGGGTTGCAACCGGTTGTTTGGATTTTTATTCGACAAGTGTAATTTTTTAAATTAAAAAAAATATATAAAAAATACTAAAATTTATATTTTTTTAATCTCTACAAATAGAGACCACACTTGATATATTTTAGAATAAAATTGTAATATTTAGATAAATTAAAATAAAGCATATATTTAGGTTGTGTTTGGTTGAGAATAAAGATAAATTGGGTTGTAGGATTGGGTTGTATAAGTGGAGGAGAGAAAAATAATTTTAAATTATTAGGTTGGGTTGGGTTGGGTCAGGGATAAAGATAGTCCAACGTTGGTATAAACTTTATTATAAATTTAAATTTATTTATACATAAGGTATACAAAAAATTATATAATTAAAAATATTAATAAATTAATAAAAAATAATATAGTAATTATAGATAAAGGAGATTCCCATTACGAAACATATCGGTCAGAGTTTATAACCGTTAGATCAATTATCCATGACAATTACGTGATAGATCTAACAATTTCAAATTCCGACGAAATGGCTCCGTGACATAATAGTAGTATTTCTCAATAAATATATTGGATTAAAACTTTTTACTATATTAATTAATTAATACTCTCTCCTATTCATTATAAATGTCGTTTTGACTTTTTTGATTCATCTATTTTGTTATGTATTTAGACATATTAATGTCTAGATACATAATAAAATATGAATCACAAAAATCAAAACCACAATTATAATGAACAGGAGGTAGTATATTTAACACACAACATTTTGTGACGCCAGCATTTGCTCGAGCGGCCGTGATCTAGAACATTGGCTACGCCCAAAGATCTACACACATTCATGATTCATCAGTGTTCACTGTAAATTTCATCTTGGAAAAAGAAAGAAAAAAAGAAAAAAAAAAATGGCGACCAGCGAAAAGCCTACCGAAATCAGCCGTTCAAAGATGTTCGGCGGCCACAACAAGAGATACAAACACCACAGCCCCACGCTCGGCTGCTCCATGACCTTCCATGTCTATTTCCCCCCTTCACCTTCACCTTCCCACAAATTCCCTGTATGTCCCAAAACGCTCATTTTCACCACTTTTTGGGCGGGATTGACCTAATAATGCAAAAATTTGTTGTTTCCCTATGATATATTTTGCTGGAATTTTGTGGTGTTGCTGTTGTTCTTGATTTTGGGGTTGTATCAAAAACTTCAATTTTTTGTCAATTTTTGCATGAGCTCCGTTTTTTGCTGGGTTTGTTTTCCCCTTGTTCTTGATTTTGGGGTTGTGTAAAAAAAAAAAAAAAAAATCCTTTTTTTGTTCAATTTTTATTTTTTCTTGCGAGTTTTTGGATATGCTTCTGCTGTGTGTCGATTAAATCTCTGCTCTTTTGGGATGGTTCCATGTTATATTGTGCTACATTATTGTTTTATGAAGCACCCCAATTGCTGTTGCTTCTTTGTAGTAATGCTTTATGCTCAATATTTTGGACTGCTGCTGTTGTTTTTGTTTAATTTTATGTTGTTTGGTTTTGTAATAAGGTTTTATGCTGTTCTTTGTAATTATTCTATTGAGCATTTACTGTTTGATTGTTGTTTTTCTCTTTGGATCATTCTTTTTGCATGCTTGAGTTTCACCTACTGGAGTTGAGCAGAACATACAAATTATGGGTTGTCGATATGAGACTGCATATTGAACTCAGATCATGTTATTTTTCTTGATTTTTGAGTTTTATCAAATAAATCGTCTTTTCTGGGGTGGTTCAGTTTTTGTATGAGTTCCGTTATTCCTTTTTGAAGCACCTTAATTGTTGTTGCTTTGTAATAAGGCTGATAGTAGATACAAAATTAATTGCAAGTTTGGTTCGGCCATTATAAGGGGTGCTCGTATAGTTAGTCCTTGATTTTTTCTCTTAATGATTATATTTCTTGAAAATGTAGTATTGTGGCTAATTCTGTTATGTACGTGTGTGATGTTTGATTTCTCCTTATAAATATTCTTCTCTTACGATCTTTCGGTTTGTATGCTTGAGTTTTAGCCACTGGAGTTGAGCAGAATATACAAATTATGGGTTGTTGATATGATGACATTTACACCTATGACACATTTGATTGAATATTAAACTCGGGGATGAATTTTTTTCTTGGACCTGTTTTCAATTGTCTCTAGGTTCTTTACTGGCTTTCTGGCCTTACATGCACGGATGAGAATTTTATAGCAAAATCTGGGGCTCAGCGTGTTGCTTCAAGCGAGGGTATTGTGTTGATTGTCCCCGACACTTCTCCAAGTGAGTTATTTAGCTTAATTTTTACTCGGCATAGTTAAAGGATGAAATCTCTCAAATCAGTAACAGTTGCTTTCTTCAGTAAAGTTTGGAGCTCGATTTACACTCGTCTATTGCTGGAAAATAGAAATATGAAAGGAGTTACCCTTTGTCATTTATGATTCAGGTGTAAATAAGGTTAATTTGTGTCTTTTACTTGCTCTCAATTTAACGGTGAAGAAAACGAAATAGTAATGGGATGTATTTTCATCTAATTGATATGAACGTAGTCAAAGGAATAAAATTAGATAAATAAATGCTGCACGTGATAGTGTCTTGTGTTGAGACGTCCAAAATAACATGAGAAAGATCATTTGGAACAAACGGAGTTATAACTTTCTTCCGTGAATAATCAGGGCGAGCTCGTTTTGTTACTAATTCTTCTAAAAAATTAGCAAATGAGATATTTAGTTATTGAAACTCAACATAGAAGATACGTACAACTATATTAAAAATTTACATGCTTTTAATAAACATTTCCAATCAAATTGACAAATTCATGATATCTACTATTATCTAGTGCTCTTCTCCAAAAAAGAATATGGAAATCTAGTAATTAGTTTTTATGTTCATACTTCCCCTTAATGAATAAAAAAATCAACTAAACACACATTGATGTACTGAAAAGGTCGACTCTGTATCCTATTGCAAGGCGTAAAATTTAATATGTTGGTTACTTGGTGCAAAATATCATGGTAACTGTGCTGTTATTTGGTTTTAAAAATATACATACATGCAGAACATTGCTCTTCTTTGCCTTTCTTTTTGCATTTTTGCTTTAAATCATAGTAGATAGTTTGATTGCTAGAGCCGTAATTACCTACACAAATTAATTCGTCTCATTTTAACTTGTCATAAATTTGATTCTTCTTAATTAGAATTCTACAAAGAGACTCTAACCGACTAATTCTTGAATTTATTGTCAATTGGTGATTGAATAATATACTTGCCTCCACAGGAGGACTTAATGTCGAGGGAGAGTCTGACAGCTGGGATTTTGGTGTCGGTATGTCCTGTTTCAATTTACCAATTTACCCTTAATCTGAATGAAGAATTTCAATCATAAAGATAATGTGAAACAGAGGACAGGGAATGCGCAGAACATACAGGACTTCCATTCGTTTTTTCATTTTACTCCATTTGGATATAACAATAATGGACCAAATTCGGTCTGTTTGAAACCTTATAAATAAAAAACATACTTATTCTTGCATATGTGATTTTATTGGCCATTGAATTTGAACTTCGATGCTTATTTATTATTTATTTTTCGATAGGTGCTGGGTTTTATCTTAATGCAACTCAAGATAAGTGGAAGAACTGGCAAATGTATGACTATATTGTGAAGGAATTGCCAGCACTTGTGAAGGAAAACTTCCCACAGATCGACACAACACGAGCATCGATTTTCGGTCATTCTATGGGCGGGCATGGAGCTCTCACGATCTACTTGAAAAATTTGGACAAGTACAAGGTTTGACTTTGATTCTACATTTCATTTTCTAGTTTAGTTTTACCAAGATTTTGCTAATTAATTTGAATTTCAGGGTAATTTAGCAGTTATCATAATTAACGCAGCCGAATTCAAACTAGTTACCAAGATTTCGCTTAGCTTCGTACTTTTTACTGTTCCCTACTGCTTCATTTACAGTCGGTCTCTGCTTTCTCGCCTATTGTCAACCCAATAAACTGTCCGTGGGGCCAGAAAGCTTTCACTAATTACTTGGGCGAAAATAAAGCTGATTGGGAGGTACGTTTATATAGATCAGATTTACTCCTCGTCTGAAAGTCTATTTTGAAACTTATCAGATTGAACCTTACATTATGTGATATTATCAAAATGCAGGAATACGATGCCACTGTTCTCGTATCAAAATTCAATAACGTCTCGGCTACTATCCTAATCGATCAGGTAACAACCTAATCTATCCCTCGTTAGTTTGTGGGGAAAGAAGTTACATTTACAACATTTAGGGCGTGCTTGGATACAAATATATCCCGCTCAAAATGAGTTTTTTTTGGTTAACCAGGGTTAATTTTTAAAAAAGTGTTATGGTTAGTGAAATTTTGAGTTTATATTAAAATACTACTTAAAAATAAAATAACCAAAGTTTTGATGTAAAATTAGAAGGAGATAATGTAAAGTTATGGTTAGTTATAATTATGTGAGTGGATAAATAGTGAATTAGTGTAATGTGTAAGAATGATTGATTGATATTATATATACTTATATTGATAATATTGAGGATAGTAGGGTTGGGTTAAATTGAGTTAGATTTTGAGTATGAATTGAAAAAATTATAAACAAGGTAAAATTGCGTGTCTAAAGAAGAAACTAGAAATACATGTATGCGTAAACTTTTCTAATTGTTCGATTTTTTTTTTTTTTTTTTTTTTTTTTTTTTTTTTTTTTTAAGGGAGACGAAGACAAATTCTTGCACGATCAACTTCTGCCGAACAAGTTTGAGGAGGCATGTCGAAAGGTTAATGTGCCTCTATTGCTACGAATGCAATCTGGTTATGACCACTCGTACTATTTCATAGCCACCTTTATCGATGACCACATTCGCCACCATACTCAAGCCCTTAACCTTTGAAGTGACCTTTGGATAATTTTCGTTTTTGTCGTGTGTTTATGCTCGAGTGCTCGTGTTTGGAACTACGTTTTGAGTTGTGTTCTCTTGTATTTGTGGTCATATGTGTTTGTGATGCTCTAGAATATAAGACCAAAAATGGAGTTACATATGATATGAAAATGATGAAAATCTTGATCAATAATATTAAAACCCATATGAGTTGTATTTCTTAAATAAATGGATAATACAAGTAAAATCCAATCAAAGTATTACAACGTGGATATAATGGATCAAACCCAACTTAAGTACAAGATGCAAGTGTTGCTCATTTTTTATATTTTAATCAAAGCAGACTTCACAAAGCCAGCTAGAGGTGGCCATTCAACGGGCATAGGCCCGGCCCGTTAAAAAAGAAAGAACTTTGTCCGGCCCGGCTCCGGGGGGACGAAAATAATAAAAAAAGAACCGGGACCGAACCGCGGCCCTACGATTTCGGTTCAACGAACAGGCCCTTAGGAGGCCGGTGCCGGTGTCGATTCGCGGGTCGGTTCACCGGCCGGTTCGATTCGTGGACATGTCTAAAGCCAGCAGCAACATAATACAAAGAAGCTTCAGAAAAATCACACATAAAAGTTGCCATAAGAAACTAAACAAACAAGAATATTGTTTTTCTTTTTGGGAATACTGGAAGCTGTGTGGAGAAAGAAAAAAACTATACACTTGCAAACATATGTCTGTGCTCTTAAGAAAATGATGATCTCTCTCTACATATATAAGCACAGGCACATGAGTTTGGCTTAGACAATTTAGTCCAACACAATTTTTTGGGTGACGCGAGACGTGACATAACCGTTAGTCGGTCGATCTATCATACTTCTATAAATAAATACACACATCTATATATATATTGTGAAATGTTATTCTTTTAATTATATCCAAATTTAGTTGAAATTTTCTCCAGAAAATTCTAAAATATGAATTGTGTTTGTCAAATTTAGTTGAAGAGCTAGTTGATAAACTAATATTTTATATATGATTTTCGAACTTATCGTTGATAGTATATGACTGAAAGCTGAAAAGTAATACAATAAAATAAATATCTTTGTAAAATTAAGTGATAAGTCGAGCTAAAAAAAGGAAGAAAAAATCTTGAAACTTATGAATAAGTTTCAGTTTCTTAAAAAAAAAAATCTCATCAACTTTATTTAAAAAAAAATAAAAACTAGTTAAATAAGTTGTCAAGAGGTGTGAAACTCATTCATATTCCCAACTTGATCTCCAGAGTTTTACAAAGGCTCAATATATAGATACAAAGGAAAGCCTAAAAATCTACACCAAATCTCTAAGATATCAAATATTATCTCTACCAAAAATACAATATTCACAAAATCACATTAACACATTAACACCCCCCCTCAAGTTGG
>CACSLK010034598.1:21493227-21508063 GCA_902706635.1 Striga hermonthica
TTTTTGGGAGATAGATGAGCTATGTTGTTTTATTGATCTTGAGATAATGAGATGGTTGAGTTCATGTGTTTGTGGTGATTTTTCGTGATGGTTCAATTGATTGGCTTTTACGGATTGTAAATTGTTGTGATGGATTGTGTTTTCCTACTTGATTCTTTTTAACCTTTAGCCTATGTTTTTTCACTCTTCCAAAAGGCATTGTTGAGTTAAACTGTAACTTTATGTTTTTTACAAGCCGACCGTACACAACCGAACACTTTGATTATCGCAAATTGCAAGGTTGTGAAACCATGAGTTGCTGCAGAGAGCCACATAGCTAATGCATGTTTTTTGTGTTCCATATGTGTCTTTCTAAAGAAAAGTAATTTTGTGGAAGAGTTTATGTTTTTTTATCATTTCAGTGAAGATGCGCGCTTGTCATTTGTGAAGAAGTACAAAACTATCTTACATTCAGGAGAGGTACTAAATATATTCCAGTAAATATTGGTGTGCATACTCTTGTTCCATATTTTCGCTAAATTTAGTTGTATAAAGTTGTCATATTTTCACTAAACTTGAGTTGTTTAGAGTTGTCATACTTTCACTGTCTCAGAATAAAAATATAGTGCCGACCGACTGTCCTGAAGTAATTAATTGATCATGTTCCCTTTAGTTTGGACGTCGTGTACGTGCCGCTGCGATCAGCCTGCACATCAAACGGGCCGTGCTCGCATCCCAGAAGAAGAAGCACGTGCTCCTGAAGAAACACGGAGGCTGGAGCTCGACGTCCTCGACGCGTGTGAAATAGTGGGGTCCAGTTCATGGACGCTACATGTGGATGCACCACCCGAAGACGGCAAAGCTGAAGGAGTTTCTGCAGAATTTTTTTCAAGTTTGGCAAGCTCAAATCGGTATGTGAAGTCTGATTGGATTCTTTTTTTTTGTGTCTTTGTTTGATATCAATAGCTGAAATTTTAAATGTTTCGAGAGGTCTTACTAAAACCAAACACGTTATTGTGTGCATTTTGTTTAACCCTTTCTTTTTCCTATGTTATTGTGTGTGTTTTGTTTAAACCTTTCTTTTTTCTATGTATGAAGCTTCGTAACTTTATTTTTTGCTCTATGGAAAATTGTTTGTGGCTATGCTATACAAAAATTAGTCTAATGATCATGCATCGTGGAGATTTCATACACAGAAAAAAAGGTTTTATTGTTCAAGAAACATGAAACAGGGTTTCTTAAACAAGAAACATGTTTTTTGAACAAGAAACCGGTTTCTTGAAAGGCTTCTGAACAAGAAACATGTTTCTTGAACAATAAACCGGTTTTTCAATCGATATATAGATATTAAATAGAATATGCATACATTTTAATAATAAACTTAGTTAAATAACAATGTTTTGGAATATAGAAGTTTAGACTCTGTTTCTAAAATCGGTCCAACCATCATCAACCAGTCAAAGCCCAATGGTCAAGCCTACGACCTCTCTCTATTTTTCCTCTCTTTTTTTCCGTACGTCGATTTATTTCTTCTTTTCTTCTTCTTCCCCACGTAACCCCCAATTTTCTTTTGTTATTACAATCCTAACCTCTTAAAAATTCTTACCGGTCTGACGACTGAACGGCGGAGCACTGTGACTGAAAGCAACGGAAGAACATCTGCGGCCTGGTCTGGTGGAGCACGGAGACAGACAACAATCGGAAGAACACAGCGGCCTAGATCTGTTGATGAGGTCGGGTGGAGCACGTTGATGAGGTCGGGTGGAGCACGGTGACAGAAAAAAATCGTAAGAACATCTGCGACCTAAATCTTTGGCGTTCCGGCGACAGGTAGCAGCGTCTGTGACGATGGCGCCGAACAACGACCTAGATCTGTGGCGGTCAGCGACACAGAGCAACATCTGTGAAGGTGGCGGTCGGGACCAGACGATGCGCCGCTCAGAAGAGGAAAACTCTGGCTAGCGGCCGGGAACGGAGGTCAGCGACCTCTCTGGACGGTGAGAGGATAAAGAAACTCCGGCTGGCTGTCGGATAGAGGACAATGGCGGCTCTAGGGGTGAGAGGATGAAGAAACTTCCTCTGGCGGCCGGAACAGAGGTCAGAGGCGGCTCTGGACGGTGAGAGTGAGAGGATTAAGAAACTCCAGCTGACGGCTGGAACGACGGTCAGTAGCGGCTCTGGATCTGGATGGTGATTAAAAGTTGAAAGAGTGCCTCTCTGGTGAGATGATGAAGTTGAAAGCCTGAGTGATGATATTGTACGGGTATGGAGTATGATGAAGTTGAAATGAGTGAATACTGAACTCCGTTGAAGCATCTCAACCCCCGCCTCCCAAAAAAAATAAAATCAAATACTCTGCTTATACTCTCACAAATTTCTCACAAATTTTATAATATCCATACTCTTTACACTTTTATCACTGAGCTTTCAACTTCATCCTACTCCATACTCGTACAATATCATCACTCAGGTTTTCAACTTCATCCACTCACCAGAGCCGCACGCTTTCAACTTCCAATCACCATCCAGAGCCGCCTCTGACCTCCGTTCCGGCCGCCAGAGGAAGTTTCTTCATCCTCTCACCGTCTAGAGCCGTCGCTGTCCTCCGTTCGACAGCCCGCCGGAGTTTCTTTATCCTCTCACCGGCCGCTGACCGCCACAGATCTAGGCTGTTGTTCGGCGCCACCGTCACAGACGCTGCTACCTGTCGTCGGAACGCCAAAGATTTAGGTCGCAGATGTTCTTCCGATTGTGTTTGTCACCGTGCTCCACCTGACCTCATCAACAGATCTAGGCCGTTAGATCTAGGCCGTTGGTGTTTTTCCGATTGCTGTCTATCTCCGTGCTCCACGGGACCTCAACAGATCTAGATATAGGCTGCAGATGTTCTTCCGTTGCTTTCAGTCACAGTGTTCCGCCGTTCAGTCGTCAGTCCGGTGAGAATTTTTAAGAGGTTAAGATTGAAATAACAAAAGGAAATTGGGTTTTGCGTGGGGAAGCAGAAGAAAAGAGGAAAGAAATTGACGTACGAAAAAAAAGAGAGGGAAAATAGGCTTTGACTGGTTGATGTTTGGTTGGACCGATTTTAGAAACAGAGCCTAAACTTTCATATTCCAAAACAATGTTATTTGATAACTTAGTTTATTATTAAAATGTATGCATATTCTATTTAATATCTATATATATATATTGAAAAAAATATATCTATATATTTATATACTAATTTGAAATGATTTCACATTGTAGATTTCAATCATTTCGGGGAGTAGTTTTCTCGTTGAGCATATCCACGTACGTTGCAACTATCAATGTGAGATTTTCCTTTCAAACTCAAATTATTTTGACTTGTCTAAATTTTATGTGGTGCTTCTTTATATATATGATTCTATATATTGTCACATTTGATAGGCCTTAGGCACTTCACAATGGAATTATAAATGTTATGTTAGCTTCTCATGTTGATATGATTCTCTATATTGTTATATTGTCCGTCTTCGGCTTATGTTCACATTTGAAGCCTTCGAACTTATGTTCACACTGGGAAGAAGAAATAATTGTATCATATTTAATCATTTAATTATGTTTCAAAAATATTTTCTCTTAAAGTTTGAATATTTATTTGAATGAAAACCTTTGGAAATACTTATATTAGGATGCTTTGTGTTAAATTGTTGGAGTTGTCACATAATGTTAAATTATTTATTACATTTCCACGTTTGCTTGTTTCTTAGAAATAATGATTTTTATAGGAGTTTTACTAGTATTATTTATATAAATGTAAATTATTTTACGAAATGTTGTATATATATATATTTGAAAATATTGTGACGTTACAGTTGATGAGTGTGGTTGTATCGTGGAGATTTAGGAATGAGCTTAGACAGATTGAAAACCGTATTGAAATTTTGATCTCGAGTTTTCTAATGTTGACATTTCAAATAGAGTATATTTGGAATATGGTTGAATTTCACTTGGCCTAAGCTATTGTTATTGCCCGATGATTGAAAATTACTTAGTTCGTAATTTGTTGCTTGTAATAGTCGGGTTTGAGATGCATTTCCACATACACACAAACATGAACAAATGTATGTCATCTGAGTGTTGTGTTCGCATTTGAGAAATAAGTCTTTGATGATATCAATATAGCACTAGGCATTAACCTATGTTGGATGCCGCAATAGGCAATAACAATTGAATCTTTAGCCGAATAGAGGAACTCCTAACACTTCTAACCACTATGAAAACCTCTGTGGATGTTATTTTCATGTCTAAATAGTTTGAGTTTGAATTATTCTGTTGCTAAAATCATAAAGGTTATGAACTTATGACTAGTGATAATGAAACTGAATTATTCTGTTGTTAAATCATTAAGCTAGTGCTAATGAAACTTATGATGCGTGTCGCATGTAAAGTTTTTTTTTTTTTCCTATTTCTTTGTTTATTGTGGTGCTTCATTTTTCGACTATTTTTACTACCAAAACCAACTCTTCTTATGGTTTGTTGGTGTTGTTTTTTATTGGACTATTTAAGCTATATGATTATGTGGTTAGCCTCTTTGTGCAGTATATTTAAAGGCTGATACAACTGTTTTTTATTTAATAAGAGTATAAAGTATGTTCTATTTCTGAAACTATATTGACTAATTGACATGGCGTTGTATGTGTGTGTGTGTGTGTTTTTTTATTTATTTAAATTCAGAGTATAAAAAAAGAAAAAAAAGAAGGGGAGTCTAGCAACTCTAGAGTAAAAAGGAAAGAGAGTAGATGTGGGGAATGCTATAAAGGAGTTTATTGATGTTGCGTATACTGTTACAGAGGATGTGACGAGTTATAAAGATTTTCTAAACACACTGAGAACTAGAGTGACCGTCAAGATAAACGATGTCCACACTTTTCCTTTGCTAGTAAAACCAAGTATGTAAGGATACACTTGAGTTTTATGGATGCGGACGAGGCAAGCTGCCATGTTTTCTTGATTATACTTTATCGGGTATGAGAATACGGATTGAAATTGGTAGGGATCAAACCGGATAAGACGAAGACACAAGTAGTTGACGCTAAATTTTCCAGCCCTCCACCACCTCAAGCACCTCCTGTTCAAGTTGGTCAAGCAGATTTTGTTGAATTTGAACTATTAACTTTTCGAGGGGACTATGAGGGTCTTGTATCAGCTTCTACATTCAGTTTAAGGGATTCCGTAGTGATTGGTTGTCCAGCCTTACAAAAGGCTATTAAAACTTTAAGTGGGCCAGTTCAACAATGGAGTAGTATGGCTTCTTCAATTTTAGTCATAATTTTTATGATATCAGAAGTGACCAGATTTAGGATTGTTGAGAGTTATATTGTTTTTTTTTTTTTTTTTTTTCTTGATATTGTACTTTGGGTTAGCAATAATGGATGAGTGGTTATGTAATTGGACCAATTGCTGGGAAGGTATCCCAAGTTATAATAACAGGAGTCGGTGGAAGAAAGTACACTTGAAAATTTTATATTTAAGCTGGGGCCAAATGATGAGGATTGATATCTAGAGACGATTGAACAAGCAAAAAGTTCAGATGTCATAATGCCCCGCTCGACCTGACTAAGGTGCACATTTTTTGATGAAAAATATGATCTTGTGCTTTTATCTATGAATAATATTCAACATTTTATGGAGATATAAAAAAGAACAGTATAATATGAAAAATGTTTTTAAAATAAGAAGTTTCTATACATTAAACTTGCACTTTGGAGAAACTTGTAGAATCGACAAGTTTCTCCAAAGTACAATTATTGTTTAGGAACTTATTTTAAAAACATTGTTCATATTATATTACTATTCTTTCTGATATCTGCATACTATGCTGAATATTATCCACATGAATATTATCCACAGATAAAAGCACAAGAGTGTATTTTTCATAAAAAATTGCGCACCTTAAGTCAGGTCAGGCTGGGCATTATGACAACTGAACTTTTTGTTTGTTCAACCGTCTCTAGATGTCCATCCTCATCATTTGGCTCCAGATTAAGTTTTAGATTTACAAGAGTATAATTTCTTCCACTGACTCCCATTATTATAAACTGAGATACCTTTTCCCAACAATTGGTCCAATCACATAGCCACTTTTCCATTACTGCAAACCCAAAATATTATATCCAAAAAAAAAAAAAAAACAATATAGTTCTCAACAATCCTAAATTTGGCCGTTTCTGATATTATAAAAATGATGACTAAAATTGAAGAAGTCATACTACTCCGCTGCTTAACCGGCCCACTTAAAGTTCTAATATCTTTCTGTAAGGCTGAACAACCAATCACTATGGAATTCCTTATATTTAATGGAGAAGGTGATAAAAGACCCCCATAGTCCCCTTGGGAAGTTAATTGTTCAAAATCTGCTTGACCAGCTTGAATAAGAAGTGTTTGAGGTGGTGGTGGAGGGTTGGAAAATTTAGCATCAACTTCTTGTGTCTTCGTCTTATCCGGTTTGATCCCTACCAATTTCTGATCTTTATTCTCATACCCGATAAACTATAAATCCGAGCCTCTCAAGAAACTATGGCAGCTTGCCTCGCCCGCATCCATAAACCTCAAGTGTATTCTTACATACTTGTTTTTACTAAAAGCAAAATGAGTGCCAACATCGTTTATCTTTTCGGCGGCCACTCTTGTTCTCAATGTGTGTAAAAAATCTTTATAACTCGCCACATCATCTGTAACATGCGCAACATCAATAAACTTCTTTATAGCATTTTCCACATCTATTCTCTTCCCCTTTTTAGCTCTAGAGCTGTTAGACTCCCTCCCTTTTTTGACATACTATGAATTTAAGTAAATAAAAAATACACACATAGCACCATGTCAATTAGTCAATATAGTTTCAGAAATGGAACATTCTTTATACTCTTCTTAAATAAAAAAAAACAGGTGTTTCAGCTTTTAAATATACTGCATAAAGAGGTTAACCACATAATCATATAGTTTAGATAGCTCAATAAAAAACAACACCAACAAACAATAAGAAGAATTGGTTTTGGTAGTAAAAATAGTCCAAATATGAAGCACCACAATAAACTTATATATTCATGACAACCGAGTAACTTGGATAAACAAACAAATGGAGAAAAAAAATACTACATGCATCATAAGTTTCATAATCACCAATCATGATTTAGCAACATAATAATTCAAACTATTTACTGTACCAAGAGGACATGAAAGTGGCATCCACATAGATTCTCATAGTGGTTAGAAGTGTTAGAAGTTCCTCTATTCAGCTAAAGATTCTATTGTTATTGTCTATTGCGACATCCAACATAGGTTAATGCCTACTGCTATACTGAAATCATCAATGATTTTTTTTTTCTAAAATGCGAACACACAACTCGGATAACATACATACGTTCATGGTTGTGTGTGTGGAAATGTAGCTCAAACCCGACTATTACAAGCAACAAATTCCGAACTAAGTAATTTTCAATCATAGGGCATCAACAGGCCAAATGAAACTCAACCATATTTCAAATATACTCCATTTGAAATGTCAACATTTTTTTAACATCATAAAACTCGAGAGATCAAGAATTTCAATACGGTTTTCAATCTTCCAAGCTCATTCCTAAACTTCCATGATACAACCACACTCATCAACTGTAATTAGGGCTGAGCATGGGACTCGGAGAATTCCGAACCGTTCTGAAAACCGAACAGAAATCACTCCGAACCGAAAAATAACCGTTGATCGTTTGACTTTCATCGAACCGAACCGAAAAAATAATTGGTACGGTGCTGGAGATTTCACAAATATCCGTACCGAGAACCTAACTGAAACGTACTGTACCGAACCGAATAACTGAAATTAAGAAGCGAATTCTAACATTAAATGTGTTACTAATATATTTTATGTCAACTTTGATTCTATATAATATAGTAATAAATATTAACATTCACTTAAATTTCATTCTTAGTAATACTTGATCTACAATTGAATTTTTTCTATTATAAAATAATTATTTAAAATAATATGAAAGTCTTAAAAAATATTTTTTTAAGAAAAAAATATTATATTTTATTTGAATAATTATTTAAAACAATATGAAAGTCTTAAAAAAAATCTTATGTTTTATTTGAATCTTAAATTTTTAATATTAGTTGCACAAATTTAGTTATAACTAAAATTTAGAGTTACTTATAAAGTTGATTTCAAAATAAAATCTTTAATGTGAGGAAGTAGTGATGAATGTTGGTTTTATTATAGCATATGAAAATTAAATAACTAAAATTTAGAGTTACTGTGGAATTGATTTCAAAATAAAATCTTAAATATAATAAATTATTGATGAATGTTGTTTTTTTAAAGCATATAAAATTGAAATATAACTAGGTAATCATTAAAAAATAATTTAAAAAAATAAAAAATTTCTGAAGATTCGAACCAAATCGTACCGAACCGACCGCCCCAATAGTCCCGAATACCGAACCGAAAAATAAAAATCTCCGAACCGAACAGAACCGACTTTTTAGTACGGTTCCGAAGATCGAACTTTGGGATCTCCAAAGTTTGGTACGGTTTTGGAGATTTATCAATCTCCGAACTGTAACGACCCACGCTCACCCCTAACTGTAACGCCACAATATTTTCAAATATATATATATAAACATTTCGTATAATAATTTACATTTATATGAAAAATACTAGTAGCACTCCTATGAAAACTCATTATTTTTAAGAAACAAGCAAATGTGGAAATGTAATAAATAATTTGACATGATATGACATATACAACAATTTAACACAAAGCATCCTAATATAAGTTTTTTCAAAGATTTTCATTCAAATAAATATCCGAACTTGAAAAGAAAATATTTTTTGAAACATAATTAAATGATTAAATATGATATTATTATTCCTTCTTCCCAGTGTGAACATAAGCTCGAAAGCTTCCAACGCAAACATAATCCCGAGGGCAAACAATATAACAATATAGAAAATCATATCAACATGAGAAGCAACGCATAGCATTTATACTTCCAATGTGAAGTAAGTGCCCAATGCCTATCAATGGGACAATATAGAGAACCATATATGTTAATTGGTTTATATTTTCAAATTTTGGTCGCAGAGCCAATAAAGTTAACCAATCTTCACCTGACAATTAGGTGCTCAATATCAAGTTGCGTAATATTTTAAATAATTAACACTTCAAATACTTAAAGTTTACTATTCAATTATTAACAAAAATATATTATTTAATTATTATTACCTGATTTGAGCAACTGATTTTCAAGATGTGTGCACTGGTATCGACTGGACTGTGAGAATTTTAATCAAACAGGAACGCCTAGCCGGATTCGTACTCGATAGGGATTTAATAGCCCTGAAACAGACCGAACATAAGGAATGAACGAACCGAAAAGGGCAGAATAGTCGAATGGCGATAATCATTACAAGGGATTATCTATACTATAAGCTTTAATGATGACATGATTCGATATTGGAGCAAAATCAATAGAGATACGTGTTGCAGGTTGGCTTCACTATCTGCATTGAGATCAGTAATAGCATTTAATGCGGTGTGACATAATATCTAGAATATCTCTTAAAACTAAAATGTAAATAATAATCCGAAAGAGGATTGAAAAGAGACCTCAATTTTCCTAAAAAGGAGAGACAACATTAAATGCAATGAGAATATTCATCTTATTAATGATATAAAACCAAAAAGTCACAGATAGACTAGCTACTCGTCCAGAATCTCTATAATAACTCTATTCGTGGAGACCGAACAAAGTGCATATTTTAGCGCACAGTTCGAACTATTGTTGGTTACATTTTTATACATCAACAATGTGCGCTTTATGCGCTTTATAAATGATGATATCTATGGATACAATGTTATTAAATAGCGGCCATGGCGGCGCCATGGCGGTATGGCGTGGCGGATTTTAACCTGGCCGCTATGTTATGGCTGCCTTGTGGTGGGTTTTCAATGGCGGCGCCATTGCGGCCGCCATGAGCATAGCAGCCATGGCGGTGAGGCGGTGATGGCGTGAAATTGCGGTTTCTGCCAGAAAAAGAATGGAAAATTAATTGGGTTGGCCCAATTTTGCCAAAATTAGCCCTGATCTGCATTTGGATCTGCTGAAAAATAAAAATAAGAAAGCCCTACCCTAATTGCTGCGAGAGAAAGGCAAAGGAGAAGAGCCGTCCTCCGTCAACCCACCCTCCAACAACCCTCTCTCCTGCGAACCTCCCTTCGGCGAACCTTCTTCCGGCGACCTATCTTTTTCGATTTTTTATTTTATTTTTTCTTTTTCCCTGTTTGTTTAAACCCTACCTTTTCTGCCCCTCTGTTTCAACTTCTCGACTTTTGTACAAAAAAATCAGTTTTTACTTTACTAATCTTCACCTTTTCAGTTTTTTCTTATTTGTTTTAATTTTTCAGATCTTTCTTCTATTAAAAATTATTTCTAGCCGTCATTTATATTTAAACTCTTTATTTATTTGTTATGCTTTAATTTCCTGCTCTTTCTTATGTACCTAATGTTATTTTTATGTATTAATTGAGAATTTATGTATACATTGACATGATTTAAGCTTATATTATATTTTTGAGTCCGTCGTGCCTTCCGCCATTTTCCGCCACGCCATTCGCCATATATATATGCGGTTTTTTGGCTTTCCGCCATGATCCGCCATCCGCCATTAATAACACTGTATG
Organism: Striga hermonthica; assembly: GCA_902706635.1. Taxonomy (NCBI): domain Eukaryota; kingdom Viridiplantae; phylum Streptophyta; class Magnoliopsida; order Lamiales; family Orobanchaceae; genus Striga; species Striga hermonthica. The sequence goes on from CACSLK010034598.1 coordinate 21,503,910, forward strand.
GATATTATTTTAATATTCTTAAATGCGTTTTATAATTTTTCAAAAAGAAATTAGAGTTATTTAACTAAGTATCCTATCAAATAAGATGATTGTTTCAACTATGGTTATTTAACTTTATAAGTTTCTTAATGTTAAAATTAATACTCATTTTTAATATTCTAGAAACTAATATTAATACTTATGCTAGAAATTAGATATTAGTTGTTAGGTATTAGTTGTTAGATATTGGTTGGATAAAAATTAAATAAATAATAATAAAAAAAAAATGTATAAGGCGGCAACCAATGCCACCTGATGTCTATATATACATATGTAATGAGTTGCAAGTATGTGCTAATAATTAACAATTCTTCCACAATCATTAAGTACATTATCATATATTTACCAAATTATTTTCAAAGCTAATAACCAAATTTCCCGATACTCATTTGTTCTTATTTAAATAATTCATTCTCCATACTATAAATATTTAGATACCAACAGTGGTATCAGAGTCCGGTTGGATCAATAACTGGGCGATATTATTTTCAATATCCTCTAAATTTTTACATATCTTGTCCAAATACCTCATTTTTTCACATATCCTTCTACTTTCATATTGCCTACTAAATTTTTACAATGGCCACTTCTCAAAACACCCACCAAATACCAGTTCCTGTTTTCTTCGGCGAAAATTATAACTATTGGGCCATTAAAATGAGAACATATTTTATGTCTCAAGGCCTATGGAATATTGTCGAGAACGGGTATACTATACCCGATGACATTTCTACTTTGTCTACGACGGACGAAGAAAAATTCGACCGGGAAAAGGAAAAAGACAGTTTGGCCCTTTTTACACTACAAATGGCTATGACGGAGTCTTTATTCCCAAGAATCTGAGGAGCACAAACATCAAAAGAGGCTTGGGATACACTAAAAGAAGAATATCAAGGAAGTGACAAGGTACGTCATCTAAAATTACAAACACTAAGGAGAGATTTGGAAAATATGAAAATGAAAGAATCTGAGACCGTAAAAGATTACTACACTCGATTAAGAGAAGGAGTAAATCAATTAAAAGCATTTGGAGAAAATATCACTGACAAAAGGGTGGTAGAAAAAATTCTAATTACTCTACCCGCTAAATATGATCCTATCGTCACCACTACTGAAGAAACTAAAGATTTGGATAAATTGTCAGTGACAGAATTAATAGGTTCACTTGAAGCCTATGAGAAAAGACTAAGTATGCGTGAAAGTGATTCAGTCGAAAATGCATTTCAGTCAAGAGTAAATTTACGGTCTCAGAATTCTAAAATTGGGGGGAGAGAATTTGGAAAAAATAATAAAAACAAAATATGGTATGATATACCATGTGGAATTTGCAATAAAAATAATCACAAAGAAGAAGAATGTTGGTTTCAAGAGAAAAACCAATGCAAAAATTGTCAAAAATATGGCCACGTCGAGGAAAACTGTTGGGGCAGAAGACAAAATCAACGGGCAAATTTTTCAGAAGAGACTGAACCAGAAGAATTATTGTTCTATGCTTCCAACGGTACAACAAAAGACAAAAGAAGCATTTGGTACTTGGACAGCGGTTGCAGCAATCATATGACATTCGATGAAAGCATCTTTTGCAATATTAAAAAATTCACTTCGAAAGTTAAGATTGGAAACGGCAACTACGTGGAAGTAACAGGCAAAGGAACTATCGCCATTGACACAAGAAAATGGACAAAATACATTAAAGATGTTCTCTTGGTTCCAAATATTGATCAAAATCTACTAAGTGTTGGGGAAATGTTGAAGAAAGGCTACAACTTGAATTTCAAAGGAAAATCATGCACCATTTACGACAAGAACAATAAAGTAATTGCAAAAATCAAAATGGGGGAGAATCAGTGTTTTGCAATGGAATTTCAATACCCGACACAAATTACCAGATCAAGTGTCAACAGTCAAGGAGAAGACGCCAAGAAGAGAAATACCGGAGTCCCAAAATCAAGTCATCAGGAAAAGCAAGCTTACACAGTCATCAGAAGACAAGTTTCAAAACCGCCAGAAGAAAAGTCGGAGTTCTTTAGAATGTGCAATCGAGCAATTATCGAGCCAATATATACAAGAAATATCACTACAAAAAGTCAAAGACAAGGCGTACAAAACCACTACATACATGGACAACCAAATAAAGCTCAAGTACATCAGCACAGAAGGCCAACTAGCGGATATCTTCACGAAAGCACAACCGCGATCAAAATGCAAGGCACTACCAAGATCAAGATCCAAGACTATGCACGAAAAGCTCGGAATTGTAAAAATGAGCATTAAGGGGGAGTGTTAAAATTAATACTCATTTTTAATATTCTAGAAACTAATATTAATACTTATTCTAGAAATTAGATATTAGTTGTTAGGTATTAGTTGTTAGATATTGGTTGGATAAAAATTAAATAAATAATAATAAAAAAAAAAATGTATAAGGCGGCAACCAATGCCACCTGATGTCTATATATACATATGTAATGAGTTGCAAGTATGTGCTAATAATTAACAATTCTTCCACAATCATTAAGTACATTATCATATATTTACCAAATTATTTTCAAAGCTAATAACCAAATTTCCCGATACTCATTTGTTCTTATTTAAATAATTCATTCTCCACACTATAAATATTTAGATACCAACACTTAATAACAATAAGTAAAAATTTAAAATCGATATTGCTTGTCCTCATAATGACCAAAAAATAGTTTTTTTTTTTTTTTTTTTTTTTTTAAATAACCTATAGAAAAGAATAAACTTTGTAATAGTATGAGAGATAAATTATTGAATAAGTGTTTTGCAACCTAAACTTCTAAACTACTCACCTTCTGTACTTAAAATATAATTAGAATAATTTTATGAAATTGTATAATACGAAATCTCAATACATTTGTTTTCATGTCGAATGCAATACTACTTGAACCACATGATATAATTTTTACTATACGATTATCAACAAATTACTTAAGATATCTAGAGAATCATAATATGCCTATATACGTTGAAATTAATCAATTTTTACTGATAAATTATATAATATATCACAATTACCAGGAACTCATCTTACTGATGATTGTGTGGCATAACTTGGTGGAGAACTTTGTTACGGTGATGGATTATTTTCTTATATAAACTGGATCTGTTATACAGGGAGGAGGCTGGTGCAGTACATTATCATCTTGTTATGCTCGGGAGAGAACGAAATTGGGTTCGTCAACCAAAATGGAACATCAAGTCCACTTTTTTAGGGATTTTGAGGCATGACCCTCTTCAGAATCCTGGTATGCTATTCATTGTTGGCCACATCCTAATTTTGTTCTTTTACCTTAATTTTGTTTTTGTCAATTGGAATGTCTAAAGCTCAAAAGGTAGATAAACTAACTTTTCTCTCCATGTTTCCATCCATTTTTGTGGTTAACTATCTATTTTCATGAGTTTATGCCATGTGTTTGAGGATGAGAAAATAACTGCCATGTACCTCGGGTCATGCTTATTCCAGCCGAGCCTCACCAATGGGGTGTTTGGCTCGAAGCTCTTGTCGATGATGGTCGAGTGCTCCTTATACCGCAAATCGAACCGAACCATCGGTTGAGACAGAGGTGAAAACCCCCACGCCTATGTTGTAAACCTCCTTATCGTGCGCGATCAGCTGCGGCCTGCGTGTCCACCAACTCATTCTCGAAAGAGTCTATTTGTTTAATGCAAGAATTTTTTCAATGTTGTATATGTGGCATAGGAGTTACGATGGGAGAAGTTGCTTGATAGGCTTACATTTTGTTTTATTTGCGTATTACAGGAGGAGTCCCATATCTATTGCTGCAGCTATCATTTTTATGATAACTCAGTTGTCAGATTCCAGGAAGCCCCTGCGAGGTTAGTGCTAATTTCGCTATGCGGGCTTAATTTTGAAATCAATCCTCGAGTTTCAATCTAAACTACAAATTGACAGCTAATTATGCTATTCACACGTTGCTCCTTGACATTACAGCAAACAAGAACCCTAAAGGAGTATTTCAAAAACCAAAAGTACATGATTATTAGCCTTTTGTAATGAGGCTGACCCTAAATTTTGTGATTTACTCTGTCTGACCTCAATAGCAAACTATTATATAGCATTCCTGCAG
>CACSLK010034598.1:21585347-21598016 GCA_902706635.1 Striga hermonthica
TTTTTTTTTTTATTTTGGTGTTCTTAAAAGATTTATAAACGAGATCTTTGCTGTCATTTCCTTGCTTATATTCTTGAGTGTTTTGAGTCATTCTTTGTTTCCTAATGATTAATATGTTTAACTAGTCCCTGCATTTCGGGTCATCCTTTGTTACCTGTGATGAATTTTTTAACAAACCCTTTTATTATATTTTGTACATTTTTCAACGTTTCATTTGGTAATGTATTTTTAACTAGCCTGTGTTTTGCTGCTTGTAATTAACTAGTCCCTTCTTGTATCTGTGAATGTTACATTTGGTTTTTTTTTTTTTTTGTTTATATTGCAGGTTATGTCGATAAAAAGTGGAGAATCCGGTTCAAAGACAAAGAAAGAAAAAGGATTAGCGGAAGCGGCGGAGGAGAAGCCCCGATTTCTTGAGATTCACTACATAATTACCGATGACGTGACGGGGTATACATAGATTTTGCGACAATTAAGGGTGATGTTGGGTGCTCAAGGAGTTGAAATACGTGGAATTCCGACTCTGCCAAGTGAAGCTGGGAAAGGAAAAGGATTATATATACGATTGCGTCTTACCTCTGATGCGTCAAATTGCATACTACTTATGCGTGCCTCGGATTTGTACATCATAGGCTACGAGAGTGAGGTGGAGCTGGTGTCGTTGAGCCCGACAAAGAGAAGGCACAAGAGATAAATGAACATTTTGCCAACGATGACCTTCGTGGAAAAGTAAGGAAGCCTAACGTTCGACCCTTGAGTTTCAAAGGACATTATAATGATCTCATAAAGACTTCGAGTTACAACACGCTATAAGACCATTATAATCTCCTTTGAAACTCAAGGGTCGAATGTTAGGCTTCATTACTCTTCCACGAAGGTCATCGCTGGCAAAATGTTAATTTCTCTTATGCCCTCTCTTTGTCGGGCTTCAACGACACCAGCTCAACCTCACTCTCGTAGCCTATGACGTACAAATCCGAGGCATGCATAAGTAGTATATAATTTGACGCATCAGAGGTAAGACGCAATCTTATATATACTCCTTTCCTTTTCTCAGCTTCACTTGGCAGAGTCGGATTCCAAGTATTTCACCTCTTTCGGCGGCCAACATCATCCTAATTTGTCTCAAAATATTTGTATACCCCGTTACGTTTTCGGTAATTATGTAGTGAAGCTCACGGAAACGGGCATTTTCCTCCACCGCTACCGCTATTCCTTTGCCTTTCTTGGTCTTGAACCGGATTCTCCACTTTTTCTTGACATAATCGATAAAATAAACAAAAAAACACCAAATGAAACATTTACAGGTAAAAGGGACTAGTTAATTACAGGTAGCATAAAAATAAAGCAAAACACAAGCTAGTTAAACATAAATTACCAAATAAAACGTTGTACAAAATACAAGAAAGGGGTTTGTTAAGAAAATTAACCACAGGCAACAAATAATGACCCAAAATACAGAGCCTAGTTAAACATATTAACCATTAGAAGCAAAAATTATTCAAAACACTTAAATACATAAACAAGAAAATGGAAGCTAAGATCTCGTTTATAAATCTTGTAACAACACCAAAATAAAATAAAATAAAACAAAAAGAAAAATAAATAACACACACAAAAAAAAAAAAAAAAAATCTTACCTTCAATGTCTAGAGCTTCCTTGTTTCTTTCTACTTTTTTTTCTCGTGATTTTTGAAATCGTTTAGGTTTTTGTTATCTTCTTTCTATTTTTGAGATGTTTCACTACAGAGAACAGACGGAATGGGGGGTGACAGTATTGTAAGCAAAAAGATAAAGGGGCGTCATACCAATAATATAATTGCAAGGCAGTCCCTCTACTTTTTACATTTTTTATTCACCTCCAATTGCCTATTTGTTTTCCAAAAATTCAATGTTTCTTTTATCTACTTACAAATGTGCAAAATGGATAAACGGATGTTGGCTTAAGGTAACAAAGTTATGATTTTACATATTTCGCTAATCGAACAGCCCGAACTTCAGGCGGAACTGCTCACCTCTTATCCATATCTTCCTCAGTTCAGTTAAACTTAGACATACGAGACTATCATGCTAATTGCCCCCTGCCAAAAGACGATACAAAAAAAAAAAAAAAACTGTACGAGTTTATTATGCTAATAATGCCCACCTCATGCCAAAAGATGAGAAAAATAAAAGACCAAAACAAAATATCTGCTTGTGAGACTATTCTAACCACCATAACATTAAAAAGAAAATATATAAAGTGCTAAAAAATTTGATAATATGCACCAACATAACATGTGGCAACCAACCTTATAATCGTCTTACTATTTTCTCATGCGGATGCATGACTAAAGTAGTTGTCACCCCGGATAAGAGCCATGCGGCCTTTGGTATCCTCTTTATCCACCAGAGCTTGAGTGTTTTTTGCACAATATTGTACCATAGCAATGCACATTTCGTCCTATAAAAACAATAAATGGTTTCGTTTTTAACAAGATTGACTATCATGCACGTCTTTTTCAACTGTCGGTGAGCCAAAAGAAACAAAATAACATATACCTCAAATTCCCTATACAGCTCTGCAAGAAAACTATCATTCCACAAGACGTCTTCCACTACCTTGTTAAAACCGTCTACATCACCAATGGTAATATCTTCTTTTTGTGAGAATATTCAGAATGTTTACAAAATGTTCTGCAAGCGGAACGTCATCTTCTAGCCTGGAAGTTATGTTTTTGAAATTTGGATGCTACAAACAACTACAATTTGTAAGTTGAAATTATTAACTATTTCAATGTCAACTAGATAGTACTAAGGTACAAACACCACCTGTCGTGCACTGAAGTGAACTCTTAAGATAACCAGTAAGAAATTAATTAGGTAAAACAATAAAAAAATTAATGACACGATGTCCAAAATTCATGGCAAGAGAATGAGCCAAATACAAGCAAGATGAATACTAGTCTGAAATCCTGAAATGCTAGTCTAAAATTCTGCAATACAGTTCTAAAATGCGGAAGCAAATATAGGTTCAAACATCAAGGGCATACAAGCAATAAATGAAACATAGCTAAGGCATAAATAAATCAAACAATATAAAACATAATATAACACAAATATCTTGACTGATGACCATCACCACACCCGGCTCACGCTCCACGCGGGGCTCCATCACCTGAAAAATAGGGTAGTGGGGAGGCGTGAGCACAAAGGAATCAACGGTGCTCCACCGAGACCGGCACTGAATACTCAGCACATTTAATAACAAACTATGAAATCAACATATATATGAATAAATTGGTCTGACTATGGGACTAACGGTAAACCGGTACTCATGTGCACACTCTAGGTGTCCCCTCGCACAGAAATCCAGAAAATGCACTAATCACCCTATCTGGACGCTAGATTTATGATGGGCCCTAATCACACACATCTAAGTCATAACTGAAATACTGAAACATTGACCAAGACGGGATCACTCATCCGTCTTGGTCCTTCAATTTAATCACATATAAACCTCAGACATGGTGAATTATTAAAAGCGATGAATTACACAGTACATGATCCCCACCTGAAAACTGGCGAATGCAAATGCTGAAATATCTGAAATATTATGTGTAGCAGGCGGAGTCTCAACTCTCCTAATGCTACAAAACTAGGAGCGAAATATTATAAGTACTGGCTTAGAATAAAACTTAAATTTTTATTATATGATCTGTCTAGGTTCGCTCACTTTGCTTTAAAAATCATTTTAGGATTTACGAGCTGATTTTGAAAATATTAGTCTTTGAGGCATTCTAGAGTTTTCTGAAATATTACTAAGTCTGGACTAGGTTCTGACTTAAATTAAATCTGATTGGCTATAATCTAACTAGAATTAAGTACATGTGGAATTCTACCTCTAAAATTCTATCTGAAATATATATCTCAAATTCTATCTCTGAAATATATATCTGAAATTCTATCTCTAAAATATATATATGAAATTCTTTCTCTGATATTTTATCTAAAATATATTTATATATATGAAACTCTATCTCTAAATTTCTATTTGAAATATATATTTGAAATTCTACCTCTGAAATTCTATCTGAACATCTGAAATTTCTCAAACCGTCCGAACTGCCCAGACTGATTCGGCTGAACTGAAATTCTCTGCGAACCATCCGACCTGCCCGGACTGGTTCGACTGAACTGGACCGACGGCTCACTCGGAACCGATCGATCATTCGTTTGACTATGTGCAGCTCAGTTTGACCGTGGTGCGGGTTCGGCGTGGCAGCTCGGGCTGGCACGAACTCGACTGACACGGCTTAGCCGATGCACGAGTTTGAAACAGTGCCACGATTACTAATGCAGGGGTGTGCTTGGACCACGGCTAACGGAAACAGCGCGTAGACGGTCGGTCGAAATGACTCGTGCACGGGCACGCACTTGGTGGTTGGACTCGAACTCGGTGCACGGGCACGCACTCGGTGGTTCGGCTCGACGGTCGGACGAGAGTCGATCACGTGTGCGGGATGAAGATACGCGTTACGAGTTAATGATACGACGACAAAAGTTACTTAAACGATACTAGGGTTCGGTCAATTATATTCGGATCCAAAAAAATAGCCGGTTATTAGAACCGGATAAGCTAGGGTTTTGATTCTTGAAAAATCCTAACTCATTTAAGGCCGATATTTAAAATATAATTTCTATGTGATTTATAAAGAATTTATTATCCATAACTGTAGCTAAAAATTGCAACCGAACAAATATTCTATTTTTATCGCATTAACGACTAAGGTCCCGATTTAATCTAGGTCAAACGGAATGCAAAATTCATGAAATTCGAAATGTAACATCATCAACGTAAATGTGATCTACGGTCAAAATATCAAGTCGAACGGTAACTCCTAACCTAGTCAACTCAAATCGCTACGACGGTCAACACATTTGACCGGCTCGTTTCCCTATCAAACGAAGTCCAAAAATTCTCAAATTTGCACCTAAGCCTCAAAACGACGCAACGAATTTTATGATATTTATTTCGGTATTTTATCACATTTATTTAAAAAGTCCCGATAAATCGCTTCAAGCTCGTAAATGCCCCGAAAATTCAAAATCGCTCAAATCCTCAAATTCACACTTTTATATCATCTTAATAATCATATCTAAGCTCATAGAGAAAGGTTCAACCATTTTACCTTAAAACGAGCTCGAATCGAAAAATCAGAAAAGATGAAAGCTAGTGAAATGGGCCGGATTCGGATCGAGTAGACTCGGGGCTAAAGAACTCGGTTTTTGGAGCTAACCAGGACTGAAAATCTCGATTTGGAGCTCACCGAGATGACTGGTGGCTCAAGAGTGGTTGGCTCGGAGCTAGGGTCGCGGATCAAGGCTGAAACGGCTCGGTTCTAAAGCTGGGCGAGTCGGACCGACTCACATGTGCAAGGACCGGGGCGGCAGGCGCTGGAACTGGGCTCGCCGGCGCGTGGACACGCGTGTGGACGAGAGCTGCTAGTGGTTTGGGCTCACGGACGACGGGCTGAGCTAGACGGCGCGCGAACGGAGCTGGACTCGCGATTTGCCGGCAGGGCTGAGCTCGGGAGGCGCATGAACAGAGCTTGAGGGGCTGGAACTCGCTGGTCGCGGTGAGGAGCTAGGCGGAGGCGGGTGGCGCTGGTTCGGTTCTGGTCGAGCTGAGGTACGAACGAGCTTGGTCGCGATGGAACCGGTTGGACTTCGGCTCGCAGGGCTGGAACCGGAGCTTGCCGGCGACGGGGAGGCGTGAACGGCGGGCAAATGAGGGAGGCTCGTGAATGGGCGGCGGGACGAGCTCGGGAACAGCGGCCTTCGGCGGATTGCTGGCGGGTTGAGCTCGCCCGAGGTTCGCCGGTGTTGGGGTCTTGCCGGAAAAGTGGCCGGCCGAATTTTGGTGAAGATGGTGCGAGATGATGAAGGTGGCTAGGGATTGGAGGAAGGGGATGATGTATATGTTTATATATAGTGGGGGAAAAAAATTAGGGTTTTAGGTTGAATTTGGGTCAAACATTGGGTTTAGGATTTTTTTACTTGGGCTTAAAAATCGAGCTAGAAAGTTTATCCGACTTAGGCTCGATTAAATCGAATATCGACTAGGAAATTAAATGCTCGAAACTTAGACTAAATTAATTTACTCGATCCAAAATAATAAAATAATTGGGCTCAATTTACTGAAATGAAATTGGCCGAATAAAAACGAATATAAGCTCGATTAATTTAAATGGGCCGGCTAAAATAATGGACTTGCTCGAAAATATTTAAGCTCGAATAGATTAAATATTCAGCTTCGATTCGCTTTAATAAAATTCAGATTAATCCAAGGTTTGGTTTTTTTAAAAAAAAAAATATAACTGATACTTGGTCTAAATAAATCCGAATTTAATAATTAAAATCGAATAAATTCTCCATGACTTATATTTTATTACTAATTACTCAATTTAATGCAAAAATAATAATAATAAATGCATCAAATTAGGAAACTGACTATTTATGGAAATAAAGTCGAGCTCCATAAATAGTATCAAATATTCTGGGCGTTACACCATCTCCGCCCCTGGGCCAACACTCACGCACACATACTCTACACACATACACACAGACGCAACACACACACAAACACACTCCGACCAGCGCTACGAACGATAGTCGCTCCCCTCCAATCGGTCGTCGTCGATCTCAGTCACCTATCGCGTCGATCAGCCGCCCCGTCAACCCTTGTTGTCGCCTCGCAAAACCGACACTGGCACGGTGATGGTCTCGTCCAAACGATCGTCTGTCGTGCAGCGTTAGTCGCCCTCCATACCAGCAGCAGTAATTGTCATCCTCACCTCCACCGCCCTCTTTAGTCGCCGAGAAGTCCCGACCCTCGCTGGTGCACCTCCCTGCCGCACCTGATTCTCGCCGTAGCACGTCACCTTAACCAGAGTCGTTGTGTGTGGAGTTGTGTGTGCGTGTGACGTCCAGTGACCGTCGGCGGAGTGTAGCGGTGGCAAACTGCAGATACTGTGTGTGTAGAATATAGGGGCTTTCAATTTTAAATTGAATAGATCTTAGGAACTTGAGTGATTTCAATTGAGTTAGTGGGTCAAATATGTAATCTATATAAAATATATAAAAAAAAATATTATTTCATAATAATAATTTATGTAATTTCAAGAAAGAAACAAAATAAAACATTAAATAAAAATTATAATAATACTTCATATATTTCATAATTATAAATAAAAAATATCTTTTTCATTAAATAAATATTTCGATAAATGCAAAATAAATTTTATGACATACACATTATTAAAAGTTTTTCTAAAAATTAAAATCATGTAAAAACAAATCGGCTCATTATAATGCACAACAATGTGACTGCATATTAGTGATTGTAGAAATGCAAATTATTGGATTCTGTATTTTATATATTATGTATTTATGTTACTTCAACGACTAATAATATAAAATGTGAAACATAAATTGTAAAACACTAAAAATAGTGTATTGTATAATTAATTTATTACAATAATTATTTTAGTTAATCGAAATACTCGGCTAATCAATCAACTAAACTAACTATTTCAATTCAAAATGAATTTGGATTGTGACAAATCATTAACAATTCATTGGACTGTAGGTGCACAACAGTGTTAGACAAATTGCACATTAATGAATATCAGATTGCACAATCGAAATACATAATTTAATTTCCAAAATTTATAGTTCTGACTGATTTAATCTTTTTTAAATAAAAAAACTCGATTACTTTGGTTTGATGTCAAATCCATTGATTGTGAGTGCACAACAGTGTTAGACGAACTGCACATTAATAAATATGATTGCGCAATACTGAAATACATAATTTAATTTCCAAAATTTATAGTTCGATTTGATTTAATCTTTTTTAAATAAAAAACTCGCTTATTTTGGCTTGATTTCAGTTTCTTTTTTCTTTGGACTAAAATAACTAAACGACGAAAATATATAAACATATTATCATTTCTATTGTTATTATATTCTTATGCATTGCGATTGCACAATAAAGCAAGACGAATTGCACTTTAATGACTATCTGATTGCACAATACCGACTAAACTATCTGATTGCACAATACCGACTAAACTCGATCGAATATATTTTTTAGTTCAAAATTTATATTTGATGATTGCACAATATTGAAATATAATTTTTCTTCACAATTGTATATTTCGGTTCAATTAACTTTTAAAAAACTCGATTATTTTGGTTTGATGTCAGCTTTTTTTTAACAGAAATGACCAAACGAACGACCTATATTATTATTATTATTATTATTATTATTATTATTATTATTATTATTATTATTATTATTATTGCTATTATTATTATTATTATTATTATTATTATTATTATTATTATTATTATTATTATATGCAATTTTAGTACATGGGCAAAACGTATAATTTATAAAAAAAAAATATTAAATGCATAATAATGATAAAGAAAGTGAATAATATTGCATTATATATGTGAATTGTAACCGAGATTTTTAAGAGTAAAGATCTTGTAATCGAACAAAAAAATATAAAATTTTGAAAAGTTTAGTTTGGTCGCATTTTGGTATCTATTGTGCAATCAGTTATTATTACAGTACAATTCGTCTAATGTTATTGTGCAATCACCATACCTCCTCCCCCTCAATCGTCGGTCCCTTATCCATCACCGACGATCGGTTATACGCCGCCGGAGAACAACCTCGAACATGGCCCCGACGAGTGGTTGCGTGGCCGCCGCTTGTTGTAAGTACTTTTATCAGAGTAGAATTGAAAGATTCGTTCCCCCGGTCGTGTCGCAAGTATTGTTAGCAGGATTAAATTATACGAATATTCAATCACAAGAAGGAGAAAACAAATTCCTAAACACTCTAATTCAATAGTTTGGGTTTTCAATTATCAACTAATGATTCTAAAACTAAACAAGATATGATCTCAATTGCAAACAAATTCACTTAATGATCAAAGAGCTTGGGAGTCAGGGATAATCGCTTTCTGTTCCGACACAATTACCGGGCAATCAGTTTGTGTTGACATCCGGATCGGCCCAACCTGGGATTTACAGTTCGGCGACGGGAAACCGGAAGAAGACGACCTCGCAGTTCGGACCGGGGGACGAGGAGACACAGGGTGCCGAGCTGAACAAGGGGGGAGTCAACCACGACGATCCCAGAGCGCTCTCCGAGGTCGGCACCTCTGTCTAGACCAGTGTTTTCAATAGCGTTTTTTCGCGCGCTACATAGCTTGCAATAGCTCTATTTCATTTGTTTCGCCATATAGAATGTGTAAATTTGCGTTCTTCCCAAAAAACGGCCGCTAAATATGACGTGGCAGGTTATGTGCGCTATTCATTACGCTATTTGCGCAATTGCTCAAATTACTTGCGCTATTTTGAAATCTAAACAGATAAGAGAAAACAAGAAAAAAGAAGAGAGATGCGGCAGAAAGGATCCGTCGACGGCATCTCGCTTAGGCTGCAGGAGGAGGAGCACCAGCACCGCATGGATTTCATGCCGGTGGAGTCTGCCATCAAAATCGACCAAATCGAGGCTCTACAAATTTTCGAAGAAGAGGGTTATAGTGAGGAAGCTCTGCTAATTTACTGTTGAATAATTTTCTAGAGTCTTTTTTAGACTGGACAAGACAAAATAAAAAGAAATATAATTGGACCAAATTTATTAAATACACATACTTTACTGTTTGACTCGTTGAATGTTATTTTGTATATCAATACTAATTTGTGATTGCTGAATATTTAAGTTCATTTATTTATTATCTATTTGGTTTAAAAATATATATTTATTATTTTTTATTTAGATATGACTTGCTCGAATTACCCATGTTATACGCTACGCTATCTACGCTACGCAACGTTGAGACCAAAACGCGATGAGTAACGCTGTAAGCGATTTAAAACATTGGTCTAGACATGGGAACGCCGACCTAAGGAAGTGCCGAACTGGAACACGAGATCCTAGGAACCAGGGGAACGGGAAATACTGAAAGTCCGAGCTGGATATTCCATGGGACTGGCTATCACATGAAAGTCGGGCTCAGAAGTAATATAATATTGTCACTTGGAAGTTAATGATTGAACGATGGGACAAGTCGCCCTAACCTACTACCCTAGGGTATCTAGCCCGACAAAAAGGTCTGATAGCATTTAATACCTCACATGTGTGCATTAGATGCTTGGCAGGCCATGATTGAAGAAACCTTAAATCGCATTTAGTGACTGCAGAGCGGCGCTGACCTGACCAGTAGGAACACTGTACGACAAGACTGGTGAACAGTGCATGAACAGTGCCACATTTAAGAACACTATAAATAGGAGCCCATTTCATTTATCTTGGGTTGTTGAATACCTCAACTACTATTAACTATCACTAGAATCCTGTAATAAATACTCGTAATTATCCCCTAGTGTAAGCTAAGTGTCGATCTCAAGTTCAAAGGCCGACCTCGTAATTAAATCATAAAACTCAATTAAATTGTATTTCCTTCTCGTTTTCTATTTCCCACTTTCGATATATCATATTTTAACCATTAATCGGAGCCGTCTATCAACAATTTGGCGCTAGAAGGAGGGCACCATAAGTTATTTAGTGTCAACATTTCGACCTTGTGGAACTCCACATCGAATTCACCTTTTTATCACTTTTTCACTTCAAAAACTCACTCAAAAATAACTTCATCCGGTCATGACGAGTCTACCCACCAATCAGGAGCTCAATCACACCAGAGTATTGGCGAGGAAACCTCACACCACGCTCAATAGGGGACTCAAGCCCCTGTCCTGCCAGTCTCGACTTTCGCTGCAGCAATGCAACACACCGAAGTCCTCAAAGTTCTCGAAGGGGCCTTTGCCAAGGCTTTGGCCAGCCACACAGCTGGGGCGAACACCGTGGCGGCCACGAAAAACCCAGACAATACGCTGATCCAAACCCCCGACAAAGAGACCGGAGGACAAAGAAAGAAGCCAGCTCGGTCTAATTTACTCTTAAAGCTCGAGATCGCTTAGAGTAATTTTTTCTTTTGGGGGGTGGGGGAGGACCTAGATGATATGGCCATAATAGAGTATACCGGCCTAAGTACTCATTACTCGGCCGGATGACGAGTCGAGCCTCTTCTCTCAATCGGAGTGACGTTCATAGAGGTAGTAGATACCCTATATCACCATGATAGAAAAAGTCGACTTCTCTAAGTCGACTTCCCTAAGATGTCTTCTCTAAGACTTACGACGCCTGAAAAGAGGAACGTCGACTTCCTCAAGTCAATTCCTCGATGTCGTCCAAATCAAGGACGACTAGTTCAGAGATGACCCCCAGTAAAGGTGAATATACGGTAGAGCCTCCTAACGTTTCTATAGACCGACTCCAGGTCGACTTCAGATATCAAGATGCCGACTTATAGCCCCTCGAGATCCGAGGTAGATGACGATTCTGGATACTCGAAAAATATTCAGGTATTACTTCATAAGGTGGATCTTTATTGTATAAGATGGAATCTTAAGTTGACTCGGGTATGACTAATAGGTGATTAGGGTATCAGTAAACCGAGTAAATTATCCGGTCGACCAGGGCATTTCAGGTAATTCCAGTAGGTACGCTCTTCTATATAAAGGGATCAAGGTAACCCCAAACCCTAACTTTCATTCTCTATTCCATTCTTGTTGTTGTTGTGCCCACTGAGCAGGGCTCTCTTCATCTCTCTGTACTGACTTGAGCGTCGGAGGCTCTACACTGAAAACACTTCCGGCGTTGAGTTCTTGCAAGTGTTTGCGGCGGTCTAGCAACGATTAGAGGCAGTTCGAACAGATCGGTACTCATAACCACCAGTTCACTCCAGATCTAGGAGGAGACCCATCAGCGAGTATATGCAATCATTATTTATTTTGTAAGTCTATGCAATCAATTTCAAGTTTGTATGCTAAATGATTAAACAAAACTCAATTTTTTAGGATGTTCTAATCCGATTTCATTTTGAATTGCAAATTAATATTATCTAACTCTGTTTTATGTTTAAAAAAATTCTGAACTAAAGAAAGTAATAACTATAAAGGGTTATTAAATTTTTATTTTCAATTTGAAATTGGACCTGATTTCTATGCAATCCGATTTTTTTAATAAACATGATCTGTTGCAATTAGGTAAACATACATGTTATAGTATTTTGCCTAATTCAAAATTCTAGATTTTATGGTAAACAATTTTATTTTTTTAATAAAAAATGAGAGAATTTTCACTTTTACAAAATTGTTATGTCGAATTTTACACAATTTAACCCAAATTCTATGCAATCTGCTTTTTTCAATAAACAATTACTCTGTTGCAATTGGTAAAAGATATATGTGATAGTATTTTGCGTAATTCGAAATTTTTGATTTTATGGTAATCAAATATTTTTTTTAAATAAAAAGTGAGAAAGAATTTTGGCTTTTACAAAATTGTAAGCATCAGTCAAAATTTACCTAAATTAAATCTACAAAAACCCATTTATTTAGGATGCATATATAGCTGATTGATTTTTTTACGAATAATTTAAAAAAACAAATACTGCCAAAGATAGAATGCAATAAATAGTGGTTGAATTTTCTTGTTCATATTTTTGGTAAATAGGCTCTCTCTCTCTCTCTCTCTCTCTC
>CACSLK010034598.1:21618769-21636984 GCA_902706635.1 Striga hermonthica
TGGGACTCTGCAATGGTACACGATTGGTTGTGACTAAACTCTCCAATCATGTTCTCTAGTGTAAAATTCTTACTGGCGATCATGCATGTGATAAAGTTTTGATACCTCGGATGACAATAACTCCTTCTGATGTTAGAGTATTACGCAATGACTATAAAGAAGAGTCAATGCCAATCATTATCGCATGTTGACTTATTTTTGAAGAAACCAGTTTTTAGTCATGGCCAGTTAGTGTTACTAATAGAAAGGGTCTGAAAATTTTAATTTGTGAAGAAGAAGGTTTGAAAGAAAATCAAACCAATAATGTTGTGTATAGAGAAGTGTTTAATAATATATGATTTTTGTTTATATTTTTTATTTCTCTATCATCTTTCAATTGTAATTAAATTATTTATTTATAAAAAAATATTTAAAATAAAGTTAAAAAAAAAAGATTTGAGGAAATAACCCCGCCGTGCTGCGCACGGGTACCATACTAGTAAGGGTATAATGGCATAATGGTAAATTCAGCGATAAAGTAAGGGTACAATGATAAATTCGACGAAAAAATAACACCGTCAGTATTAAAGTAACGGTGTTAATATCAAAGGGCGAGTATGCACGCAAATATTAAATTCAATGGGTTTGACGCAATTTTTGAACCACAATGGGGTAACGCACAGATTTCATTTAATAGAGGGGGATTTGGTGAATAAACCCTTAAAATTGCAATTGAATACACCCACCCCTCTTGTTCAACACAACATAGTCAAATGACGAAAACATTAAAGGCAGCCAATAACAATTTGAACACCTTCATCCCCATTTCAGAAAAGTCCGGTTGGGGCCCGGTCAAACTTTAGAGATTAGATTACCCCTCATCATCATAAACCATAATTCAAAAAGGCCCGATTTGGGCCCGGTCACATCTACAGATTATCCAAAAATTTCACATCACAAATCACTACAACATAGTATAATGAACTTTGACCAGCTGTTAAACTACCTTCAAAACTTTGCTCCCAAAATATCCCATTAACTGCTATAAATAGACTGCAAAGTTCTTAGATCTCACAAACCATAACATTTTTTTCAGACCAAAGTGTAGTAAAAACCAAACACACACTTTAAAGTTTGATTGAAAAATGGCAGATTTGTACATGTCAAAGCAGTATTCTGAAGGCAGACCTTCTTACCCACAACAGCTCTTTGATTTCATTGCATCGAAGACACTTTCGCACGATCTTGCGTGGGATGTT
The DNA here is from genome assembly GCA_902706635.1 of Striga hermonthica. Lineage (NCBI taxonomy): Eukaryota > Viridiplantae > Streptophyta > Magnoliopsida > Lamiales > Orobanchaceae > Striga > Striga hermonthica. The sequence goes on from CACSLK010034598.1 coordinate 21,620,008, forward strand.
GGAACCGGTAATGGCCAATCCGCTCGATCAGTAAGTCTCTCCCTCTTTTATCGGTTTGATTGATCCATATTTAAGCTTGAGGATGCAATAAAGAAGTGTTATTCGAGCCCGTTCGAGCTCGGTTACTAAACGAGCCAAAGTCGCGGCTCGGCTCGACTGTTTGTTCCTATAAGAAAAATTAACAAGTTGTTCACGAACGAGCTCGACTCGGTTAGTTTTTAGTTAAACGGGCTCGGCTCGGTTCAAATAACAACTCTCATGCAAATGTCTCATAGTCAAAAAACTTATGTTATATGAATTTTATTTACATTTAACAAAAACTTGGATGAGCAAAAGCACATGGAAGAAGTTATCAACTACTCCAAACTGAAGTGAAAGCAGAACAAACAGAGGAAAAAAATGATGTATACATATCTTTGGAAGAGAAGTAATTTGTATTTCAATTGACTTCAAGCTAAATGAAACTTTTTTTTTTTTTTTTCTAATCCAGCTAGCAAATATCTACAAGAATGTTATAGCCACGGATAAAAGCCCGAGGCAGCTCGAATTCGCAACCAAACTACCGAACATAACTTACAAATGTACCTCACCGTGCATGTCCATATCCGAACTCCAAGAAAAAATCGGCCCGGAATCGAGCGTCGACCTAGTCACCATAGCCCAAGCCATGCACTGGTTCGACCTCCCGAAATTCTACCAGCAGGTTAAATGGGCCCTCAAAAAGCCAGATGGGGTCATAGCCGCATGGTGCTACACGTCTCCCGAGGTCAACCCTGGAGTTGACTCGCTGTTCGACAGATTCTACAATGTGGACGCGGTCCCGTACTTTGAGATGCCTCCACGTAGGATGGTGGACGAGAGGTACGAGACCATTGACTTCCCATTCGTGCCGGTTAATGGGCTTGAGCATAACGGGCCCTTCAGGTTCGATTCGGAGAAAGTGATGGATTTGAAGGGGTACTTCACGTACCTCAAATCATGGTCCGCTTATCAAGCAGCTAAAGAGAAAGGTGTGGAGCTGTTGAGTGATGAAGTTGTCGAGGGTTTCACTAAGGCATGGAATGAAGACGGGAAAATCGAGAAGGTTGTCAAGTTTCCTATCTATATGAGGATCGGGAAAGTCGGGCCGTAGAGTTCAAGGAAGGTGTTGGATTTTTTATTTTGAATAAGTAGCTGATGGTGTTAGTGGATTTTCATTCATATCAAATCTGCTGCAATTGCATTCTTCAAAATTTATCACTTTGAACATATATCAGTAACTATAGCTGCTAAACTAAGTGTTTTGTAGAACAAAACAAGTGAACTCCTAACACTATTAACACATCATAATGTGACTCAAGCACCAGTCCTTTTACCACGCACATCACCAAAAACTTAACCACAAGAAAACGAGGAACAGAAAAACAGAAAACGATATAAATCCACTGCAAACTTGCAAGCCACATCACTGAGGAACAAAGATGGTGATTTCCAACTTCCAACTACAAAAACCCACTTTCTTGCAGTTAAGAGGTTTCACCTTTTTCAGCCTATGCTGTAGAAATTGCTTCGGCACGACATAAACTTTGGTCTTTAACAAAGATTTTTGAACATCAACCAACACGAAAAGGACCAATATCTCCTGACCTCAGAGAACCTGCAATTTCATCAGCAACACTCACAAGCAAGAAAACACACAGCCACCCAACGCCACAAATATTAATGTTGCCACCCAAATTGTGACACTCCACGCCACGGCCATGGCCCTCATGAAGATCCGGGCTTTACTTTATTTTCCCCGAAAGTTTCAAATATTTTTGTTAGAAGCGAACCATTTGAGTCGAGTAGGACTGCATTAGTGTCTAGTGGCTCATGAGCTCTCGAGTCTATGCTCGATTCGAGCAAACGTGTTGAGTTTTGAACATCATTAAAAGAGGCTCGTAAGCTCGACCACCCGTTCAAGTTAATATAATTTAATTATCAATATTCGAACACCGAGTAAAATTTTTTATTTAGATTAAACATGATACATTTATATTTAAAATTTAGTTGTTAAATTGTTAGTCGAACTCGAGCCATCCTGTGTAACGAGTCGAGCTCGAGCATTCTTATTTTTTTCACGAGTCGAGTCGAGCACCATTTTACATGATTCATCGAGCTCGAACTCAACTCGATAGTGAAAAAAGAAAGTTTGATATGCGCTTGATAAAGTTCATTCTCGACTCGACTCGACTCGTTTGCTGCCCTGCTTGGAAATTGGTAGAGTATGCTAATTAGTAGTTACATTAGCTAGGTTTGGGCTTAAAATATGATAGGTTTGATCCTACATGTATACATTTAAAACTGTTAAATAAATGAGCCGCTCGCGAGCACATTTGATTCATTTGATAAAGGAGTCAAGTCCGAATGTGTTTAAAAATTGTTAAAACTAGAAGATTAACATTATCCACCTTGGCTCGATAAAAGGCTCTGAGTTTGACTCGGGTCAACTCATTTACACTCCTAGCACACAACGTGGTTCGCACCCGAGGGAATCAACACACTCATATGAGTATGTATGCATTTGCTTGTGATCTAATGAATAAAATCTATATTGTATCTGGGATTCACCCCACCCTTTGGATTGAATCTAACCTGTAAACCTATGATAGTCGACATAATTAGCCAATGTTGGAGCCCATCAAAAGCAAAAATGAACATAAAACACATTTCACATAAGTTTGAACATTATAACCATATAACCACTGCCAAAATTAATCGAACATGGCGATACTCAAACATACAATGCAATTACACAATACAAACTGTTGATAAGTCAAACTTCCTTTGCTAAAGAAGAATAATAGTAAAGCTGTCCACATAAAAAACCGAATTCATCCAACCAAAAGCCCTATTCCAAGATCTCGAAAACTCAAAAAGCACGAGAGAATGATAATAATTAATACATTTACAGAATCTTCCACTTTCGCTCGACCGCAGTTGTTATCATCGATATACAGTATGCAGCACTCAACGGGTATTCAGAAACTGCAATAGTCGAATGTACCTTATCAGAAGAACTCGAAGACAATAACCAAAGGACCATTAAAGGAACTGAAAAATTTACAAGATTGTAATTATTTTCAACTGAAATAGCACATTGCCTGATAAATAATCTTCTACATAGTCTTCATCAATTTTTCCATGCGCCATTGCCCCTACCTGTCATTGGATCACACAGGGCAGAAGCAAACTTCAGCCGAATAAACAAATCTAGAGAGGAAAATAGGAAAAGGAAAAAGAAAAAGGAGTAATATCCATCATACCACAAAAACGAGATCCAAATCATTGTTAACAGTTCGGACATAATCGTACATATCTACCAGCTTTTCTGAACTGTGAGAGAAGCCTAATATCCAGTAAATGAAATCACTACATTTAATATTCTCTGTGGCAATAAATGTGAAACTAAATGCATAGACAAACATAGATAAAATGGTTCACCTATTTTCCGACAGTTGATGGGTAGATATTGCGTGACAGGATTCTTAATTACACGCAGAAGTTTTTCGCCTTTACCGGCTGCAGTTATGTGCAGCTTTTGCAGCAATTGCACTGCAAATCATTGATAAATGTGATCAAAAGTTTCCCATTGATACGAAGTCTTCAACACAAACTTAGAAACTGAATCAGGCCTACTCACCCATGAGACCAGAGAACCTCTTATATGTCCTCGGCATACGTGCGTGAGGTTTAATGTGCAAAAGAAGGCCTTGCTGTGTCCTCACATATAAAGCTTTTAATCTCCCACTTTTGTTCACCCGACTATCTAGTATTGTTTGAATAGCCTAAACATTTCAGAATGTAGAAAACACGATTGTTAGTAACAAGACAATCCCTCACTGACGGTCATAACTAACAACAATGGCAAACAGTTTCCAGGTTTATCATTCATGTGCAATAAATGTGCGAAAAGAGAGTACAAAAGATTTTCAGGCGCCTGAGTAGAATTTGAACAGATTATACAAAAGTAAAAAGATAGACTAATGTTGCACTTGACAGATTAACATATTAAAGAAGAAAGGGAGTACGATTGCAATCTCCATGCAAGCATACTAACTCGAAGTACATTGATTAAAAGATGGTGAAAAAGTTTTTCACATGTGAAGATAGTGCCACATCACTTAACAGCCTCAGTTGCAATTGGCTCAAAATGCAGAAATAGAAAAAAACCGCCTTGAGAGTGGAAATCTACTTATATAGATTTCACAGAATTCGTTACTCTTCACAGCTTACAACAAACAAATCTGACCAAAGTTATAACAAGATAACCACACACACACGGGCGTAAAATTCCAAGGCATCACCATGATATAAGACAATCAATATCATCCTCAAGCATACAGTAAATTAATCATTTTCTTTTCGATCTTAAACTCAAGCGAACCTGAAAAGAAATGTCCGGCCGATAATCTGCAGGGTTCCGCTTATTCCTCACCAGAAAATTGGCATGCTCGTCCGAACTCAAGAGCTGATAGGACTGCATAATGAAAATCCAACCAAAATAAATAACAAAATTACTCCATAACTGAAAAAAAAAAAAAATATATATATTTTTATCCCCTTTTTCTGAAACACATAAACAGACCTTCCCAACTTTCGCAATTTCCAACGACGCCTTCTCAAGAACAAAGATGACCCCTGGCTTGTTAGCATTGTTGTCCATTGGAACAATTGGAATTCCGGGCAGCTCATCAGCCGTGACCGCCTCAGATTGCTCCGCCTTTCTCTCCTGCTCGGCCTTTTCCGTTTTCATTTTCTTTGGCGGCTCCTCATCGACTTTCTCCTCCTCCAATTGCTCGTGTTCTTCTTCTTCTTCTTCTTCTCTGTCGTACTTCTCGCCTTTCTTCTTCCTCTTTTGCCCTTTCACTCTGTAAGCACGCACCATTGCTCCTTATCCCCGGCTACAATGCTGTAAAAATGCACAGAAAACTGATAAAAAGAGAAGAGGGACTAAATACTATTGTCACAGAGCAACCCAATACGAAATTCTACAGCAGCTCTAATGGCGGACGAGGCCATAAACGCGAATGCTAAAAATCACGAGCATAAGGGATTAATTGTGCAATTAGGAATTCTGGGCTGCTTACATTTGGGTGGAAATCGAACCTGCGAAGCTCGCTCAACCGAGGATCGGGATTTTGCTGAAGAATTTAGGATGATTTGAACCACAGAAAGAAATGAACCCAGAGAAATTAGGGTTTATGAGGGTTCAAGTGACAATAATTCTCGGATTCATTTGCTACAGTTTCTTTGGGCCTTTCTTGGACTAGGCCTAAAGCCCACTTTCTACACTTAAGCCGAATCTGATATTGCCAAAAACCCAAATTGGAGTCATTCATATGTTTCTTTTTAATGTACTATCACTCTAACGTGGTCCACAGAAATAGTAGTCAATTTAAATGGGCTGATTGTTTGTACACTTTGGACTACTTCAATACTAGTACAACGCCCACACGGCCTAAATTTTTTCCTTAAATTTTAAAATGAATGAGAAAAAATAGTTAAAAATTTAAATATTTTTTATTAAACTATATATATTATTATATATTTAATATGACACTTTTTATTTGTGTGACTTACTTGTGTTATATTATAATAATTTTTTTAACTTACAACATATAACTACATTAAACATAAATATATCAACTGAGAAATAATTTTATTTTTCTAATAAAATTTAATAAATATTATTATTTTTCATTAATATAAAGATAAATATAAATATGGATGTCAAATCGAAGATCATGAAAAGATGATTAATTTGATATATTATATATGTAAAACCGATAAGAAAAACAAAAGTTATCAACTTTTAAAATACATTTATAATTCAATAGCTAATTGAAAGAAACAAATCAAAAGTCATGGATATATTAGTCACTTAGTGTCTCACTATGTAAAATTACAAAAAATTAAAAGGTTATATTAGTATAAGTGATATTAAAATACCTAAGTTAGCTAAATAATATTTATGGAATGTCCGAACATAGATTATTAATTATTAGTATATCAATAATATTTGTCTAAACCTAATTACGAAGCATAATTCTTCGCCGAGTAGGATTCCGAAGCACCAGAAGCAGCCACGTGGGCTCAGCGCATTCAGGAATTATATATAGAAAGGGATATTCTACACACAAAAATAAAAAATAAAAAATAATAATAATAAAAATAATACTAATAATAATATTATATTAACAATATTTTCCCATTTGTGCTTGAGCTCAAGCTCGATTTTTAAGGCATGCCTCAACTCGACCCACCAAAATATACAAATACTTGATATCGACTTGAATTTCGAACTCAACTTTATAAACTGACTCTGTATTGGCAAATATACATAAATTCTATCATATTGGTACAAATCTCATGCTCATATTTTGCTCGAATGCAACTTGAAATTTAAATCAAGACTTCATATTCAAATAAGATTTTTTTTGGATCGGTTTAGTTTTAATTACGTATTCGAATAATTAAACTTATACGACTTGTCAAACATTCGAGCTAATAACATATAAGCTCCAATTTGCTCGAATCCAATTTCGAGATGCTCAAGCTCGCTTCGTGCTCCTCAAACTCGAGCTCGTCTCATTTATTAAAAATTAAAATATTATTAAAGTATAGCTGATTTTTGTTTTTTTGTTTTTAATATAATAATAAATACAAACAAATAATGAAACTAGAATTGTTATATAAATACAAAGGAAAACCGAAAATAGGAGGAGAAAACAAAGTCATCCCTTCTTCTTCCCTTTCATCCCTTTTTCTCCATCTTCCTCCTTCACGCCATCCAAAAACCCTCAGTTTTTCTTGAGTAAATTGAATTTGATTCCCTTACCTAGAAACCCTAGCCCACCATCAGCTGCTTCCTGCTTGCGCGATTACATGTATAGGGGCGTTGAATTTGTGTAGTCAAGCGCGGTTCGTGGTTGAAATTTGCAGATCTGCTGCGTTTTTTTGCTGGGGTAACTTATTCTTGGCTGTTTTTTCGTTTTTTTTTTTTTTTTTTGGGTTATTTGGAGTTTGCTTGTTGATTATACAGCTGTTTCTTGTTATTGCTGAATGTACGACAATTTATGGGTTAGGGTTTTGAATTGATTGTCCCGTATATATTTTGATCGGGAGTTTTGTGTGGTTTGAATTTTTTGTTTGTTTTTGGGCTATTTTTCACGGTTCAATTGAATTGGTTAAATTCTTTTTTGTCAATTGTTTTTTGAAGCTTCGTTTACCTCAGTTATTCCCTTTTCCCTGTACATCCTTACGTATTTCTTGAAAGACGAACCTGTTATATCATATTTTGACTTTAGCCAGGTAGAGTTAGGGTATTAAGTATTGATTTGTTCTGTTACTTCTGTAGAAATTGGATGCCTTGATGGTTCTCCTTAGCCGTGAGTGGCTTGGTTGTATGTACTTTTTATAGTTAGTAAATCTTAAATGCGTGGCATGATTAATTTATCAATTTGTCCGAAATTCAATGTATTACAAGTCTTTATTTAGAAAGTGGTGATGTGGGTGATGAATTTGGTGCCGGTCAATAATTTACATCTTTCGCACCCAGATACACTTTTAGAATGCGGGTACAAAGGTTGAAACGCAATAACGTGCAATGGGTATTTAAAATTTAACTATCTTTTTATTAAGAGTAGATAAATACGACAAAACTTGTTTAGGCGATCTGATATATTACATGCTGAACTTTTTCTCAAGTTGAGTTTAGTAGGTGTCGTCACAAGAAGTGTAGTTGCAATCAGCAAACCTGACATTGAACAAATATCTTCAATATCTTTTGGCTGCTTCTGATCTTGAAGCTGTTGAGATAGGGCAGAAAATCAAATTGTGACCTGTGTACATGTCTTTTTTAGCGGTTACTTAGTATTTTATTTCACATTTTTTTATAGAATATGTGGTGCATGCATGACTTTGGAGGAAACCTAAGTGCATCTTGTACACTTATGAAGATTTTTTATCTCTGTTTTTTAGCCAAACCATTCATTTCCAGTCAATATGTTTTATTGCAGGTAGTTTCGGGTGGATTTAATGTCATATATGCGTGTTGCGGCTGTATATCTTGATTATCTTTTATTTTATGAAAGATGACCATGGTGATGGATAAAGACGAAAAAAATTCAACAAGAGATCGTGTTCAGTGCCTTTTCAACAAGGTATGTGCTCTTATGGTTTGTCATTTTTAGATGGATAAGTTATTTGTTCTGGTTTTGTGCATGTGGAGTAGAATAAATTGTTTGGGTTGACGTTGACTAGAGTCTTGCATATGTGTTGTGCTGATCTGCTTTCTTGGTAGATAACTTAATTGCTATGTGTTCTGCTTCTTCATCTTATTGCAGAATGTTGAGTTGGAGAACAAGCGGAGAAAAGCTGCTCAGGCCAGGATCCCTTCAAATCCTAACACATGGCAGAATATGCGTGAAAATTATGAAGCAATTGTCCTTGAAGACCATGCTTTTTCCGAACAGCATGATGTAGAATATGCTCTGTGGCAATTGCATTATAGGAGGATTGAGGAACTAAGGGCACTCTTCAATGCAGCTCTTGCTTCTGCAGGATCTCAAAATGGGAAAGGTCCTGTTCGTCCCGGACCTGATCGGCTCACGAAGATCCGTTCCCAGTTTAAGACGTTTCTTTCTGAGGCAAGTGGATTTTATCATGATCTGATGCTGAAGATACGAGCAAAGTATGGACTGCCATTGGGATATATTTCTGAGGATTCTGATAATCAGATTTCTATAGCAAAAGATGGAAATAAATCTTCAGAGGTGAAAAAAGGCTTGATATCTTGCCATCGTTGCTTGATTTATCTGGGAGATTTGGCACGTTACAAAAGCTTGTATGGGGAAGGGGATTCTAAAGCCCGGGATTTTGCTGCTGCTTCTAGTTACTATATGCAAGCTTCTTCAATCTGGGCTTCAAGTGGCAATCCGCATCATCAGGTGCTTTATATGTTCTTGTTCTTTTTTTTTTTTTTTTTTAAGGCTATGGCATTTTGTTAATTTATTCAATTGGGCTTTGGTTTAGTTAGTTGTTTCTTGCTGATTAACTTTAAGTCACCCCATGTGCTTCTCAGCTTGCTATACTGGCTGGATATTCTAATGATGAGTTGCTGTCGATTTATCGCTATTTTAGAAGCCTGGCAGTTGAGAACCCTTTCATTACGGCCAGGGATAACTTGATCATTGCTTTTGAGAAGGTAAGTTAGGTATTAAATGGTTGCCGTAAATTGAGTTCATCGGATTTTTACTTCTAATTTATTTTAAAGATGTTATTGGTCATCATTTTTCTACGGTTGCTACACGACTTGGTAACTGTTTCCTGGGAGAAACTGATGTAGAATTAAACCGAAAGTAAATAATTCTGTTCATATCCTTGCTTCACATAGTCAAAATGACATTTGGAACCTGATGATTGCAAATATTTTAGTCATGCAAGTGTAAGCTAGTGTTTGTTATTTTTATGTTATATTCCCCCTGACTCATTTAACAGTTCCTGAAGGATGGTGATGTGTGCCATGTCATTCTGGTATTGGTTGTGTCTGCATTTACTACGAAAGACCTTACATGAGTTCAAGCTAATGTCTGGCATGTTTTTGCAATAGCTGAATATCCATTTTCTTGACAAAGAGAGATTGCGAAATGATGCAGGGACATTAACATGTTCTGTTTTCAAGAGCATTAGAAACGTTTAATCAATAGCTTTCTTTCATTTTGCAGAATCGTCAGAATTATACTCAATTTCTTGGTGATGCTAAGACTGCTACCATGAAGACGACACCTCCAAGGGTTCCTGGGAAAGGAAGAGGCAAAGGGGAAACAAGGTCTTCTTTCAAAGATTGTAAGACTGAGTCTAACATAGTTAAGAAAAAAGCATCGAATAATTTTGAGTTACTCAAAGCTTTTGTGACGCGGTTTGTGAGGCTGAACGGCATTCTCTTTACTCGCACGAGGTTTGTTTTGAACTTTCTAGAGTGTTATTTTTTTTTTTTTCCCCTTCAAAGTAATCATTTACTGACTCTAGTCCTTCTACTTTGATCCCAGCCTGGAGACATTTGCCGAGGTGTTCTTATTAGTTAAAAGTGATTTGTTGGAGCTTCTTTCTTCTGGGCCTCAGGAGGAAGCCAATTTTGGTTCCGATGCTGCTGAGTGTAGACTTGCAACTGTCAGGATGATTGCTATGCTAATATTTACTGTGCATAACTTGAACAGGGAAAGCGAAAGCCAATCTTATGCCGATATACTACAGCGTTCAGTCCTGCTTCAAAATGCCTTTAGTGCAACCTTTGAATTTATGGGCTGTGTTCTTGAACGATGTAGCCAGTTATCTGATCCCTCATCGAGCTACTTATTGCCTGGGATTATGGTTTTTGTGGAGTGGCTTGCCTGTCATCAGGATGTAGCAACCGGGAGTGAAATGGAGGAGAAACAGGTGAACGCCAGGTCCTTCTTTTGGGACAAGTGTGTCTCATTTCTCAACAAGCTTTTGTCAAGTGGGTATGTATATGTCGCTAAAGATGAAGATGAAACATGTTTTTCTAACATGAGCATGTATGACGAGAGCGAGACTGCCAATCGTCTGGCGCTGCCCGAGGACTTCGAGTTGAGAGGGTTTCTTCCTCTTCTTCCGGCCCAACTCATTCTAGATTTTTCGAGAAAGCACTCAATTGGTGGGGATGGAGGTAGCAAAGAAGGGATGGCCCGAGTTCAGAGGATCATTGCAGCTGGAAAATCTCTTGCAAACATTGTCCGAAATGGCCAGGAGAGTGTATATTTCGACACTAAGGAGAAGAAATTTGTGTTTGGTGTTGAGCCTCTGGATGTTGATGATTATTTACTGGAATCCAGTTTGACCGTTAGCTCGGTAGACATTTCTGTGGGGTCCCAAATGACATCAAAGACAAAGATGGGTTTGGAGGATGAGGATGAGGATGAGGTGATTGTTTTTAAGCCGCCAATTACTGAGAAGCATATTGATGATTTCACTTCAACTTATACTACTTTAGGGGTTCCGTCTCCGGTTGTTGGGTTTGGCGATATTAACTCGAGGAACGAGAACAGGTCCTCTGTTGCAAATGATAGTCTTCTCTTACAGGGTCCATTGAGTTCGAGCTTGAGACTTTCCAACACTGTTGCTAACGGCACTCCACACTATCCGCAATCAGTGCAGCCCGACGTGTTGAATTGGCCTGTTGAACACAATCCCATCATGAATAATCTGGCCAACTTAAATTTAGTGGAAAATGGATCCCAACTGAAATTGGAGCTGAAAGAAATGTTTGGAGTCTCTCAACCAACTTCCATTTCCATTCCCTACCCCCAATTTGTTAGTACTGGAAGTAGCCAAAATCATTCCATTCAGATTCCTCAAGCTACCATGCCTTCAAAGTTTGATTCAATTGTAACCTCTGGAGTAGATGGACAATCCGCGAAAATATCTACGAACATGCCACCGGGTCAAAAGAAGAATCCTGTGAGTCGACCAGTAAGACATTTTGGTCCACCACCTGGTTTTGGTTCCTTCCCATCAAAAGCTGCCGAAGAGATATTGTACAACACAGCCTTGAAAAACGAAAATCGCCCAACTGTACCGATGGATGACTACAGCTGGCTGGATGGATACCAGTTGTCCTCAGCAAATCAAAGTGTTGGATTCAGTAGTTCAATGAATCTTGTTGGGCCAAATGGATTCCCTTCTGCGACCCAGAGAAACAGTGAAATGGAGACTACAGCATTTCCTTTCCCTGGAAAGCAAATTTCGAATGTGCAAGTTCAGAGTGAGAAGCTTAAAGGTTGGAATGACCAATTTGGAGGGCATATGAAGCAGTATGTGGATCGTAACCAACAATTTCTGAATGCAAACCAGCAGCCTGCCGGTCCCCCACAGCAGTATCACGGACAGTCTATCTGGGAAGGTCGTTTCTTCGTGTGAGATGATCAAGAGTAGACGTGGAAGGTTAGTTTCTCTCGTTTCTTTTTAATACATTGCATATATCTGCACACACACATACATGCATGTGTGTATGTGTGTGCGCAACACACTTTTATGATCAGTTGGCTGCGCCAAGTATCCTCATCTAACCCGTGTTTTAACGTTTCAGGTTGTGACCTATTTTTTGAAAGCACGTGTCTGTGGTTGGATGCTGTTACTTCATCCTTTGCTGTTGCGGAATGGCCAATGTTTAGTAAGTTTCTATGGCACATGGTTCGTCTGGAGTGTTGCAGGCACCTGCAATTGAATAAGGTCTCTCTCTCTCTCTCTCTCTCTCTCTCTCTCTCTCTGTGTGTGTGTGTGTGTGTGTGTCTGTGTTGGGGGTGGGGGTTACCATGATGACCATGCTTTCCCTTATGTTTTGTTCTGCAATTATCTTATAATCCATTATTTTGTGATTATTGTAAGAAGTCCTTGGTGCTTTCCATTTAAATAGAAAAGGCTGAAGTTGAAAAACTATTTCTCTTTTGGCTTTTAGTGGATTAATTTACTGAAGTATATTTCATGTGACCTTATTTTTCACCTGGCTCTAATCCTAATTCTTCTTTTTTGCTTTTTATTTTTCCTTTCTTCTCTCTTACTATATATCTATTTGTCTTACTTAAAGATGTTCTTCTGGTTTACTCACGCAGCATGGTGCCGAGTTTACCAGATTGGTCGAATGGAGGTTATTGATGCCAATAGGTGAAAGTATGTACGTGAGAAGTTTTTACAAGCTTGTTTGCGTTCTCTGGTTTGAATCAATTGGGGATAAAGTCGTTGAGGCTCACCAGAATGTGGTCGTCAACGATGGGAATTGAAAGTTACTTGAGTATTAGCAAAATCCTAAATATTTTGTGCTCGGTGATGGTTTTCGTCTGAAAGCCCCTTTCTGTTTAGTGTCTGCCGTAAAATGCCATGATGGATAAGGTTTCAGAAAGTGTGAAGACTTACAATGATGTAATAATTATTTGCATTCTGTGCAAACTTTGAAGTTCTGGGCGCGTAGTCTTTTATAAGTGTGAGGTTATATCGTTTATGTTGCTATAGTTGGTTATGAATAAGTATGCGATTACTACAGACGCTTCAAACGGATATTTCAGTTTTTCATAGTTGTCCGTACCTTTTTAAGTATGAATTTAGGATTCTCTAGTATTTTGGTGATGTTTGGTTTTCTGGATTTGCAGTGGTTGTTTTAGTAATTTGAGTGCACTGTTTCAATTTATCCGGTGTGTTTTGATCTACACATGGATGTTAACATCTATCCATATGTGTGTGTTGATTCAAAGGTAATAAACTCGTGTGGATAGTCATGGGATTTAAAAAGGTACTACCAGAATATAACATAGTATATATTGATGAAATAATTCGAAGAAAAATAGAAAATTAGTCCATGCTAATATATGCCTTTGCGAGGAAAAAAAAAAGCTGCAGATTTGACAACAGTGATTAAAATGTGGATTTTTTTTTTCTTTTTTTTTTGGGGGGGGTTTTCATCATGGCCAAGCTAGATCTTAATTGATTTTATTTTTATTACTGATTTTTGAAAGTTCCATGCATGAACAAGTCAACAATGTACGATCTCCCAACAACCATAAGTCTTCACCAAATATTCAAGCACACCATGGAAGAACAAGTTTGAAGACTTCATCAATGGCTAGCCCTTCACACCTCACCAACCCTTCTCATTCACACACATGTTGTCAATGGAGATGTGCTACTTCTTGCCTATAAATAGGCTTCATATTTCATTCATTCAAATCATCCTTGAGAGTGATCAATCAACCTAGAGAGTGTTGAAACACAACCAAGAAAGAGTTGTGGAGTGTTTGAGAGTTTTTTGTTTAGAGTTTGTAAATCTCTTGTTTTTATTCTTGTGAGTAATAGAAACTTGTTTTTATTCTTGTGAGTAATAAAAACTTATTTTTTCTCTCAAATTATGTTTATGATCTTGGGATGATACCACAACAAGTGGTATCAGAGCAAGGTTTGAAGCTTTCAAGCTTTATTTTGATTTTTTCCGAGCTTCTGTAGAAATTCGAGTTTCTGGGTTGTGTTCGAAATTCAATTACGAGGACACCGTTGGATTCGTCTCGTCGAGACGGTCGCGGTGATATCTTACGGGCGAAAAACGGACACCGGAGCTGTCCCGAAAAGCCTTCCGAAGTTCTGAAAAAAAAAAAAAAAATCTGAGGTTGAAGACGATGACGTGTCGCCACGTCATCTGACACATCATCGCCACGTCAGCAAAGAACACTCAGTCAGCAGCCTAGTCAGCTGCCACGTAAACAACCAGTCAATCTCCAGGTCAGCAGTCCAGTCAGCTGCCACATCAGCAAGTCAACGCCACGTCATCGTTTGACTGCCACGTCAACATATATAAAAAAAAAAACTCCCCTCCCCCATTTTCGACTGTTCCGGACGCAACGGTGCTGTCTGTTTTTCAAAATTCAGCTCCGATTGGTCCCAAACAGATCATTAAAGGTGTAAAATGGCCATGGAAGAGTCAACTTCATCTTTTGGAGCTATGATTATGCTCACGGCTACCAACTATACGCTGTGGAAACCTCGGATGGAAGTTTTCCTCAGCTGTAAAGAGCTCTTTGACCTAATAGAGCTGCAGGGTATTAACCCTGATCCGTCCAAGGCGTTAGAATGGAAGAAAATCAACAGAAAAACTATTGGTCAAATCCGACAATGGATTGATCATAGTGTCTTCCATCATGTTGCACAAGAAACCGACGCATATGTCCTTTGGAGGAAGCTGGAGGACATGTACCAGGCCAAGACCGCTCGGAATAAGGCCTTATTGATGAGGCGCTTAGTGAATATGAAGTTGAAAAGTGGAACTTCTGTTGCCGAGCATACCAGTGAGTTTCAGAGCCTGGTAAATCAGCTATCTTGTGTGGAGATGCCGCTTGGAGATGAAATACAATCTCTGCTACTTCTTAGTTCCCTTCCTGATAGCTGGGAAACACTCGTTGTTACTCTCAGCAACTCAGCCTCAAACGGCAAACTTTCCATGTCGGTTGTCAAGGATGCCTTATTCAATGAAGAGGCAAGAAGGAAAGACATGGGCACAGATCAGACCCATGCCCTTGTGATGGAGAATCGAGGAAGACCACAAGGCAAGCAACAAAGAAGCGGTAGAGGGAAGAGCAGGGGTAGAAGCAGGGGGAGGCAATCAGATGATCGGAGATCACATGTGTGCTATCATTGTGGTCTAGAAGGTCATATGAAGAAGAATTGCTATAAATGGCTCGAGGAGCAGGGCAAGAGCAATTCTCAGTCGAAGAATAGTTCTCAGCAGAAGAACAAGGGCAAGAGTGGTGAAACTCTTATCACTGTCTCAGGTGATGTAGCATATTACTCTAACCATGGTGAGACATGCCTTCATGTCTCAAGAGAAGACATGTAATGGGTGGTAGATACTGCAGCATCCTATCACGTTACTCCCAACAGGAAATACTTCACAACATACCAAGCTGGAGACTTTGGATCAGTGAAGATGGGAAATTCCAGCTCCTCTCAAATTGTCGGAATTGGTGATATCCAGGAAACGACAGGAACTGGGAGTACAATCTTGTTGAAGGATGTCAGGCATGTGCCAGATCTTAGGCTGAATCTTTTGTCAGTGGTGGCTCTTGACAAAGAAGGATATGAAAATCACTTCGGCGCAGGCACATGGAAGTTGTCAAAGGGTGTTCTGAAAACCGCCCGAGGACATGTTTGTGGGACGCTGTACAAAACACATTTGAAGATTAGTACAGAAAGTCTCAATGTTGCAGAGGAGCCTTCCCAGGATCTATGGCACAAGAGACTCGGCCATATGAGTGAGAAAGGGCTGACTACCCTGATGAAGAAGGATCTTATCAAGGTTGATAAGAGTGCGGCGATGGGTTCTTGCAGTCATTGTCTGTTCGGCAAGCAGCATAGAGTCTCATTCAATACAAGTTCAACAAAGAGATCAGAGTTGTTAAGCTTGGTACACTCTGATGTTTGCGGTCCCATGGAGGTTGAATCACTGGGTCGAAGCAGATATTTTCTGACTTTCATTGATGATGCTTCTCGAAAGGTGTGGGTATATATCCTGAATACGAAGGACCAGGTGTTTGAGTACTTCAAGGAATTTCACGTCATGGTGGAACGTGAAACAGGAAAGAAGCTGAAATGTCTCCGATCTGATAATGGAGGCGAGTATACTTCCAAGGAGTTCAATGCATATTGCAGGACATATGGCATTCGACATGAGAAGTCAGTACCACGTACCCCTCAGCACAACGGTGTTGCTGAAAGAGTGAATCGGACTATCATGGAGCGTGTCCGAAGCATGATGAATATGGCTAGATTACCAAAGCCATTTTGGGGAGAAGCTGTCAAGACCGCATGTTATCTGATCAACCGATCACCTTCAGTTCCATTAAATTTTGAAGTTCCAGAGAGAATATGGACTGGTAAGGATCCGACATACTCACATCTCAGAGTATTTGGTTGTGTAGCATATGCACATGTATCCAAAGAGCTCAGGAAGAAGCTCGATGCGAGGTCCATCCCATGCATTTTCATTGGTTATGGAGATGAAGAGTTTGGATACAGATTTTGGGATCCAAAGGAGAAAAAGGTGATCAGAAGTAGGGACGTTGAGTTCCAAGAAAATTTGACAATAGAAGATATCGAAAAGCCCAAGATGTCTCAGAAGTCAAATGTGGGTGCTCAAGTTTCAGATGAAGCACCAGAATTGTTCCGGAGAAACAATGAAGATGATGTACCAGAAGAAGACGAGGAGACGGAGGAGAGTGCAGAGCAAGGGGAGCAACAACCCATCTTGTCAGAGCAAGGGGAGCCACAACCCATTTTGCCAGACACCAATGTTGGAAGTTCTTCTCAGATGATTCTACCTACTCGTAGATCTGAACGGGGTCATATTGTTGGAGTAGTATACCCGGCGTTCCAATCAAATTGGACGTATTCTACTTGTAA
>CACSLK010034598.1:21637084-21648862 GCA_902706635.1 Striga hermonthica
ATCTTTGCACCAGTTGTCAAGATGACCTCAATTCGAGTCATACTTGGCTTGGCAGCTTGTATGAATTTGGAGCTTGAACAGATGGATGTGAAGACAGCTTTTCTTCACGGAGATTTGAATGAAGAAATCTATATGCAGCAGCCAGAAGGTTTTGAGGTTTCAAGTGAGAACCTCGTGTGCAAGCTATCGAAAAGCTTGTATGGTCTAAAGCAAGCACCAATGCAGTGGAATAAGAAGTTTGACTCATGCATGAAGAGTCAAGGTTGCAAAAAGACTACTGCAGATGAGTGTGTTTACATCAAAAGATACTCAAATGGGGCTTTCATAGTTCTTCTACTGTACGTCGACGACATGTTGATCGTTGGGAATGATGCGGAGAAGATACGTCAGCTGAAGAAAGAACTTTCCAAGTCTTTTGATATGAAAGATTTAGGAAAGGCTCAACAGATTCTTGGGATGCAGATTACTCGAGACCGAGAGAACGACAAGTTATGGCTATCTCAAGAGAAGTACATTGAACGAGTACTTGAAAGATTCAATATGAGTGATGCTAAACCAGTGAGTATTCCACTTGCGAATCATTTCAAGTTGAGCAAAAGATCATGTCCAACATCCAAGGAAGAGATGGGGGAGATGTCTGCAGTGCCATACTCTTCAGCAGTTGGAAGTCTGATGTATGCAATGGTGTGTACAAGGCCAGATATTGCTCATGCAGTGGGTGTAGTGAGTCGTTTTCTTTCTAACCCCGGGAAGGAGCATTGGGAGGCTGTCAAATGGGTTCTCAGATACTTGAAGGGTACTTCTAAGTTATGTCTTTGTTAAGGGGGAGCTGATCCAGTCTTGGAAGGATATACTGATGCTGATATGGCCGGAGATATCGATTGTAGAAAGTCTACTTCGGGCTATGTCTACACTTTTGCAGGGGGAGCAATTTCTTGGCAATCAAGATTGCAGAAGTGTGTTGCTTTATCCACAACAGAAGCTGAATATATTGCTGCCACTGAAGCTGGTAAAGAAATATTGTGGCTAAAGCGCTATCTCCAAGAACTCGGGATTAAGCAGAAAGAGTACAAGGTATATTGTGATAGTAAAAGTGCTATTGACTTAAGCAAGAACTCTATGTACCATGCCCGCACAAAGCATATTGATGTTCGGTATCACTGGATACGCAAGAAGATTGATCAACAGCTGTTGAAACTAGTGAAGATCAATACGAAGGAGAATCCATCAGATATGTTGACAAAAGTGGTTACACTGGACAAGCTTAAGCTATGCAGAGACATAGTAGGAATGCTTGTTCGGAACTTGCATGGAAAGGGAAGAATTGAAAGTTCCATGCATGAACAAGTCAACAATGTACAATCTCCCAACAACCATAAGTCTTCACCAAATATTCAAGCACACCATGGAAGAACAAGTTTGAAGACTTCATCAATGGCTAGCCCTTCACACCTCACCAACCCTTCTCATTCACACACATGTTGTTAATGGAGGTGTGCTACTTCTTGCCTATAAATAGGCTTCATATTTCATTCATTCAAATCATCCTTGAGAGTGATCAATCAACCTAGAGAGTGTTGAAACACAACCAAGAAAGAGTTGTGGAGTGTTTGAGAGTTTTTTGTTTAGAATTTGTAAATCTCTTGTTTTTATTCTTGTGAGTAATATAAACTTGTTTTTTCTCTCAAATTATGTTTATGATCTTGGGATGATACCACAACAATTTTTGGCTATTTTCCTCAATGCTTTTGCATGTAGTTTGGTTTGTGGATGTTGAGAATTGAACAGGAATTGTCCGTGATGCTCCACATCACTGTCATTAGAAAACATTGTTTTAAATAGTTCGCTATAGCTTGCGATGTTTTTTTTTTTTTTTTTTTAAAAAAATCGCAACTAACTTAATATATTTACCGTTTTTCTCAAAAGCTTACGCGAAATGTTGAAATGACACGTTTTTATGTTATTTAGCTTAATATATTTAGCGTTTTTTCTAGAAAGTTTACGCGGAATGCTGAAATGACACGTTTTTATGCTATTTTATCTACTGTGCTTTATATTTCTACAATGATATTTAGATAATAAAATATTCAAACACTAGTACAATTTAGAAATTAGAGTCGTATGTTTAACTAACAACTAAAAACTAAAACTTTTGATAACAATTTCAAATTAAAAGTTTGAAAATGTAAAGTCCTAAGTTTAATAGGGTAACATTTATCGGTCTAGTTCTATTTTATCATTTTATTTGGTGGTATTTGACATGTAAATTAAATATTGAACAATTCAGATCTAATTGTTAAAATTAAGTTGTAGTTAAATTAAAAAATTAATAAAATGTGCATACTAAGAATCAAACTATCACTAACCTTATTAATTTTTGTTGTTTGTTTGTAACTTGAAAATGCTACAAGTACATAACAAATGTACATAGAGGTGTATATAACACTCACATGGGTGGGGTCCACTTGATTTTTTATTTTTGGTTGGTCCCACTCAATGTGAGTGTTATGTATATCCTTATATACAATATTATGTACCTATAGCATTACTCTTTTAACTTATAGTATATTCGCTTTATTATTTAAATATTCATATAACAATATTTATATTATGTTCATTGCATATGGAGCTGGAAGAGTCATTGTTGACAATTCTCCTGGCATAGTGCTAATAATGGACTAGATCAAAATGGCTCAATTAAATTCTAGTGCTTCTTCTATTAGTGAAGTTTCTATAAAATATATATCAAACGACGCAACGCACCTTGGATCACTATGGAAACAACCTCCTTGTATAATTACAAAGGTAAGGTCTGCAAACAACTGACCCCCCCAGACCTCAACCTGTTGGGAATATACTGGGTATGTTGATGTTGATGTTGATGTTGATGATAACAATATTTACATTAAACATTTGTAGGAAATAATTTTTAAATATTATTTTTGAATTCATTCAAATACTATGATAATTGTTGGAATCAACCATTTTGTTTTGGTATATATGTATGTACATATGTAAATATATAATATTTCTATAAAAATAACTTTTATAGACAAATAGCTTACACAAGACGCAAATATATTAACGTTACGCAATATAAAAGCAAAACCCGACGCAATAAGCTTTACGCGTTTTAAAACACGGTTAGAGAATAAAGTAACAAGGTTTACTAAATATAAATATATTATTTATTTAAAAATATTAGAGTTGTCGGGTATATAAATACACTTAGACATGGCCACAATGCGGGCCAGATTACGGCCCGGCCCGACGGGCCACCGGGTAGGGTTTCGAAGACCCTGAACGACCCGGGTCTGGATCTGACCACATAAAAATATATAATAAAAAAGATAAATTTAAAAAACAATGTATTTTATGTGCTGGCACGGGCTCGGCCCGGCCCAACCCGTCGGGCCAATGTCGAAAAAAACAAGACCCTTGACCAGCCCGTTTGAAATCCGAGCCGGGCCCGGACCCTTGGCTAATGGGTTTGACCGGGCCGGTTCCGTGTCGGGTCCGGGCTGGGTGACCCGGTCGTTTGGTATGATCTTACAGAACCTATGTGCCTAACTTATTTTAGTCACGGATTAATTCGGGTTAGTGTCTACTCTTCGGGGAACTTTGGTCTAGTAGTTATTTCCATTAAATGGAAAATAATTAAATAATTTAAACTAATTTATTATGTTATAATTACTACTAATACTAAGGCTATGTTTGGTAAAACCAGCTGATACGCTAGCTGATAGCTTATAGCTTATCAGTAATTTTTTAGCTTATAGCTTATAGCTTATGACTTATTAGTTGATAAGCTAGCTTATATGTTAAAAGTGTTTGGTAAAATTAGTTGATAAGCTAGCTGAAATAAAAAATTCAACTAGCTTATTTGAAAAGCTACCTAATGAAGCTTATCAAATAAGCTCGAGCTTTTTAAATAAGCTCGTCCTACCAAACGAGGCTTATTTAAATACAGGAATTTTATAAGCTAATCAAATAAGCTATAAGCTAGCTTATTGGTCTACCAAACATAGCCTAACTAATTATAAATTTATATTAAATAGTATGTGAAAGTTACATACTTATAAAAAATTGTATTGCAATTTTTTTTTCCTTTAAGATACTTATTCTACAATAAATATTATTTTCCGTCTTATCAATCGAGTTTTTTCTAATATTAGTTAATTGATATAAGTATCACAATTAAACTCCTTGAAATTACACAAACTAGTATCCGACCTGTGCATTTGCACAGATGTAGATAAAGTATTGTGAGTTATTTATATGCATTATTTTTCTTCACCTTTATGCTGACCAAATTTATAATTAAAAGAGTTGGAATATTTTTTTTTTATATTGCGTTTATTTGATTGAATGTAACGTATATTTTGGTATGTCTTTTTTTGAGATTTATTATTTATTTAGGAATTTCAAATATGCTTTTTATTTAAAAAAATAATTTAAATGTAACTACAATAATAACATCTGATCACATTATATGGTCAATACATTATATTGTCAACTGTCAGTAATCAAAAGTTTAAAATTATTTTTGTAATTTTAAAGTGATTAGTGTTGATTATTTAATAATTAAATAAAGATTAAATACATCAAAAGTAACGGTTTTTGGAGGGAAAATGGTTAAATTGCCACATAGGTAAAATTTAATAGGTTTTATTATATGCTATTAGCTAGTAATTATATATATATATAGATAATTATTATAACAATAATAAAAATAATTTGTAATGCTTTTCGAACTAATTAATTGTATGGTCCGTCTAAATTATAAAATTACACCGTCCATTAAAAATGATGTCATCAATATAAATATTCACACGAAAGTTAAATAATTTATATTAATATTGGATATTTGTATATATTAAAAATTTTAAAATTTATAATATATAATTTTTTATTTGTCTTTTTGCATGTGCACATGACACGAATATAGTACATAATTAAATTGCACTCTGACTGTATCGATTGACCTTGGTGGTTGGATCTGTGATTCGGAAGGTCTGTGTTAGGCTGCATTTGCCTCCAACAATCGGGATCCTTTTCCCCAGAAACAGCCGAAGCATTGACTTTCCGTTTTGGACTTCGATTTGCATTTGATTCAGGATTTATGCTTCAAACCACCAAAACTGACGCTACTTCTATCATCTTTGGTATCTCAGACCAACATTCTAATGATCTTTTGCACAATGTCTTCTCTGATACAGTTGATCTGTTGAAGTTGTTGAATTGTGGGAATTGTAGTCATGTTAGTCATGAGCACAATGTTATAGCTCATAATATAGCTAAATGGGCTATTCGATCGACGAATCCTTTTTGTGGAAAGATTGTCTTGAGTCTTTTCTAGCTCCTTTCTTTCAAACTGTATCGTTGAACGGTTGATTGAATAATATCATGTTATTAGAAATTCTAGGGAGCCAACAGTTGGCTCCCTTATGGGCCAACACCCAATTAAATTGCTCTATGTGGGGATGTCCCACATGGGCTTTATGTGGGACATCCCCACATGGAAGAATTTAATTGGGTGTTGGCTCCCTAGAAGGACTGATCATGTTATTATCAAGAAAAAAAAATTGCACTCGACTATTTTTTTTTTAATACGAAAATTTTGTTTTCATAGAGCATGTTTGGTAAATAGCTTATTCGATAAGTTTTTTGGGCCGAAAACTCTAATTTAGAAAAGGCTCATTAGAGCAGCGTTTTGGGGATAGAGGATTCACAAAAATCATTTACTTGGAACTTTTTAATTTGTATTATTTATTTTACAATTCTACATTGGTTTAAAAAAAAAATATATTTATAAATTACCAACTAAAGAATATTAAATGTTTTAATATATTATTATTAAAAGAATACACCTTAAATAATAAAATGTCTTTATTAGTCATTATGCAATGTCAAACAACTATAAGCTTTCAGCTATTTATCAAACACTTATTTAAAAATTGCTAATGCAATTCGCTGATCAAATCAGCTAACATAATCCGCTATCCGCTGATACAATCCGCTATCCGCTATCACCATCAAGAGATAGGCCCAGTGGACCCCACGCACTGGATCATGACCGGCGTATGTATTCGTTAGATTGCCTGACGCATCAAAATTTAACCCCAAATGACTCCAAATTCTTTTTCTCTCCCAAAATAAAAATGCCTCCTTTATCGAGGATGATGCGTTCCAATTTTCCCTTTTTTTTTTTTTAAAGTTTTTGGAATAATTATCCGGCAGTAATGGTGATTCTGTAGGAGCCCAGTTTTAGTGTGGATTTTTTGCTCTTCGTGTGCAGAGAGCAGGAACAGTGACCTACAGATTTAGAATTTTTCATATAATTTGCTTTTATTTTTTCCCCTTTTTTTCTGGATTAAATGTCTGAATTGGTTGCTCGAACTGGCCGGCATCAGCAGCGTTACGAGGATGGCTACCGTCTTATTGCTGGGTATTTATTTATTTTATTTTATTTTCAGTTTCTATGCCCTTTTTCATGTGTACACATATTTGTTTGTTTGTGTGTGTGTGTGTGTGTCTTTGTACATCTTTTACATATGAACATATGTATGTCTCCATGCATGATTATGTGTGGATTGGTGTTTGTTTGTACGTGGGATTTTGTTTCTGTGTTCCCAATTGAGGTAAGGTGGAGCTCCTGGAGTTGGTTTTTGGGGTGTGTTCAGTGACCTTAATTATGTGCGTGTGTGTGCGTGTACATCTCTACTTATGCATTTATGTGTAAATGGGTGTTTGTTTGCTTGTGGGATTTTGTTTTTGTGTTCCCAAATTGGTATAGAACTACTGAAGTTGGTTTTGGAGTGTGCTCAGGGAGCTTAATTGTTTGTGTGTGTTTGTAATTGAGAAAATGTAAAACTTGTAATTTTGGACTGTGGAGTGCTTGGCTTTTAGTTAAAAATAGGATAAAAATTAAGGGAAGTTTTGGGATGAAGTATTGTGATATTAAACTCATGGTATTTTTTTTCCAAGAGGCAGGGTGTTTATGTTTTACTGCTGTTGCTTTGTGAGAAATTTGTGTAAATGAATATATGTGTGTTGTTGTATCATCCCAAGATCATAAACATGATTGAGAGAAAACAAGTTTCTATTACTCACAAGAATAAAAACAAAAGATATACAAACTCTAAACAAAAAAACTCTCAAACACTCCACAACTCTTTCTTGGTTGTGTTTCAACACTCTCAAGGTTGATTCATCACACTCTTGGATGATTTGAATGAATGAAATGAGTAGCCTATTTATAGATATGAATTAGCACACCACCATTGACAAAATGGTGTGTGTAAAGGGAAGTTTGGTGGAAGGAAGATGGCTAGTTTGGTTCTTCATTTGTGTGCTTCAACAATGGTGTGCTTATGGTAGTTGTGCATGGAACTTTCAATTCTCCCATTTCCATGCAAATTCTGAACAAACATTCCTACTATGTCTCTGTATAGCTTAATCTTATCCAGTGTAACCACTTTTGTCAACATATCTGATGGATTCTCGTTCGTATTGATCTTCACTAGTTTCAACAGCTGTTGATCAATCTTCTCGCGTATTCAATGATACCGAACATCAATATATTTTGTGCGGGCATGGTACATAGAGTTCTTGCTTAAGTCAATAACACTTTGACTATCACAATATACCTTGTACTCTTTCTGCTTAATCCCAAGTTCTTGGAGATAGCGTTTTAGCCACAACATTTCTTTACCAGCTTCAGCGACAGCAATATATTCAACTTTTGTTGTGGATAAAGCAACACACTTCTGCAATCTTGATTGCCAAGAAATGTCTCCCCCTGCAAAAGTGTAGACATAGCCCGAAGTAGATTTTCGACAATCAATATCTCCAGCCATATCAGCATCAGTCTATCCTTCCAAGACTGGGTCAACTCCCCCGTAACAAAGACATAACTTAGAAGTACCCTTCAAGTATCTGAGAATCCATTTGACAGCCTCCCAATGCTCCTTCCCGAGGTTAGAAAGAAAACGACTCACTACACCCACTGCATGAGCAATATCTGGCCTCGTACACACCATTGCATACATCAGACTTCCAACTGCTGAAGAGTATGACACTGTAGACATCTCCCCCATCTCTTCCTTGGATGTTGGACACGATCTTTTGCTCAACTTGAAAATGATTCGCAAGTGGAATACTCACTGGTTTGGCATCACTCATATTGAATCTTTCAAGTATTCGTTCAATATACTTCTCTTGAGATAGCCATAGCTTGTCGTTCTCTCGGTCTCGATTAATCTGCATCCCAAGAATCTGCTGAGCATTTCCTAAATCTTCCATATCAAAAGACTTAGAAAGTTCTTTCTTCAGCTAATTTATCTTCTCTGTATCATTCCCTACGATCAACATGTCGTCGACGTACAGTAGAAGAACTATGAATGCCCCGTTGGAGTATCTTTTGATGTAAACACACTCATCTGCAGTAGTCTTCTTATAACCTTGACTCTTCATGCATGAGTCAAACTTCTTATTCCACTGTCTTGGTGCTTGCTTCAGACCATACAAGCTTTTAGATAGTTTGCACACGAGGTTCTCACTTGAAACCTCAAAACCTTTTGGCTGCTGCATATAGATTTCTTCATTCAAATCTCCGTGAAGAAAAGCTGTCTTCACATCCATCGGTTGAAGCTCCAAATTCATACTTGCTGCCAAGCCAAGTATGACTCTAATTGAGGTCATCTTGACAACTGTGCAAAGATCTCGTCAAAATCAATCCCTTTCTTCTGCTGAAAGCCTTTGACAACTAATCGAGCTTTGTGTTTCACCACTTGTCCATTTGCATCTTTCTTCAGCTTGAACACCCAATTGTTTTTCAAAGCCTTTTCCCTTCTGGAAGTTTAACAATCTCATAAGTTTGATTTTTCTGCAGAGAATCTAACTCTTCCTGCATCGTAGCCATCCATTTTTCTTTATCCTTATGAGATATGAGATATGGCTTCTTGAAAACTCTCTGGTTCTCCATCTTCTGTCAATAGAAGGTATTCAGATGATGAGTACCTTTTTGATGGTATATGACCTCGTTCAGATTTACGAGTGGGTAAAGCTATCTGAGAAGAACTTCCAACATTGGTGTCTGACAAAATGGGTTGTGGCTCCTCTTGCTCTGGCAAGATGGGTTGTTGCTCCCTTTGCTCTGCACTCTCTTTTGTCTCCTCCTCTTCTTATGGTACATCATCTTCATTGTTTCTCCGGAACAATTCTGGTGCTTCATCTGAAACTTGAGCACCCACATTTGACTTTTGAGACATCTTGGACTTTTCGATATATTCTATTGTCATATTTTCTTGGAACACAACGTCCCTACTTCTGATCACTTTTTTCTCATTTGGATCCCAAAATCTGTATCCAAACTCTTCATCTCCATAACCAATGAAAATGCATGGGATTGACCTCGCATCGAGCTTCTTTCTGAGCTCTTTGGATACATGTGCATATGCTACACAGCCAAATACTCTGAAGATGTGAGTACATCAGATCCTTACCAGTCCATATTCTCTCTGGTACTTTAAAATTCAATGGAACTGAAGGTGATCGATTGATTAGATAACATGCGGTCTTGACAGCTTCTCCCCAAAATGGCTTTGGTAATTTAGCCATATTCATCATGCTTCGGACACGCTCCATGATAGTCCGATTCATTCTTTCAGCAACACTGTTGTGCTGAGGGGTACGTGCTATTGACTTCTCGTGTCGAATGCATATGTCCTGCAATATGCATTGAACTCCTTGGAAATATACTCGCCTCCATTATCAGATCGGAGACATTTCAGCTTCTTTCCTGTTTCACGTTCCACCATGACGTGAAATTCCTTGAAGTACTCAAACACCTGGTCCTTCGTATTCAGGAAATATATCCACACCTTTCGAGAAGCATCATCAATGAAAGTCAGAAAATATCTGCTTCCACCCAGTGATTCAACCTCCATGGGGCCGCAAACATCAGAGTGTACCAAGCTTAACAACTCTGATCTCTTTGTTGAATTAGTATTGAATGAGACTCTATGCTGCTTGCCGAACAAGCAATGACTGCAAGAGCCCATCGACGCACTCTTATCAACCTTGATAAGATCCTTCTTCATCAGGGTAGTCAACCCTTTCTTACTCATATGGCCAAGTCTCTGGTGCCATAGATCCTGAGAAACCTCCTCTGCAACATTGAGACTTTCTGTACTGATGTTCAAATGTGTTTTGTACAGCGTCCCACAACCATGTCCTCGGGCAATTTTCAGAACACCTTTTGACAACTTCCATGTGCTTGCGCCAAAGTGATTTTCATATCCTTCTTTGTCAAGAGACACCACTGACAAAAGATTCAGTCTAAGATCTGGCACATGTCTGACATCCTTCAACAGGATTGTACTCTCGGTTCCTGTCGTTGCCTGAATATCACCAATTCCGGAAATTTCAGAGGAGCTGGAATTTCCCATCTTCACCGATCCAAAGTCTCCAGCTTGGTATGTTGTAAAGTATTTCCTGTTGGGAGTAACGTGATAAGATGCTGCAGTATCTACCACTCATTCAATGTTTTCTCTTTAGACATGAAGGCACATCTCACCATGGTTAGAGCAATATGCTACATCACCTGAGACAGTGATAAGAGTTTCACCACTTTTGCCTTGTTCTTCTGCTGAGAACTATTTTTCGGCTGAGAATTGCTCTTGCCCTGCTCCTCGAGCCATTTATAGCAATTCTTATTCATATGACCTTCTAGACCACAATGATAGCACACATGTGATCTCCGATCATCTGATTGTCTCCCCTTGCTTCTACCCCTGCTCTTCCCTCTACCGCTTCTTTGTTGCTTGCCTTGTGGTCTTCCTCGATTCTCCATCACAAGGGCATGGGTCTGATCTGTGCCCATGTCTTTCCTTCTTGCCTCTTCATTGAATAAGACATCTTTCACAACGGACATGGAAAGTTTGTCGTTTGAGGCTGAATTGCTGAGAGTAACAACAAGTGTTTCCCAGCTATCAGGAAGGGAACTAAGAAGTAGCAAAGATTGCATTTCATCTCCAAGCGGCATCTCCACACAAGATAGTTGATTTACCAGGCTCTGGAACTCACTGGTATGCTCGGCAACAGAAGTTCCACTTTTCAACTTCATATTGACTAAGCGTCTCATCAATAAGGCCTTATTCCGAACGGTCTTAGCCTGGTACATGTCCTCTAGCTTCTTCCAAAGGTCATATGCGTCAGTTTCTTGTGCAACATGATGGAAGACACTAGTGATCAATCTATTGTCAGATTTGACCAATAATTTTTCTATTGATTTTCTTTCATTCTAACGCCTTGGACGGATCAGGGTTAATACTCTTCAGCTCTATTGGGTCAAAGAGCTTTTTACAGCTGAGGAAATCTTCCATTTAAGGTTTCCATAGCGTATAATTGGTAGCCGTGAGCATAATTCATAGCTCCAGAAGATGAAGTTGACTATTCCATGTCCATTTTACACCTTCAATGATCTGTTTGGGACCAATCGGAGCTGAATTTTGAAAAATAGACAGCACCGTTGCGTCCGGAACAGTCGAAAATGTGGGGGGGGGGGGGCTTTTTTTTTTATGACGTGGCGGTTAACTATGATGACGTGCCAGTTGACTGGACTTCACCTGCTGACGTGGCAGGTGACTGGACTGCTGGTGTGACAGGTGACTGGATTGCAAACGTAGCAGATGACTGGGTCTCCACCTGCTGATGTCGATGACGTGTCAGCTGATGTGGCGACACGTCATCATCTTCTTCCCCATATTTTTTTTT
>CACSLK010034598.1:21648883-21661904 GCA_902706635.1 Striga hermonthica
TCAGAACTTCAGAAGGCTTTTCGGGGCAGCTCCGGTGTCCGTTTTCTGCCCGTAAGATATCACCGCGACCGTCTCGACGAGACGAATCTAACGGTGTCCTCGGAATTGAATTTCGAGCACAGCGCAGAAACTCGAAATTTCTACAGAGCCTCGAAAAATTTCGAAAATAAGCATAAATGCTTCAAACTTGGCAAGTGGTATCATCCCAAGATCATAAACATGGAGAGAAAAACAAGTTTCTATTACTCACAAGAATAAAAACAAGAGATTTACAAACTCTAAACAAAAAACTTTCAAACACTCCACAACTCATTATTGGTTGTGTTTCAACACTCTCAAGGTTGATTGATCACACTCTTGGATGATTTGAATGAATGAAATGAGTAGCCTATTTATAGATATGAATTAGCACGCCACCATTGACAAAATGGTGTGTGAAAAGGGAAGTTTGGTGGAAGGAAGATAGCTAGTTTGGTTCTTCATTTGTGTGCTTCAACAATGGTGTGCTTATGGTAGTTGTGCATGGAACTTTCAATGTGAAGCATATGCGATTGGTTAATTTACTTTGGGTTTATCTCATTGATTAGTATTCTTGTTCAAATATTTGTATTTGGTATTTGGGGTTCTAGTTGGACTCCCGAGCATTTATCTTTCTTTTCGGTTATGGGACCAATTGATTAGGATCTGAATTCATCACATAGTACCTGTTCTAATCAGCAGTCATTTTCCAGATGTATTCCCTTCAGATATAGGAACGTGAAAGAAAATGGTGATGGCACGCATGAGAATATGGTTGAAGTTCTAATGATCAGCTCAACTGGGGGACCCGGCCTTGTATTTCCGAAGGTTAGTATTTTCGGGCATTTGTATATGGTTGAAGTTCTAATGATCAGCTCAACGGATTGCATTTCCCCTTTTGCTGGTTGTGAAGTCCTTTTGTGGTAGCATTGATTTTTATGACTCCTTTTTTTTGTGATATAACGGTAATGCGCATGAAAAAACCTACTTTGTGTTTTTGTTATTATAAGAATACGAGGGACTCCTCATTGCTTATTGGTCAAAGTAGCTCTTCAGAATTAGATGGTGAAGACAATTGTTGTCTTTATTTTATTTTGTTATACACCTTGTTGCATCAATTTTCTGTTTATCTATTTTGGGCAACAAACGTGTTCTAAAAGTCGCTAGGCGCTCGACCAGCGCCTAGCGCCTAGAGCGCCTAGGCGGGGCTTAGAAATCAATATGAAATACCTTATTTTCTATTTATTTTAACTCCCTACAAAATAAAACTATCTCAACTTATAATAAATCGACACACCTAAGTCTAAATAATAATTCTAGTATATTTTAAAGAAAACAAGATAACAAAATAATGTTTTAGTATTTAAAAAAATTAAAAAAAATTGAAAAATTGCGTCTAAGCCCGCCTATGAGCGCTTAGGTCCGCCCGCCTAACCGCCTGGCAGCCGAGCCCGCCAAGTCCGCCTAGGAGCTCCTAGGCCGCCTAGGCGCCTGACCTATTTTTTCTGCCGATTTGTTCAAATCGAAGCGCCCGGGCACCGCCTAGCTCCTAGGCGCTGTCTAGGCCGATTTTTAGAGCATAGCAAATTTCTATTTACTCTGAAAAGCTGTAAGTGGCTTACAACATTTAGTATGTTCACTTAGATGAAACGTGGTGCCTGCAAAAAGTTGGGATAGTTTTCTATATTTGGTGGCATTTGTATATCGGTTTTTTGAGCTTTCTTGCAACAGTGAAGTATGTATGTGCATTGTAATCCTACACAGTATTGAAGCTTCTATATGATGCTTGTCTCTTTACATCTTTGGATTCTATTTTTGAAATAAAAGATCGTCATAAGCTACCGGATATTATGCCTTTAGTTCTGCATTTCTCTTTTCCTTTTCCCTTGGGTATCCTCCATAAACGTGGCAGATTTTTTTTTTAATTGCTCATTATAATTGTTATCGATATTTGCTTTCTGAATAGGGCGGATGGGAAAATGATGAAACAGCTGAGGAGGCAGCAGAAAGAGAAGCCATGGAAGAGGCTGGCGTTCGAGGAGATTTAGTGGTAATAATAGTATAGCCTTCGTTACATTTTCATTTTCAAGGCCTAAACTGGTCGATACGAATGTGCATTTAGTTTTTGGTGTCTGACTTATTTTACTATACTGTACTCTGTCAATGTGAGTTGTACAGTGGTTAAGAAGCTCTATATTTTTTTGTTGATTATGGAGAAAAGATTAGTATATAGTACCTGAAATATTTATTGCTCTCCATTTTCAGCATTTTCTGGGTTCCTATCCTTTCAAGAGCAAAACACTACTGGATGAGTACAGCCCGGAAGGCTTGTGCAAAGCTGCCATGTACGGACTGCATGTGAAGGAGGAGCTCGAGTGCTGGCCCGAAAAAAGCCACCGGGAAAGAAGTTGGCTCACGATATCTGAAGCCATTGGATGTTGCAGGCATGCATGGATGCGTGAGGCTCTCGAGAAAGGCTTTTCAAGTTGGTTTGCTGATGGCATGGCCCACACATTGTCAACAAAGGGTTTCTCTAATTCGTCGTCCAATCAATTTCTTTGACTTTTTTTTTAGTTTTTATTTCAATTTTGTTTGAATTTTCAATATTTTTTTTTTTTAAATAAAAAAAAAAAATCTAGAACTTGTTTGAATTTTCTCTTTTTTTGATGCCTGATTTGTTTGTAGACATTATCCTTTCTTTAGAGGAAAAGGGAAATTAAGGGTATTATACAAAGTCCTTTTGGATTTAGGGGTTCAAATTTTCTTCATTTTCTATGAGGATCTTTTGGCTTTTATATCCTAGAGAGAGGTCCTTCAACCATTTTCACCAATTGTTAATATCAGCTCAAGTACTCAACAATGTTGAATGCATGAATAACCTAAATCTATCATCTAAACAAAAGTAAGATCAGAAAACCTATTACGGTCCTCGTCATCGTTCCTCGTCATCAGCCATTCAAAAATTCTGTGAGAGCTACAAACTCATCCGGACCTGCTTATGCTTCCATATATCTCTACACGATATGCAAAATGTGATAAATGACAACATTACTGTCAAATAATTTAAGCATGGCTCGTTTGACCTATTGCTCGTGCTTAACACGTGCCTTTAATATTCCGGGTAGAGGGGTAGAGTGGGGTGGCCTACTGATTGAATTTGACCTGGATTTATGAGCCATTTGGGATTGATACATGTCGACCATGCTCGAGCTCTCGCCTCTACTGGTCTGAATATATTGTGGCGCACCGTTATTTTGTGGTTTTCCACACAACTTCATTGCCTTCAGAACGTAATTATCATCGTGCAGCTCAAAAGGGGTGCTGCAGTTACGATAAATACAGCAAGTGTGTCAGAGATATGAAACAAATATCACCAAAAAAAGAGCAATTTAAAAATACAGAAAACCTTGATATTGTATTTGTTCACCAATTTCCCCCCTTGATATTTGTATTATGTTGGTTATTGAACGAACAATTAAAAAAATTGAAAATTCTTGGATAGTCGATGATATGTGATTTTCACAATCGAATACAGGTAATTTTTCTAAACCCTTACCTACTAAAATCAAAATGCACCAGCTGCATGTCTTCTGATATTTCCACCTCCACCGTAGCATGAGGGCGGGTCTAACAGTGACATTAAAAAAGAAAAAAAAAAAAAAAAAAAAATCAACCACAAGCATGAGAAATGATTCAGAAACCTCAATTCGAAAAAATGGGTTGTACAAGTCACTGGCAAATTATGCAGCATGCAATGATATAAATGAACAAAAACAACCACTCCAACTGTACCTTGACCAATATGAAAGGCAATGCAACTCCACCATTCGGAGCATTTCCCGAGCCATACAGTTGCTTATTGCGCAGTACGAGTTTTTGAAGACCAATGTACTGCAGCAAAAACATCGGTTGGAAGATAATTACAAATGAACCAAATATACTTTTCTTCGAAGATAATTCATGATTTTTGTTTTATTTAGGCCAGATCTCAAGGGTAGGTTTTGTAATTAAACCTAAACCAACTTCCTGAGAAACGAAAAATCATTAGTAGTTCTTACTTGTTCCTCAAGCTCTTCCAGATAAGCTGCTTTCTTCTCAATGCGATTTCGAAGTCCAAGACGTTCGGCCTGCAAGCAAGTGCATACAAACCAAGGACTAAATGATGTGGATAAACCTATTTTGAATATTGAGAAATACTTCTTGACGGAATCAAAAGCTTTAAAAGGAGAAAAAAGGCCAAAAGAAAATAAGGTAACATATATCTAACCTTGAATTCATCAATGTCATCCAAACTAGTCCGTGGTAGACCTTTCCACTGTATCTCCTTTTTATCTTTAGAGATAATATCCATAGCCATTAGCACGTTTAGAGCATCATATACTCTTCGACGTATGTTTTTCTCATCATATTGTTGCTGTTGTATTTATTAGAAAAAATAAAATTGCAACTTAAATATTAAGATCTCGCAGCAACTGCATGAATGGAATATATTGCGATAACAGGAGCTACAAAAAAACCTGGTCGGGTGATGAAAGGTCGTTGCAAGGTTCAGTGAATTCGGCAACCAGTGCATCAGCCACCTGAAAGACATGATTTATGCCATTACCAAGCACTTTAACTATGACAAAGGTGTTCTCCACATGAGTGTGAGAAAAATGATAAATTTCAAATAACTCCAAATGGAAGACAGTTGAGATGAAAGTGCAAAACAATTGAAAGTATAAGACATATAATCCACAAATCATATTAACGGAAAGAAATAAAGAAAAAGGAGAAAAAGAAACCAAGAAGTAAAAACCCTGATAAAAGATGTTCAAACGAGTCTTTGTGGTTTTAAACGTTAAGCTAGCCAAAAAATAAGTCATGCAGAAGATGATATATGACAATCCCTGGGTAGTGGCCAAAAAGCAGGAATAACTTTTAAAAGACTTTCCTCAAAAACATAGATCACGAACAAAATGACACGCGCATTTTTTGGGGAATGAAGCAACTAACTGACAGCTAAAGAAAACGCAGTCCAAGGTTCAATACAGATGCATAACACATATAGCCTTCACACTCTACAATTATAGGGTATCCATGTGGCCATATTAATGGCCTTTAACGACCTACAGTGATTCAGAAAAATCGCAACCTTTGGAAAACGAATGTCTACTACATGTAGCCAAATTCAAAAATAAAGATCTAACCTCATTATATGTAGTTCTCCCTTTGCTTTCCACTTTCTCACACACTGCGCACGCAAATAACAATAAGTTGATCAGTATTGCAGTTTTCATGGTTCGTTAGTTTACAGTTCATACATTAGCAGAAAAATCAACGGGAACATTTTAGAAAGTAAAATGAGAGAAGTTATTTATTCCTCTTGATCTAGTTCTGACAAATAAGATACTGCACAAGTTGAGAGGTTTCTCAAGCAATTTGGTTCAACCTCTGAATATAATAAAGAACTGGAAACCATCTTGAGAAAACATACCTTAACCAGAATATTTTGGATTTTCCTACCACACTAGCCATGACTTCCAATAGAACACGCTTCCATATTAAAGAGATAAGGACGATAAATAAGAGAGAGTATAAAATAAAAGGTACCTTTCATGCTAAACTGACGAAGCCCCCGACCATTCTTATCACCTCCAACTGCTCGTTGTCCTCTCTTCTTCCTCCTGCTGCTGAAGAAACAAATTGATAATTTAAATGAAGAGGTGACGAGACAATTGTCACAATAAGAATCTCTCTGAATTTCAATAACCGAATATAAGGATGACTTTCATCAGACTACAAGAAGTCTATATCCCAAACACCTACATCACCCACAAACTAAAGAAGAATCATCATATAACAAAGAACAAAAAATCACAAAATAAACACTCCACCAAGACTTTGCAAACATCTCCCTAGCTAACACTCAATTAACACCACTCCTTATCAAAACAATCCACTAGGAATTCTGCAAAAGTAATGTATAAAACTAAAGCCATTTCACCTCCCACATGACATCAAATCACATAAACATCAACAACAAATGATTCAAACGAACACGACAAAAGAAAATGGAAATAACAACACGGAGGCTCACCTAGGAGTCCCCTGAAATCCAGCATCATCCCCTTGGATATCGAGATTGTTCAACAAGAGAAACGTGCTGTCGCCAGCTGGAGCCGCCACTGTGGCCTCACTCCGGCTGGATGGAGACCCGACACTGCCGCTAGTCGAAATGGACTGGCCGGAACCAGTGTGGCCCCACGACCCGGTGGCTCCACCGCCTCTACCGGCGGCCAGCGGGTTCTCATTTTCTTCCACCCGGTTGCTAGTGTTACTATTGCTGAGGTTCACCATTTCCAAATTAAAAGAAAAAACAGGGGATTTAAGATTACCCAATACAGAAACTGAGTTCTCCTAACAACACACACACAAACTGGCACCGACAACAGAATCACCACGAATGTTTGGCAGAACGAGTGAGTGAATTCATATGAACAAAAATAATCCCAGAAAAAATAAGCCCACAGAAAAGGGAAAAATCAACGAAAAAATCGAAAACTCCACAGCCCAATTAACGGGAATTCCGAAATATGAGATTCACAACAGACCAGTCTATCAAACAGTACCCAAAAAAAAAAAAAAAAAAAAAAAAAAAAAAAAAAAAGGTAAATCAGCTGTTAAAAGGCAAATTACACAATAATTTTCACTTCGAATTTTCTTCGATCAGAATAGAAACCAGTAAGCAGCCAAAAGAGAAGCTCGTGAAGCTTTTGGTTAGCTCTGTTAATGGCGCAAGTATTTTGTTGACCTGTGAAAAAAGGGGAAAAAAAGGCAAAGGGAATGTGTATATAGTGTTTGCGTGAAGGAAGGTATCCTTCATAGAGGGAAAAATATACTAGTTTTTAAATTAATTAATTAATTAATTAATTAATTAATTAATTATCATGAGCAAAATTCACAAGCTCAACAAGTAAAAAAAATCATATGTCCAACTCCAATGATATGAATTTCAAACTTGTTATCTAACATGGAGAAATGAGATACACATAAGAAGAGAAATCAAAATTAGTATTGTGAATAATATTCACTTTTAAAAAACATGCCTTGCCTTGTTTGGTAATCATTGATTAGTTGTTAGTTGTTAGCGGATTGCACTAGCTGTTTTGACCAACAGGTTGTGTTGAAAGTTTATAAAAGAGTGTTTGGTAAAATTAACAGCTGATTGTTTATAAAAGAGTGTTTGGTAAAATTAGCTATTTTTAATTACCTGCTAACATGTAAAATATTTATAAGGACATCAACATACTTGAAAATTATTTTTATATCGATTTATAAAGTAAAACACAAATATCTACTTTCCACAAAGCTCTGTTTCATTTTTTTTTTTTCCGACAATACATCTAATCCGTTATTATACCATACAATTTAATTAACAAAATTTTGGATACTAAATTAATTTAATTTTTTTTATTTTAATGAACTAATATACTTTTACTTCTATCTTGTTCGAGTAATGTTTGTTGGTGCCCGTTCTACTTTCAAAATAGCTCAATTTCACTTTTTTTTTCATCAACACATCTGCCTCGTTCTTATACGATACAATTAATTTTCTTTTTCGGATACTAAATAAATTTCAGTTTTATTTTAACATAAGTAATATAATTTTACTTCTATCTTGTTCGAGCGCCCGTCCTACTTTCAAAATAGTTTGGTTTTACTTGTTTTTTTTCCTGACAACACATCTAACTCGTTCTTATACAATTAAATTATTTTTTGGATACTAAATAAATTTCAGTTTATTTTAACGAAAATAACATACTTGTATTCTATATTGTTTGACATCGTTTGTTGGCGTCCGTTGTATTTTCAAAATAGCGCAATTTTATTATTATTTTTTTGTTGAAAAAAAAAATACATTCAACTCGTTTTTATACCATATATTTGAATTATTTTTTTTTTTTTCAGATACTAAATTAATTTCAGGTTTATTTTAACGAAAAATAACATACTTTTACTTCTTCTTGTCCCAGCTTTAAAAAAAAAAAAGGAAAATGGAGGCATTTAAGGAAAATGTGAACTTTTATTTTGTTTGGAAACGTTGCAATATGTAGCGTTTCAATTTTTAACGATTGAGCACCAAAAGGTCCAAAACGCCAATTGCAGAAGTCACTTACCAAACAAAAGTTTGGTTGTTTGAAAAAGTCAAATAAGCTGAAATGTTAAAAAACTATTTTTTTTTATTTTTTTCAGAAAACGTCAATAACCAAACGCCCCATTGATTTTGTTGGATTTAGCTCAAATTCACTTGTCGGTGTACAATTAGAGTATATTGACAAAATGTTGGAGTATCACTTGTGAGTTGTCCCACATTGATTCTATAGGGAAAATGAGTCTATCATATAAGCCAAGTGGGCTACTCCTCCCATCACCAATTGGTTTTGGGATGGAACCTCACTATGGTGCACCTAGGCTCACCCTCTTATGGTGCGCTTAATATGCGTGGGACCGCACCCTCTTGCCCCGATTCTCTAATCTTACACAAAAACGTGGATGAAGGAAGTATTATTACTCGACGGAAAGCAAGGAAACGAAGATTAAAAGAGGAAAAAAGAGTAGCATCCAACAAAACGGTCAAAAGAAGAGACAACATTCACTAGTATAGAGATATGGGGCATGCGAGCCATTGAAGATGAATGAGCTTTTGACTTAATTATTATACTGTTTGCTTTTGGCTTTGGCGTCATGAGTTTTTTTGCACTCCTGCAAAAGTTCATAAATAACTCGCATTACCATACATAGGTAGAGTTGCAAACGAGTCGAATAGCTCGTGAGAACTTTAGTACGGAGTTCGACTTAACTCAAACATTTTGATTGAATAGCTCGTGAGAACTCAAGTAGAGAGTTTGACTGAACTCGCACATTTTGAATTCAAACTGTAGTAATGCTCGACAAGCCTCTTGAATATACTTAAAGTTACCTAAATACCCCTAGCTAGACATTTCTATTTGAATATTTTTAGTCAAAATCGAGTGAAATTCAAATTGATTTCAAGCGTTTGTGATTTTTTTTGTCGAGTCGAGCCTTGCAATGCCGCTAGCAAGATGGGTTCGTCGAGCTCGAAAAAGCGCAAAAAATATTGAACATGGCTCGATAAGGCCAATACTGAACCCAACTCAACCCGTTTGCATTCATAACCATACACTAAGCGCGCCGTAAGACAAGGGACTCGATTGAAACTGAGCTAAAATGTCGAGGATAGTTTCCGCAACGAACTCTCAATAAATGAGCGCAAACATCTCCACACCATCGGGATTTCAAAACTTTGTTCGGTGAACAGTCATCATAATTTGTTCCAAAAAATAAAAACTGGCCCACTTCTCTTCCTTAATCCAAAAGCTCTTCCAACGGCGACTTCCTCAACAAGTCCGACCGGGCCACAAGACTGCTCAACGCCTTACTCGGGACCACATTGTCCCCTTTCAATCTCTCGTGAAACCCATAAGCGGGTACTTTTCCATTTATATAAGCGTACAAAAGCGACTTATACGACTTCACTGCAGCCGGGTACCCAGCCTGCTTCATCCACCTAAAAATCTTCTCGGCATTCGGCACATCTCCTCTGCTGGCATACACGTCCAGGACTGCCAGGTAGGATCCCGGCAATGGCTTCTTCTGCTTTTTCCTCAGCCTGCCGGCCTTCTCCAAAATCGAGTCGGCCCTCTCGACCTCACTGGACCCCACGTACAGTCTCACGAGCGCATCCCACGTGCGAGGCCCAACATAGCACTTACTCTCAGCCATCCTCTCGACTAAATCTTTTCCCTTGTCCACCATTTTATGGTCCGTGTACACTTTCAACAACGCAATAAAATGCTTCAAGGAGGGCTTTTTCATTCCCTCCTCCAATTTACGAAAAGCCCCCTCAGCCTCCTCGACAAGCCCGACCAGACCAAAGGCATAAATTGCCGCCAGAGACTCTGCGAAAAATGGGTCGGGCCCACAGACCCGCCAGACCCTACGGACCTCATCCGCCTTCCCGAGGAGCCCGTAGGCCGGGAGCAGAAACCTGGCAGTCCAGCGGTTTTTTATGAGATCTCCCCCCTCGATTTCCTTCAGTATAGCCTCCGATTTGTCCGGGAGCTTGTTAGACGCGTAGTGGCGGGCCAGGGTCAGCTGGGTCTTCAAGTGGGGCCCACGCGGCCTATCAGATGATTTTTTCATCAACTCAGCCACTTGCTCCATGCCCGGGATGTCGCCCAGCTGGCCCTTGGTGTCGATCAGTATGTGGTAAGTGAAATGGTTCGGCTTCACGTTTTCGTTTTCCATTACTGTTAGCACTTGGGTAATGTTATTCTTGTTGACCCTCTGGTAGAGGAGGAGTAGCAGGTTGCACGAGAAGGGCGTGAGGGGGAATAGATTTTTCATCTTGTGGAAGAGGTCTTCGGACTTCTTCACATCGCGGGCAGCCACAAAGTTGGCAAGGAGGGTGCAATATACGCTTTCGCCCCTGTAGGAGTCGGGCACGTATTGGATGTACTCTTCTGCCTTGTGAACGCCACGCACTTTGGCTATTAGGTCGACACGGGATGCGTAGTTCCTCACGCTGGGGATGAAGCGGCCCGTGGACTCCAGCCACTCTGAAAACTGCCGAAAATAGGGAGTGAGGAAGTGAGAGTCAGATTCGGATAGTTCCAAAAAGACACTTGGGAATTTAGGGAGGGATCGGATATAAAGTTGATTTTTTTTTAAACACTTACCGCACCTCTTTTTTGTTTTAATCGGAAATAGTGATTTCAAGGAAAAGTTCCAAAAAATTTTACACTGTTCAATCATGATGCATTTTCTCTCCTCAATCTTACCGAAGAAATTTTAAAATTAAACCAATCTTTACAATGCCCGTTTCCCTACAAAATTCACTAATTCATCCACTCACTCACTCATATGTTTGATATGTTGAACTAACAGTCAGAGTATTGTTCTGCTATATTTATATATCATCAACTTCAATACACATTCTCAACAAATTTCCAAAAAAAATAAATAAATAAAAAAAATTAAACGTTCTTGCTTTCGAAATTGCTCATCGCTATTCTCCAGAAGAAAAAAGGAAAGGAAATTTTTTCAAAGTGAAAGTATATCTAATTGTACTCTCAACGCGGCACTGTATATACTTGTTTAATATTCATCAATAGTTCTGCTCTTACTATGAGATACTTGGTTCGAAATTTTACTTCAAACCCCATGGGTATTTTGTAGACTAAAATCATCCCTTTCTTCCTTCAGCAATCATGAATCATAACAACTTCTTCTTATACTGTATCTTAGCATGCGTAAGACATAATAGAAAAAGCTATGCAAAGACATAATAAAAAAAAAAAACAAGGATTACACACCTGCAAGGCTTTCTTGAACATTCGGCTCTTACGGAAACAGCCCATGGTTAACGATATTTGGTCCTGGGTCACCTCATTTCCTTCTTTGATCCATTTCTCCACAGCCTCGTGAATGGGCAAATGAGGGGATGCTATTATAGCCTCAGCCATTGCCGAATTAGGAATCTTCCGGCTCGATTTAATCTTCCCAGTGGCATTGGTCTCTGATTCATATATCTCTAGCTCGTTCGGCATATCATCATCATCGATGGTTCCGCCTTCTGAGAGGTCCAACTCGGACAACAAGTCATCATCGCTTTCTTCCAAAGAAGGTGCTTTCTGAGAGGGGCTCTCGAGTTCGGAAAAGGCATCTTCTTCCGAGTCATCTTCTTGGTCCTTGCTCTTGGCCTCAGTCCCCGAGCAAAAAGCGTGAATTTTCATGGGTGGGTTTGTAGAACTAGATGAGGTGTAATATGAATTTTCATGATTTAACAGTGTGGGTGTTAGTGTTTTTGAAGGCCGGACCCGGATGTTTCTCTCACTGTGATTTTCCGAGTAAAATCTTTCTATCTCTGGCTTTGCACATGAAATCCGGATGGTTCTTGAACTTAATCCTCGATTTCTGAAAAGAAAGAAGACATAGAGCACCCGTCTTCGGTTACATGTACAAGAAAAAAAAGGTGTAATTTAATGAAAAATTTAGGACAAATTTAATAAGGTAACATGTTGGGAGCAGAGCAAAATGATTCTTAGCTAACTTCAATCTTCTTGTCTAGTCTTATACGGCGTTGGCTTTTACAGGAACAGGGGAAAAGACAGCTAATACATTCACTATCAAGATTAGGCCGCGAAAGTTATCATAACAAAAGGGACAAGTGATAGTGCCCGTAAATACCAAAAGACTTCTACTTCAACTGTGTAAAGCGGATTTTCATTTTTTCATAGACAGATTATTCACCATTTCAGTAATGCACACAGATTATATAAAGAGATATAACCTTTCATAGGCGATCAATCTGAAAAAAATGTC
This sequence comes from Striga hermonthica, assembly GCA_902706635.1. Classification (NCBI taxonomy): domain Eukaryota; kingdom Viridiplantae; phylum Streptophyta; class Magnoliopsida; order Lamiales; family Orobanchaceae; genus Striga; species Striga hermonthica. Next base: position 21,661,289 of record CACSLK010034598.1, read on the forward strand.
GGGAAATGTTTAAGTGGGTGAAATATCAAATGTAGCACAAAATATACAGAGACACACGGCATAATAGAGCAAGGGTAGTTCAATGCCCATTATATAATTCATCGACTACTGATAAACTAACAGTAAAAGCAAAAACCACTTATAAATTATAATCTCAAAAGTTAAAACTTCAGATAACTATACAACGAACTATCAGCACAATAAGCATGATATTACACACCCTCATGTATAACAAAAACAGCAAGGTGTCATACTTTTTCAACATATATGCATACTTTCAAACCAAAATGTCACACTCTCAAAACAAGTATAATGAGTCGACCCGCCTAACATTTATTCCACCTCACTCGAGAACTCGTTGAAAGTAAACTAGCAAATAAACACACGCCTAAATTCAGAGCAATTCTACTCCATCCAACATGCCCTAACCATCAGGCATCATCTACATAAGCACACATAAACCCCTAAAATCATAGCAATTCTCGATCAATCTCGTTCGTTAAGCAAAACCCATAAAGCACACTCACTGACGCATACACTGCAAAGAAATGGCCACAGCTAACAGATTAAAACACAACCCAAATTCACGTCGGCGAAAAAATTAAAAAAAAAAAAA
>CACSLK010034598.1:21661931-21691283 GCA_902706635.1 Striga hermonthica
AAAAAAAAAAAAAATCACAAATGGTACACAAAAGGCGCCAAATCAGACTGTTCGCTCAGATAAACGAGGAAAAAAAACAAGCAATTATCCGCCAGTCGATAAAGTATGAAATGAGATATTGGGTGATTACTTGAGCTGAAGCGAAGCTCTTCGAAGTGCCCACATGGCGATTGTTCGAAATTCTTGGAGATTTGAAAGCAACAACCTTAAAAATGTTAAGAGGGAGATGGAGAGTGCGAATCAGAAGTTGTAAAGTCCTAAACCCCTTTTTCTTCATCTATCGCGATGAAGGTTTTATGAAAAAGAAAAACGCTTTGGTATTTGAATTTCTTTATGCTAATAATGAAATAAAACTACATGTGAGATTGATTGAATATATTTTTAGGGGATGATACGATTGTTGTGAAATCATTCTGTCGATTTTTGCAATCATAGATAATCATATAATCATCGAGAATAGATAATAATAATAATAATAATAATAATAATAATAATAATAATAATAATAATAATATCTTGAAACAATAAAATTATTTATACTTATGTAATTTATATTTAGAGTGAAATATTATGAGTTGGTAATAGCATTAACTATTATATAATATAATAGCAAAAAAATACATGATTACATTTAATAGGGTGTATTAATGTGAAAGACAAAATATGAATGAAAAATTTTGTAACTTCTTTTGGAGGGAAAGTAAATGAGGTTTTATTAATTAGGTTTTATAAATACATGCTTACACTTAATTAGGTTTTATGAATGATACTATTATTATTATTTTAATTTTGTATTTCATGAAACAATTTTCTTTAGAAACAATTAGTAAATTGTTTTAATAGTATAGGAAAAAACTTTAGAATCTTATAAACAATTGTCATTGTAATAAGAATAGTAACAATAATAATAATAATAATAATAATAAAATTTTCAAGTAAATTATTTGACCATGCTCCAAATTAACAAAATTACATTACCCACAAGTTTTTTAATCAATATAGTGATTCATATGTACTCAAATAATTTATATAAATATTATTTTATTTTTACTCATGATTAAATTTTGAAAATGTGGTATGTCCATTATCTAGAATTTTAATATTAAATTCACATATCTTGAAAATGTGATATGTTTATTATCTAGAATTTGAATATTAAATTCACATATCTTGAAAATGTGATATGTTTATCATCTATATTTTAATATTAAATTCACACATATTAGTTATAATATTTTATGCACATCTGTACATGTGCACAGGATGATAACTAGTGTTAGTGAAACTCACAAGGGATCCCACACAAGGATACTATTTGTCATTAATATTTAATAGTGAATAATTAAATTAAATAACTTCTTAGAAAGAAATGGTAAACGTAGAAAATGCCCAGTATTCATACAACTACAAAAAAAAAAAAGAAAAAAATAATAAAAAATAAAAAATAAAATAAAATAAAAAAAATGCATAAAAATAACTGAAATCTCATAAATATTAACCATCACACAAACGATCAAAATAGAAAATATTAAAACAAAGTCGAAACTTACAAACCATCTCCAACAACATATCGTTATATCTGGGGATTTAAAAAAAAAAAAAAAGCTAACAATGTTCCAAGAAAATTCTCAAGAGTCAAAAGTATATTTTAAATCCTCAAGAGCTTCGTCTAGTACTCCAAACTTGATCAACCAGACTCCAATCACTGCAAAATACCCGAAGAAAATTAGGAAAAGACCAACACGAAAACATACAACTAACATAAAGTTGTATGGTTAGTTGTAAGTGGAATTTTGAGTTTTTATTAAAATAAAATTTAAAATAAAATAATTAAAGTTGATCTAATGCAAAAGTAGAAGAAAAATGATGTAAAGTGATGTTTAGTTAAAATTATGTGAGTTGATCAAATTAAAGTTGATGTGATGTGTAAGAATGACTGGTTGATATTAATTAATTATATTGATAATTTGAGAATAATGGAGTTGAGTTAAAGTTGATTAAAATTTTGAGTATAGATTGAAAAATTTATAAACAAACACAACATAGACATATTCAAGTGGCAATCTTTGAGACCAATATTCAAGTGGCAATTTGTTAAAATTTATAAATTAGGTAACCAGAGCAACACAACATAGACTAATCTTTGAGACCAATATTCAAGTGGCAATTTGTTAAATATAAAAATATTCAATGGAAAATTTGGTATTTTAAAATACTTTAAATAAATAAAAAAAAAAAAGAAGCTGCATGGCATCCTTCATTACTAACCTACCATAGTAATCAAATATGATGGACCTATGCAACACATACAGTAAATTGCTTGTTTTTCACTGACAAGCCACAAAGACATACATAAAGATGCACATTTTCATGTAAGATGGCTAACAAGTGACTAAGTGAATAACGCTGAAAAACAGAGTGTATACTGAATCAAAGGAGTGTTACAGTTTACCTCAAATGTTGCTCGGGTACATGAACACCCTTACTCTATCTCCCTGTACCACAGAACATTAATAGAAATCATTAGTAAACAACTACTGCAACTTTGCAAAATCCACCAGGACAAACCCAATGTTAATTTGTCTAAACAGATGAATCCATGCATTTTTCGGCTGTCAATTCAACATAAACTTCTTAACAAGCTATCAACTACATTCCATTCAAACATTCACACACATGAAGACACACACGAGAGCAAGCATAAATGCCAACATAATATAGATGAACCCAAACATACACTTCACAACACAACGGTGAATAAACAGTAGAAATGCCTATACAAACCAAACCCATCACCAACACCCATTCTCACCTTACTTGGTTCAATAAATCAGCATATCACAAAATGCACCTACATCATTCTCAAAAACATCATTGACTCATTCAATTCCACAAATCCACTTAGATGAGCTCAAATATACAGTTCACACAACCAAGAATAGATGATAGAAATGCCTATACAAACCCATCACCAACATTCATTCTCACCGTACTCAGCTCAACAAATCGAAGTACCACAAAATGCACCTCAATACAATTCTCATGAGCGTCATTCGACTAATTCAATTCTCATGACCATACTCCGTTCATTAAATTGAAACATCACAAAATGCAACTCAATACCTCAATACCATTCTCAACAACGTCATCCATTCTCAATACCATTTCTGACTCATTCAAATTCACAAATCCACATAAATGAGCTCAATCTCACAGTTCACACAACTGTGAATAAACAATAGAAATGCCTGTACAAACCCATCACCAAAGTCCATTCAATAAATCGAACCACCGTCAAATGCACCTCAATACCATTCCCAACGGCATAATTCACACACATAAGTCCACAAACACAAAAACACAAGCAAAGGGAAACAGAACAAAAATGAAGATTTGGATGAAACTCTGCATACCATGGATTTTGGAGGCAGATTGGACTTGAACTTGGCTCGAACCACGCCGCTGTTTCCGTGAGGGCGCGTGACCTTCCCCCATATGCAGCGGTAGTGGGACCCATTCTTCTTCACCTTCGCCTTGTAAATGTAAGCCATTCGCTTTCCGAGGTACCACGACACCTCCTCCTGCGTGTTCACCCCCTCAATCTGTATCAGCGACGTGTTTGGGTACTGATTCGACTTCGACCTAAAGAAATACAAATAAAAGGAAAAATACTGTTCAATCTAACAGCAGCAGCCAAACACGGTACAGTGATGAAACTTGGTTGTGTGATTGTACCTTTTGTATCCGAGGATTGTACCACGGACATATAGTCTGACGCGCTCGCCTTGCCTCCCCTTCACCATTGTTGCCGCCTCCAAAGCTTTTTCGAGAGCAGAAAATGATGAATTGATTATGGCTGGTATAACAAACCCTAGGTTTAGAGATTTTATATGTGTGGTTTATTGGGCTTGTGCCCTGGTCCAATGTCTGTACAGTAAGCCCGAAAACCTTCTTTTGAGCCCATGTTCTTGGGTCGCCAAGCCCAAGCTCAACTCGTTAGTATCAAACATGAGAAAGATTATAGAAAAAATGACACCCTCAACTATATATTTAAACATTTTACATCAATATACCTACTTATTATTTAGACACAATTTTTTTTTTCTTTTTAATATATACTTTTTTCATAGACGCAATTAGGTTTTAAATTTTTAGACCCTATTATATTAGTAACTTCCCCGCAACTTCTTCTCCTTCTTGTAAGTTCTTATTTTTCTTTTTTTTTTTTAATCTTATTTTCTTATTTTTTTTCCCCTGTTTTCTTTATCATCTTCTTTTTTTTTTTTTGTTTCTAATTTTTGTACTTCTTCTTCTTGTTTCAATTTTTTGTACTTCATCCTTCTCAAATTTGCATAATTCCCCTCAATTTCTCTTCACCGAAACCGCGTCATCCTAGTGAGTGGTGTTCCGGGCCCGCCACTAATTTAAATATCGGAATGGATTATTGCACCTGTTGCACCCGTCGACACCCCTTCATCTTCAATTCTGTTAGTGTCTTTTTTTTTTTTCTTTTTCTTTTTCCTTCTTTATTTTTAGTGTATTTTTTTCATGAGAAATTTGATGCATGTTATGCTGGCACAATCGAGTTGTTCATTACTTTGCCTTGGTTTACTGGTAATTTGTGCTGATTTTCAGTAAGTGGACTTTATTTATCGCTTTTGCCCTGCAATGGTGAATTTGTGCCAATTAGACCCTCTTAAACTTTTAAGATTTAATGGTGGCTTGTATTTTTGCTTTTATTTTCGTAAACATATATTGAAGATAAATCTTTTAGATAATAATATCATGGTGAATATGTTACTGTTAATCGATTATGTTGCTTGAAAGATACTTTTATTATTGTTTTGTTGGTGAATATTACTGTTAATTGCTAATTGTTTTTATGTTGCTTGAAAGTTATTTTTATATTGTTTTATTTGTTGTCTATCATGTTTGTTTGTTTGTTTTTATAATATATATTATTTTTTTTAGCTACAATAAAAAATATTGTGTTGCTTTTTACTTAATTTCATTGATATTTATGTAAGCAATTCATCAATCTTTTTGTTTTTTTTTTTTTTTTGGACTGGTTTTTTAGGCATTCATGTATGAATTTGTAGAAGAAGACAGAATAAGAAAGAAAATGGAACAAGAAGAAGAAAAGGGAAGAAGAAGAAGAGAAGAAGAAGAAAAATGAAAGAAGAGAAAAAACGTGGAAAGGATAAGGAAGAAGAAGAAAAAGAAAAATCGTGGAAAGGATAAGGAGGAGGAAGAAGAAGAAGAACGTGAGAAGATTGAGTAGGAAGAAAGAGAAAAAAAAAATAAAATGAGAGAGGAATAAAGCAGTTACAAGAGATATGATTGAAATCAGTTTTTTATTTTATTAATCTCGTTTGGTATGAATTGGAGTAGTTTTGGAATTGTGGATAGTGAGCACTTTTATGGAATGTACTTTTAATAGAAGGTTAGTTGTGTATTTTTTCACTTTGAAATATGTATTTATTTTACAAAGTATTTATTTTGATTACAATTATACTATTTTTTAAGTATATTTTTGTCATTTATTTTTAATTTTATTGTGTTTTTCTTAACTCAATTATCAATTGTTTAGGTATTATATTATTTTTAATACCGATTGTTTCAAAAATAGAATAAATAGAAAAAACTAGTAACTATTTAAAGAGGCACGAAACAGTTGCTCGTTTAAGCTCGTAGTTTTGTCCAACAAATGACTAGGAGTAGTTCGGATATTTCTTATTGCATTGGTTGTTTTATTATTTATAACATTAGTCTAGGGATTTAAACGGGCAGAGTCGAGTCGAGTCGAGCATTAACTTTATCGAGCAAGATTGATTTTATTTTTAATTTGATTGATCTCGAGGTCGAGCTCCTCGAGCTTGATTTATGGCTATCGATATCGACTCGACAAAAGAAGACAATCGCTAGAGCTTGGTTTGAGATCGATTGAAATCAAAATGCTCGAAAGATTGTTGGAGCTCGACTTGAGTTAGACTCAAATTTCAAGTAAAATTACAATTCAGTACATACATAAAATATTGTAATATATATAAAGGGTATTTGTAATTTATTACATATCGCGAGTCGCCCGACCTTTTAAAACCTATGCTCGAGATCGAATAGATAACATGCCCAAGCCGTCCGAGCTCCGCTCGAGTCTGATCAAACTCGAGCTCGAGCTGAGCTTTGACTCGCGAGTTGCTCGGTTCATTTGTAGCCTTACATTAGTTGTTTTATTGGGCCATATATTGTTTGTAGTGTTAGAGGGTGTATTCATGTGGGATTTAGAGTGATATTTTGAGATTTGAAACTTTTAAAAATTTTCATATTTTAGACAAATCTCGTGAAATCTAAGTCTGGAGGCGAGATTTTTAAGTAGAATTTCGTATAAGGTTTCTTCTTTAAAAATCTCAATGAATCTTAAAAACTCTTAACAAATTATAACCTCAAATAAGTTAAATCCCTCATAATTTTGTAGAAATTTCTAATATCCCAATGAATACCCAAGACTCTTAAATGTCTTAAAACAGTCCGAATGTATGTTTTGGTACAAAAGCTAGTTGTTATGGAGTTTTTAATTGAATTTTGTTTTTGGTTTTTTTTTTTTTTTTAAGAACACAATAGAAAATGTAATTGTCCATATATATAATTATCGAATTCGCCGAGTTTAAGTGAAAAGTTTGTGTACTTCATAAGCTTATTTGGCATAATTTGGTGTTTCGTACGGACACATGTTCAGGTTTGGTTTTGACCATTAGGCTTGAGAATTACCATAAACTATTTTAACTTTCTTTTTTTCTTAAATTACCATATACTACTCTTACCTTTTATATTTAATTCATATACTATTATAAATATGTATTTTTATTATATTTTAATCTTTTTAACTTTTTATTTGTATTTTATTTTTTTATATATGATCTACTAAAATAATTATATTTTAACGATCTTCGATTTAACATCCATATTGCATACATAAAATAAATATTAATTTCATCTAAATAAAATTATTTTTATTATCAACTCAATTTAAAATACATAAAATAAAAATATAAATTATTTTATAAAAATAATAAAAAATCTTATTCATTAATACACCATAGAATAATTATTTTATTGTTTAATAATTTTTAGAAAATAAAAATAAAAATAAAGCATTACATAAATAAATTTTAATAAATATTGTAAAACATTATTTCTAAATTTAAATAAATTATTTAAAAAATGAACATTGTTATGTTATTTGAAATAGTAAAAATAAAAGAGGATTATAATTAAATATAATAAAATAATTTTATATTTCATAAGGTTAAAAAATAATATATTTCTACCTAAATTATGAATTATTAATCATATGAATTTAAAATACTTGAAAAATTAATAGAAATGAGACACTGACTTTATAAATAGAAAATATAATTACAATACAATATAATTTGTTTTGTTTAAAAAACAAATCAAATATATGAAATTGTAAATAATATCAACTTTAAACATGTACAATTTTAAAAATATAATTAAAAATATATTTTTTTGATAAATTTCGTGTAGAAATACGGACACCATTTGAATTAATCTTAGAGTAATGCTATTTAGCCCACTTGGTTGACAACTTCGGTTACAACTCAAGTATAAATGCTTTATTAAAAATTAAAAAATTATGCATTTACACTTATGTTGTAACCAATGTTGTCATCCAAGTGGGTTTTATAGCATTACTCTTAATCTTAACTTTATTAGTTATTTTATTATCGTTGTATATTCATTATATATAATTTCACAATAAAATTATAAATTATTTTTACTTTTATTTTTATTGCACAAAGTATTAATTTTAATTACGTAGTAAGTACCAAGTATTCACCAAAACCCAAACTCACCAACCAACCAAAAGGCCGCCATGATAACGCCACCCCCTCCACAACACTCGCTCTCACCGGCTGAAATTCATTTACTTCCTCCTATCTCCGCCCCAAGGCCCCCAAACGCGCGGCTCCCTCCCTCCCCACCTTCCCTAGTCCCCACCAAACTCTCCCCACGTCACTAGCACCTTCGCGCCCCTGTCCCGTTATCTTCGATTCATCGGCTGTCGCTCGATTGTAACAATGGAAGATCAGGGCTGATGGAGAAGGGCTTGGACACGCCTGCTGCTGTTCTGAATGATCAGACGACTACTTCTGTTGCAATTGTGGACGTCGATTTGGGAATCGGAGCTACCCGATTTACATCGGGTTGGGTCTTCTCAGCCAGCCCGAGCTCCTGCAGAGGTATATTTAGCTGCATTGCTTAATTGGGTTTACTTGTTCCGGTTTTATTTCTATGTTACAACTTTTCATTTTGTGTTATGTGTTCGTTGTTGGTTTGCTGGATTCACCTTGTTCCAGTTGTGTTCGATGAACCTTGAAAATTCTCTGCAAATTTCTTTTTGTAGCTAAATCCACAAATACAAGCTGTGTGAACCATTACCTAATTCGTAACCATAGCCTTGTGGTGGCTCGCTCAGTCGCTTATCGTGTTTTTCGATTTGTTTCTTTTTTATACATCATATTTCCTGATAAAATCACATTTAATTTATATAAGGTACTCCCAAACAGCAACATACATTTTTTGTCCACTAGACCGCCAGTGCATCCGATGATGTTTACTAAGAAAGGTTCAAAGTCAAAAGCAACATTCTCTGATGCAATAAAGTTTTGTGACGATTGAGCACAATCATCTATTTATATTTAATGAAACTTATGTGGGGGATTGTAATATTAAGTTTCATTAATGTGGTCTTATCATTATTTTTTATTAAGCTTTTGGCAGCATGTCATGTCATTTTGTCTGAAAGCATCTATTCCATTTAGACAGTTGGAAGGATTAAACAACTTATTCTGAAAGCATCTATTCCATTTGGACAGTTGGAAGGATTAAACAACTTATGAAATCTATTCCATTTGGTGTAATAATAGGTGATAATTGATTATGTGGACAAGCTTTATCTCACAGGCTTTATTTCATATCTCTCTCATATAAATTGGCATTCGACCAATGTGGGAGAACACGGAAAAAATTAGAGAAAGAAAGAAAGGAAAGAGAGAAAAGAAAGAAAGGGAAGAAAAAGATAGCTTTATGTCCAATTATCGGACATAAAAATATCAAACGAAAAGGAACAAATAATATTTTTATTTATTTTATGATATATCTTTTTATTTTTAGTACTCAATTCTCGACTCCGTTCAAGTTCGTCGGTGCTCGTAAATCTGGTGTGCTACAGATTTAGAGACGTTTGCCGTTGTATCTTTGGGGAAGTTACGTCTGAACCATTAGCTGCCACACGGGGCGTATTCTTCTTGCGGAAAGAGTTTTACTCGCCTCGGCTAAAATCTTTCCGTTTTTCAGTTGTAATTAATTTTTCAGTTCAATTGTAATTTTTATTTTTAGATTATTTGTAAGAACTGAAAATACATATCAGTTCGTAGGATTCTCGTGTAATTTACGTTAAATATCCAACAATCGCAAGAAGAATATCAGTCATCAGCTTCCGATCAATCATGTACCTGCTGTCCATGTTCCTACAGCTGAAAAGCCCGAAAAATTCAACGGGCTTGACTTTAAGATATGGCAACATAAGATGCATTTTTACCAGACCACTTTGGGTTTGGTGAAATACCTGAAGGACGACCCTCCGGTCATTTCTGAAAATGAGACAAATGTTAAACTACGCGTTGCGTACGATGCTTGGGGGCAAGGTGACTACCTTTGCCGGAACTATGTCCTGAATGGATTTAGTAACGAGTTGTACAATGTGTACAGCTCTGTTGGTTCTGCCAAGGAACTTTGGGCCGCCTTGGAGAAGAAGTACAAGACGGAGGATGCCGGGGCGAAGAAATTCGTCGTCGGCAAATTTCTTGACTTCAAGATGGTTGACACGAAGACTGTCGTGTCACAAGTGCAAGAGTTCCAGCTGATCTTGCACGATATCTATTCTGAAGGGATGACTTTGAGCGAGTCATTCCAAGTAGCGGCGAGCCTAACTTGCTGGAGCAAGGAAATTCGAGCAAAAGAAAACCCCTTAACAAAGGGAAGCAGCCCGCCAAGGTTTAGAAGTTCACTGGAACTTGTTAAAACTGTGGAAAGCCAAACCATATGACGAAAGACTGCAAGAGACCAAAGAAAGCTGGGCTAAATAAAGGGCAACCGAGTGCCCTTGTTGCTGAATATGACCCTGTGCCAGGTGAACTGACCGACTTTGATATGTCGGCTGTGGTGTTTGAAGCCAATTTGGTGGATAACCCAAGGGAGTGGTACATAGATACTGGTGCCACTAGTCATGTGTGTTCCGGCAATGAGGTGTTCTCTGAATACACTCCTGCTATGGGTCGAAAACTTCACATGGGAAACTCCTCCACGTCTGATGTGGCTGGAGTGGGCACTGTGGTGCTGAAGCTCACTTCTGGAAAGGAGTTGAAGCTAAAGGATGTTCTGCATGTCCCAGACATCTGTAAGAATTTGGTCTCCGGATCACTTCTTGTTGAGCATGGATTTAAGCTAGTGTATGAAGCTAAGAAGTTTATTCTTAGCAAATATGAAATATTCCTTGGTCGTGGTTATCTCGACAAGGGTTTGTTCAAAATGAATGTAATGGCCGTGAGCCGTGTAACCGTTAATAATAAAAAGCCTATTTCTGTTTATACCGTTGAGTGTTCTGATATGTGGCATATTAGATTGGGACATGTAAATCTAAATGCAATTAAACTGTTGATGAAATTAGAATTAATTCCTAATTCTAAAGTTGAAACAAATACAAAATGTGAAATTTGTATTGAAGCAAAAATGGCTAAGTTGCCTTTTCATTCGGTGGAAAGGAGTACTGAACCATTGTGCTTGATCCATACTGATGTATGTGATATGAAAAGTGTGCAAACAAGAACCAGTAAAAAGTATTTTGTAACTTTTATCGATGATTGCACAAGATTTTGCTACTTATATTTGTTAAGAAGCAAATATGAGGCTGTGGAAGCGTTTAAGATATATAAGACCGAAGTTGAAAATCAACTCGGCAAAATGATTAAAATAATCCGAAGTGATAGGGGTGGGGAGTATGTAGCTCCTTTTGAACAAATATGTTCCGAATATGGCATAATTCATCAAACGACAGCCCCCTATTCTCCGCAGTCGAATGGTGTTGCTGAACGCAAAAACCGAACTTTAAAAGAAATGATGAATGCCATGTTGATTAACTCAGGATTACCACAGAACATGTGGGGGGAAGCTGTTTTGACAGCAAATCATATCCTGAATAAAATACCACCTAAAGGGAAAGATGAGACTCCTTACGAAATGTCGAAAAATCGTAAGTCGTCTTATAAATACCTGAAAGTGTGGGGGTGTTTGGCTAAGGTTTCAATACCTGAACCAAAACAAATGAGAATCGGGCCAAAGACGGTCGATTGTGTATTTATTGGATATGCGTACAATAGTACAACATATAGATTTCTGGTTCATAAATCAGAAAATCCAGAGGTATCTGTTGGTACCACGACTGAATCAAGGAATGCTATATTCTTTGAGAATGTTTTTCCTATGAAGGAAAGGGCAGAATCTAGTTCTAATAAAAAAACGTATGAAACTGCTAGTGGTTTTGTACCAGAGGGTACTGATGAAAAACCGAGACGCAGTAAAAGGGTAAAAACGGCTAAAACGTTTGGACCTGATTTTATTACGTACATGTTAGACGATGAACCGAGTTCCCTTAAGGAAGCTCTGTCCAGCCCAGATGGACCACTCTAGGAAGAAGCTGTAAATAGCGAAATCGAGTCCATTATGCAAAATCATACTTGGGAGTTGGTTGATCTCCCTGATGGTTGTAAACCTTTAGGATGCAAGTGGATCCTAAAGAAGAAATATAAAGCTGATGGATCGATTGATAAGTTTAAAGCACGTTTGGTGGTCAAAGGCTTTAAACAAAAGGAAGGGTATGATTTCTTTGATACCTATTCACCAGTTACGCGTTTAGCGTCGATAAGAGTGCTTCTCTCGATTGTTGCTTTGCACAATCTTGAGATTCACCAAATGGATGTCAAAACGGCATTTTTGAATGGTGAATTGGAAGAAGAAATATACATGGAACAACCTGAAGGGTTTGTTGCACCTGGACAAGAGAGAAAGGTGTGTAGATTGATCAAATCCTTGTACGGACTGAAACAAGCTCCGAAACAATGGCATTTGAAATTTGATAACGTGATGTTAACAAATGATTTCAAAATCAACGAATGTGATAAATGTGTTTATGTCAAGAGTACATCAAATACATTTGTGATTGTATGTCTATATGTAGATGATATGTTGATCATGGGGAGTAGCCATGAAGTGATCATGGATACGAAAAGAATGTTGAAGAGAAATTTCGACATGAAAGATATGGGTTTGGCTGATGTTATTCTTGGAATAAGGATTATCAGAACCCAAGATGGAATTGTCTTGTCACAATCTCATTATGTAGAGAAAGTGCTCAAGAAATTTGATACCTATGACGGTGCACAGTCTAGGTGTAAGACACCCCTTTGATCTCAGTATAAATCTGAAAGTCAACAAAGGTCAACCAGTGCCTCAGTTGGAATATTCTCGGATAATAGGGAGTCTGATGTACTTGACGAGTTGTACACGACCAGACTTGGCCTATCCGGTGAATAAGTTGAGCAGATTTACGAACAATCCCAGTCACGAGCACTGGAATGCTTTGAGAAGGGTACTTAAGTACTTGAGGTACACCCTTGAATACGGGCTAAAATATTCGAGATATCCAGCCGTACTTGAAGGGTACTGTGATGCAAGCTGGATATCAGATTCGAGAGATTCTCGCTCCACTAGCGGATATGTTTTCTGCATTGGAGGATGTGCAGTTTCGTGGAAATCCACAAAACGAACGTGTATAACTCGGTCAACGATGGAATCAGAGTTCATCGCTTTAGATAAAGCTGGTGAAGAAGCCGAGTGGCTTAGAAATTTTTTATCCAATATTCCATGTTGGGATAAGACTTTGCCGCCTGTGATGATTCACTGTGATAGCCAAGCTGCTATTGGTAGGGCGCAAAGCAACTTGTATAATGGTAAGTCTAGATATATTCGTAGTAGACATAATACCGTACGCCAATTGATCACGGATGGTGTTATTTCCATTGACTATGTGAAGTCTAAGGAAAATTTGGTTGATCCTTTGACGAAAGGATTGAATAGAGATCAATTGGTAGTTTTGCTAGAGGGAATGGGCTTAAAAATCCACAATGAAAACAATGATCATAGTGGTAACCCCACCATGCTGAGTGGAGATCCCACAAACTTGGTTCAAAGGGAAAACTAAGCTATGAAAATTCAGTTGAGCACTTAGAACATTGAATGTCCAAAGCTATTCCCTAGAGCACACCAAGTGCAAGATTACCTGTTGATTGTGGTAAGGGTAAGTCATTTGGACTTTTAATGAATCCCTAACCTTGTAAAGGTGGAGTATGATAGGATACTCTTGATAGGGAGGTCACATGTATAAGTGTGAAGTGTGGGCCGCTTCAAATGTAAACACTTATGAATCCATTGTGTTGTCCATGGCCAAAACGGACACAACGATAGAACATAATGGAGTTAAAACTCTATTGTGTGAATGTCATTGTCTTGGTGTACACTATGGAGGAATAGTTCAAGGCATTATGTCCGTTAGACCGCCAGTGCATCCGATGATGTTTACTAAGAAAGGTTCAAAGCCAAAAGCTACCTTCTCTGATGCAATAAAGTTTTGTGAGGATTGAGCATAATTATCTATTTATATTTAATGAAACTTATGTGGGGGATTGTAATATTAAGTTTCATTAATGTGGTCTTATCATTATTGTTTATTAAGCTTTTGGCAGCATGTCATGTCATTTTGTCTGAAAGCATCTATTCCATTTGGACAGTTGGAAGGATTAAACAACTTATTCTGAAAGCATCTATTCCATTTGGACAGTTGGAAGGATTAAACAACTTATGGAATCTATTCCATTTGGTGTAATAATAGGTGATAATTGATTATGTGGACAGGCTTTGTCTCACAGGCTTTATTTCATATCTCTCTCATATAAATTGGCATTCGGCCAATGTGGGAGAACACGGAAAAATTAGAGAAAGAAAGAAAGGAAAGAGAGAAAAGAAAGAAAGGGAAGAAAAAGATAGCTTTATGTCCAATTATCGGACATAAAAATATCAAACGAGAAGGAACAAATAATATTTTTATTTGTTTTATGATATATCTTTTTATTTTTAATGCTCAATTCTCGACTCCGTTCAAGTTCGCCGGTGCTCGTAAATCTGGTGTGCTACAGATTTAGAGACGTTTGCCGTTGTATCTTTGGGGAAGTTACGCCTGAACCGTTAGCTGCCATACGGGGCGTATTCTTCTTGCGGAAAGAGATTTACTCGCCTCGGCTAAAATCTTTTCGTTTTTCAGTTGTAATTAATTTTTCAGTTCAATTGTAATTTTTATTTTTAGATTATTTGTAAGAACTGAAAATACATATCAGTTCGTAGGATTCCCGTGTAATTCACATTAAATATCCAACATGTTTTGCTATATATATACGACCCGTAAACACACATGTGATGGTATATCCATTTGTGCCACTAACAGGTTTGGTTGGCACCTGCATGGGCCTATTTTTGAATATCAATGGGACCTTCATTTTCTTGGTACGCTCTAACTCTGAACCGTTCCTAATGGATTTTTTTTTAAGATAATCAATCATAATATAAATTTTCGAAAGAAACAATTCAGTTCACAGAATGGAGCTAATACAACTAAATTAAAACTACATCTAAGAAATTAACGGTTTTGATCGAATCTGACTTCCATCTTCTTGAGTCTTAGGGAGTTCGACTTCTACTAGTGACCGGCGTAAACATGTGCTGGTCCTCCTCGTGGCTGGTTCAGGGTTGGCTGACGCTAATCATGCTAGTTATGTGTGTTGGAAATAAATGGGTCAATAAATTCAAGACTGACACAACAAATTAATTTTATTAATACAAATATATCACTCAACTTACAATAGCACTCAAGAAAATTCACACATACAATACCTCACTCAATATTTTATTATTAATATCTCAACACTCAAGCACACACTTTTTATTTTATTGTACACTCACTCACTCTCTTTTTCTATCTAATCACTCACGCACACAAGCACTCTTTACTTTCTATTGTTTTTACCACTCTTATCACACACACATGACACACACAATTCACGCATATATATATATATAGGTATAAGAAGTCTCATGAAGCATCTGCTAATTAATTCAACTACCAACTATTACTATTTCAACTAATTTCTACTCAACCAACTACTGAACATATTAAATGAGAATTAGCTTCTAGATGATTAAAAATGAGCATTAATTATTTAATACTCCCCCGTAATGCTCATTTTTATAATTCCGAGTTTTTTTGTGCAAAGTCTTGTATCTTGATTTCAATAGTGACACCGACATCCTCTCGAATTATGTTTTCTTCTCGAACCATTCCAAGACATGTTCGGAACTCTTCAAAGTTTGAAAAATTGAGCCCTTTGGTAAAAACGTCAGCTACTTGATCATCCGTACCAACGTACTTCATCTCTATCTCCCCTTTGAGCACTTTTTCTCTAACGAAGTGATAGTGAACTTCGACATGTTTTGTTCTCGCGTGGTATATAGGATTTTCTGCTATGCGTATAGCAGATTGATTATCACAATATAGTTCTACCGCATAGCTAAATGGCTGATGTAGATCTTTTAGTAATTGCATAAGCCATGTGCTTTCTTGTGCCGCCATTGCTGCTGCTCGGTACTCAGCCTCTGCTGTTAACAGAGATACTGTCGGTTGTCTTTTGCTACACCATGATATTGCAGTCGATCCAAACTTGAATACATACCCAGTGGTTGACCTTCTCGTATCATGACATCCGACATAGTCCGCGTCGCAATAGCCAATAATTTTGAAATCTTTATTTCTTTGATAAAATAGTCCATAATCGATAGTTCTTTTTATATACCTTAGTATGCGTCGGACTAACTCGAGGTGTGGCTTCTTTGGTTTCTCCATGAATCGACTTGCAATCCCCACTGCATATAAAATGTCTGGTCGTGTTAAAGTTAGGTAGATTAGACTTCCGACCAGCTGCCTGTACATAGTTGCATCCTCCAAGTCTTTTCCATCTTGAGCACATCTCTTGGCGTTTGCTTCGATTGGAGTCGATAACGGCTTGCAGTCAATCATGCCAAATTTCTTCAATAGATCTTTGGCATATTTTGACTGACACAGTAAAAGACCGTCGACTTTTTCTTTTAGTTCGAGCCCCAAAAAATGCTTAAGTTCTCCAAGCTCTTTCATCTGGAATCCCATGAATAAATTCCTCCTGGTTTGTTGAATTTCTTCTTTCATCGTTTCCAGTGATGATGATATCATCTACATATACTAGCACTATTGCTAGTTTCATTTCTCGTTTCTTCACGAAGAGATTCGAGTCTGCTGGTGCAATAGAATATCCACACTGAATTAAGAATTCAGCGATCTTACCGTACCATGCTCGCGGCGCTTGCTTTAACCCGTATAGGGCCTTCTTTAGTTTGCACACGTAGCCTGGATTCTCTTTATCCTCGAACCCCGCAGGTTGGACCATGTATATTTATCTGTCGAGCTCTCCATGTAGAAATGCATTCTTAACGTCCATCTGCCATAATTTCCAGGACTTGCTTGCTGCCAGTGCAATCAGTACTCGAACTGTTGTGATTTTTGCAACTGGGCTAAATGTCTCGTCGTAATCTAGCCCGTACTGTTGTGAGAATCCACGTGCAACAAGCCGAGCTTTATATCTTTCAATTGATCCGTCAGGTCGCCTTTTTATTTTATAGACCCATTTACAAGATATGGGTTTAACTCCATCAGGTTTGGGTACTAAGTCCCATGTTTCATTTTGCCTTAGGGCCATAATCTCCTCATTCATTGCTTTTATCCATTCTTTATGTTTAATGGCATCCTCAAATATTTGTGGCTCTTTTATATTTGTATCTTCTTCTAAAGCTATATTGGCGTACCTGGATTTGGCCTCTTGTGTCTGGTATAATACAAGTCTCGCACCCGGACCGGCTGGAAATTGCTCTAAGCTTGCCTTCCTCGCCGGTTGAACGCGGAACCTGCACGAAACTCCCACACCGGAGGTGTTTTCCGGTGAAGAGCCTCCAACGCTCAAGTCAGATCTTGAGAGATTAATGTATATGAAGATGTATGAGTATATGAGATTGTGTGGAAAATGAGGATTCTCGCCCTTATTTATAAGGGCGAGTTACCTGAGCTGCACGCGCGAGTAAGGCGAGTTCGGCCAACTGTCCTCTGCTCGTCCGTACAATCGTGCGCCTCCACTATCTTCGATGTCAGAAACGCGTCACTTTTGTCAGGGAATATCAGAGTCCGTTACGGCCGTTGACCAATCACAGCCTGCCGCGTGTCTTTTCCTTTACGTGCTGGGGATTCTCGAGTGCTCTGGTATTCTATCAGTTTTGCGCGTCCATGCTTCCTCGATCGTCTTTCCTCGACCATATCTTCAGATGGCTCGTATCTGTCGACCACTTGCGATTCCCTTAACCGCCGCTATCTACTCGACGTTCTATGTGGTCGGTGTCCGGTTCTGCTCGACCACCGGTCCAGTATATAATATCCCATATCATGGTAGATCTCCGTAGTTGTTGTGGAATTGTCGGTACTTCGCTTGCTTCCTCTCCTAGTGGCTCAATCTCCTCAAGTTGAGTTGGCCTCAAAACTTCTGGAGTTGCGTCATGTACACCGGTCTGCCACGGACATTGAGTTGTCCTTGGTGGCTCCCCTTTCTCGTCTGATTCTTCCATTCTTTGAGTTGCTTCTGGAAGATTCACTCATTTCTGGAGTTTATCCTCGATTTCTTTAGAATCAGGTAGCTCCGACTTTTGCGGAGTCCACCAAGAAGATGCTTCATCAAAAATCACGTTGCGTGATGTGTAACACCGACCAGTTGATGGATCGCAACATCTCCACCCTTTTCTTTGGTTGTCATATCCCAAGAATATGCATCTGATTGCCTTCTTGTCAAATTTGCTCCGTAAGTGACTTGGAACGAACACGTAACAGACGCATACGAAGACTTTGAAGTGGCTAACATTTGGTTTGATTTTCCACAGCTTTTCGAATGGTGACATTAATCTCAGCTTTGCTTGTGGTAGCCGATTTATCACGTCGGCCGCCGTTTTCATACATTCTGCCCAGAACCTCGCCGGTATGTTCTTTGCATGTATCATGCTTCGACACGTTTCTGCCAAGTGTCAATTTTTCCTTTCTGCTATGCCATTTTGTTGAGGTGTGTTTGGACACGTCAGCTGATGGTGTATCTTATGCTCTTTCAGAAATTGGGAGAATTCTCTTGATGTGTATTCTCCCCCGTTATCCGTGCGAAGGCACCGGATCTTATCTCCGACTTCTCTTTCAACAGATTCTTTGAAATCTTTAAACTTTGTGAATGCTTCTGATTTTTCTTTAATAAAGAATACCCAAACGTACCTTGAGAAGTTGTCGATAAATGTCACCATATAGCGCATACCGCTGATCGATGGTTGTTTAACTGGCTCGAATATGTCAGAGTGAATTGTCTCTAAAGGCTTCTTTGCTCTGTAGCTTGAATTTTCAAATGGTAGTTGATGTGCTTTACCATATTGACAACCAGCACATATTGTGTTATCTCTTATCTCCAGTTGAGGAAGGCCCTTCAACATTGATTTCTTCATCATCACCTTAAGTTTATGATAGCTTACATGTCCCAGCCTCGCATGCCATAAATCAGCTGTTTCATTCTTTAGAGTCTTATTTACATAAGCAGACTCTGCTGACATTACATAGATGGACTCGAGCTTTCGACCCTCCATGATCGGTGTGCCGATAATTTTGGGATTTTCGTACACTTTGACGTTATTGGGTCCAAAAATAACATAATTCCCCAAAGTTGTCAGTTGTGATACTGATAGAAGATTTTTCTTCATACCTGGGACATGGTAGACGTCCTGCAATTGCACTTGACCAGGACTAAACCGTGGAGTGATGACCGTCTTGCCAATATGGGCTATTGGCAACCTTGAATTGTTAGCAGTGACAACCATCCGGCCTCCTTTGTATGCAGTTGTGTTCTGCAACTTTTCTTTATCTCTTGTCATATGATTGGAGCATCCCGAGTCCACAATCCAATCATTCTCATAATCTATTCGTCTAGGGACAACGGCAGCCAATGTCGTCTCTTCGTTTAAGCTTGATTGCTCTTCTTTACGGGTCTCCTCAGATACAGATACAGTTGGGACGATTTCCTTGACTATCGCCATGGATGCCTCTATATCCCACTCTTCTTCACTGTTGTTAGTCTCCTGGTTGTTGGACGCTGCTATATTCCCTTCAGCAGCCTTTTTTCTATGCCAACAGTCTATGGCATAGTGATTCGGCTTGCCACATACGTAGCACGAGCCCTTTTTATTTCCCTTGGACATCTGATATTTCTTATAACGATCTTGTTGGACCCCCTTTGTTTCAGAGCTTCTTTCTTCTTTTCTAATATATTCCTTTTTGTCTCTTTTATTTTGATGGTGTGGTCTCATATTCTTTTTATAACTAAATAAAACTTCATCTTCTTTCTTTAATGAGACTTCCGCCATTTGTCTGGTCAGCGCTTCTTGGTCGGCTAGTATATTTTCAAGATTAACCAAAGAAGACTGCTCAGACCAACCTTGTATAGCGGCTATAATCCCCCTAAATTTGGGTCTTAAGCCATGAATAATAATTCTTCTCATCTGAACTTCTGAAACATTATCAGTGGGGTCCGATTCAGAGATTTCGCAACAAAGAGTTCGTACCTTGTTAAAGTAGTCGCGTACCGTCATCTCCCCTTGTTTGCGTGACAGGAGCTCATTCTCTTGAAGTTGTAGCTTGAACTCATTCTTTTTGGAAAATAATACTCCCAGAGTATCCCACGCTTGTTTTGGAGTGCTTGCGTCCCGTATGTGCTCCAACAGCTCCTTGTCAATAGTCGTCTTGAGTGCGTACATGGCCTTTCCCGCCTTTATCTTCCATTTACGTAAGGCCCCAGCTTCTTCGGGTGGTGTGACCTCTTCTCCGCCAACAATTTCCCACAGGTCTTGGCCTTGAAGATACGACTCCAAACATGTTCTCCATGTGGTGTAATTTTGATTATTGAGTTTCTCCATTCGGCCTACTGATTGTAGATCCGCCATCGTGACTTGGACTACCTCCTCGTAACCAAGAAAGCCTCACGTGCTTCACAATTTCTGTACGATACCTTTGAACTCAATAATTTCCTTCTAGTTGACGGATAGTGATAAGCCCTGAATAAATTGACACGAGCTTGAACTTTCCAAACGTGGCTCTGATACCACGTGTTGGAAATAAATGGGTCAATAAATTCAAGACTGACACAACAAATTAATTTTATTAATACAAATATATCACTCGACTTACAATAGCACTCAAGAAAATTCACACATACAATACCTCACTCAATATTTTATTATTAATATCTCAACACTCAAGCACACACTTTTTATTTTATTGTACACTCACTCACTCTCTTTTTCTATCTAATCACTCACGCACACAAGAACTCTTTACTTTATATTGTTTTTATCACTCTTATCACACACACATGACACACACAATTCACGCATATGTATATATATATAGGTATAATAAGTCTCATGAAGCATCTGCTAATTAATTCAACTACCAACTATTACTATTTCAACTAATTTCTACTCAACCAACTACTGAACATATTAAATGAGAATTAGCTTCTAGGTGATTAAAAATGTGCATTAATTATTTAATACTGTGGTCGGTCTAGGCAGGTACAGGTTGAGTGACCGGGTTCATGGCAATGATAGCATATGTTCTGTCCAACTAGGTACTCGCCGGGATGGAAGCGTCGGCAAGTGGTGCAGGCTGGTGGTCTGGTTGGGTCCTGCGGTGATGGTTGCTCTGCCCGAGTATGGTTTCTCTGTCGGCAGTTCTTCCTCTCATCACGACATTTTTAATTTTGCCGACTCTGAGACGTTTTATATTTCAGTTGTTGGAGATCGTCTGAGTCTCATGTCCGTTGGGCAGCCGGACTAGCTTTTCCATCACTGTTGGATCACCTCCGTATCGCTGTGAGCTCACCGGTACTCTCCCGAACCATCCGAACCGCTCGCAGAGCCGGTCTGGGCCTGCTGGTCGCATCTTGGGCCGACTAGAGTGAGCTGGGCGTGTTCTGGGCCGAATTGGGCTGCCTGGGGTTCTATCCGTGCTGCTGGCCGCGACTGCCAGGGTTCGTGACAACTTCTGTAAAACATAACTCTTCTGTAAGATCTCTCTTACAACCTCAGGGTTCGTGACAACTACGGCCGCCCTCGGCCCGAACCACAGATAGCAGTTTTCACCATATTTTTGGACTGCAACGTGGATGAAGGGAATAACTCGAGGAATGATATTATTGGTAAAATTGATGGGCTTGGACTTGGCTTCTCTTGACAGAGTTCTGATTTATTTGAAGTCCCCAAACAAAAACCTGTAAGAATTTCCCCTGAAACCATGCTGCCTCAGGAATTTTTCTTGGTATCTGGGCGTAACCCACACCCACTTCAGCATCTTCCATGCGTATATTAATATTATCAAGGCACAAGAAAGCACTAAGGAGATGCCCATAACCTCCGTTAGAATTACAACTAGATGTTTCTTTCTTTCTTTTTTTTTTTTGATTGGTTTTATGTACGAACACTTATATTTCCTAATGAATTTTTTTTTTTTATTTTTTTTTGGTACAAGGACCTTCCGGTTTTCGGGATCCACAGGGGAACCGACTAATCCGGAATCGAGCCGGGTAGGACCACAAAGGCGGCAAAGCTCTCCCTCAAGAGTTTTAACTTAATATATTTCATAACACTAATTAAGTCGATCTAACCTTTACACGGTTCGATGCATCTTTTTAACAAAAAAATTGCTTACGTATGCTGACACATCTTACTTTTGTTTATGAAATGCTACCATCCCGTCGGGTCTTTTAACCGTTAGATTCACATGTAGTTAGATAAGATAGATGATCCAACGGTTAATACACCCGACGGGATGGTACAGTAACGGGACCGTAGCATTCTCTTTGTTTATATTGTTTTTTTAAAGTATGGCTTATTAGTCTGAAGATCTGTTGAAAAAGTATGGTTGTAACTGTTCTGCCTAAGAACAACATTGATCATGTGATAAATAGTTAAATACAAAAGAACTTGTGAGGTAGTCTAATGGTTGGGTTGATTGACTCAGTCGTACAATTTTCCACAGTATATATTTATATGATAAAATATCATATTTTGGTTTTATTTTTTTTCTTTAGTTTTAATTGGAAATCTTAAGCCCCCAAATCTAAAAACTCCGTGTCTGAACTCGAACTCGAAAGACTAGTCAGATCTGGCAAAACTTCCAGCCGGGAGACAGAGCGGACGTTGGGGAGCCAATCCGACTAGCCTCGCTGGAGGAGCCACCGTCAGCCTGTGGCCGAAGAAGAGAGCAAGCTGCAAGCAGTGGCTGACGGAGGAGGGGGGAGAGGGGGAGCCGAAAGTAATCTAACGTAGCATGTTAGATTACTTGCAAGTAAACATATAAACAACTAAAACACAAGTTGATAGTATGTTAACAGAACCATCCACAAACAAGATAGATCACAAACATAGAATAATACAAACATAGAATGGATTAGTTCCTTTTTTCAATAACAAATACAATAGGAACCAACCTAGTCCAAATAAAGTACACCCTCGGCACTGCCAAAAAGCCACCCAAGCTCCACCACCACCACCTCCAGTTCGCCTGACAGGTGGCATTTTCTGTTTCTTTGTCTCTCATCCCCAGTCGCACTTTTTCTCTCTCCTCTCGTGACCCTAAATTAGCCGATCAACGGCTTAAGACCACACCCCACTACCCTCTGCCATTAGCCGTCTCCATCTCGTCCCAGTCCTGTCGTTGCACGTCGTTTGTTTGTTGTAGTAATCGAGATTTTGCGCCAAAGTTGATCAAGGCTCCTACTTGTTCGTCCCATGCAGTTGCTACAGTTGTGGAGGTCGATTTGGGTGATCAGAGCTACCCAGTCTACATAGGGCCGGGCCTTCTCTATCAACCTGAGATTATTCAGAGGTAGTTTATACAGTTTGTGTGTGTGTGTATGAAAATGAAGTAGATCACAAATCTTGAAGTGATTCTCAATGAAAACTGATTCGTGAGTTTTAATAAAATTAATTGGCTTAAAAGCAGTGTTCATCATTATTATTTTTTTTAACTCGTAAAATTGTACTACTCGACGCAGGCATATTCACGGGAAGAAAGTTCTCGTGGTCACTAGCACCAGAATCGCGCCATTGTATCTGAACAAAACCATTAGGATACTAACATAAGCAAACCCCGGTATCCAAGTCGAAACTGTATTTTTGCCGGATGGGGAGAAATTCAAGAACATGGTGAGATTTCGTTCGTTGGGACAAACAAATTTTCTTCTAAAACAAAATTTTTTTCGATTCTAGCAAAGCACGGGGCCATATAAAATTACGCGTTAATTAATTAATTTTGTAGGAATTCGCAATGCAAGTGTTTGACAAAGCAATCGAGTCGCGGATGGACCGAAGGTGCACGTTCATTGCCCTTGGCGGTGGTCTCATTGGCGACATGTGTGGATACGCGGCTTCTTTTTACTTGCGCGGAGTAAATTACATTCAGATTCCCACAACTGTTATGTGACAGGTTATGGGAGTATGAATTTTTACAAATATTATGTTTCGAGTACAAAAGTAATATGTGTTAACTATTGAAAAGTCCTTTGCCTTTTGAATCTTGAAGGTAGATTTTGCCGAGTGGCATTCTGCTCGACTAGGCGAATGCGAGTGAGGAGAGCAAAGTGAGTTTCGACGCAAAAGGAGAGGAAAAATTCTTCGGTTGGGGGTAAAACCGCCATCAACCACCAGCTCGGAAAAAAATTTGATCGGGATAATTTACCTGCCTAAATGCATGCTTGTAGACACCGACACTTTAAACACATTGCCCGGGCGAGATTTGGCATCGGGCCTAGGAGAAGTCATCAAGTTAGGACTTGTAAGAGATGCTCGTTTTTTTGAGTGGCAAGAGAAGAAAATGGAAGTACTCATGGCAAGGTCAAATTTTCGACTTTGAGTAATAATATAATCATTGTGAGACAACCTAAAAGTGAGGCAGCCTAATGGTTAGATGGTTAAACGAACTTTTTTCTTATATATTTAGGGTTCCAAGTGCACTTGCATATGCAATCAAGCGCTCGTGCGAAATTGTGTCCTTCGACGAGAAGGAAAATGGAGTGAGGGCCATATTGAACTTCGGCCACACATTTGGTCATGTAAGCATAATTGTGTAGTTCACTCCCTGAGGTTTAGGGTAATTGCAAAATACCCCATACAGTTTTGGAAATCACAATTCTATGTTCTAAATTTCCATGGCCACTGACAGACAATTGAGGCTGGTGCTGGATATGGTCAGTGGATTCATGGGGAGGCTGTTGCAGCTGGCACGGTATGCTAAAAAAAAATCATAATAAAATCACTCATCTTTTTAATTCTACCAATAACCCCTTGATATTTGTTTAAATACTTTTTATTCCCCACCCTTCACGGAACATGATTTTTAGTTTTTTACCTTTTACCTCTATTTTTTTTTCAGGTAATGGTAGCTGACATGTCTTACAGGCTTGGGTGGATAGACGAAGCATTAGTAAAGCGGATGCATGTGATTCTGAAACAGGCAAACCTACCCACAATACCACCACACACTATGATCGTTGACATGTTTAAGTCTCTTATGGCGGTAATATATAAATTAGATACTTATAAACACTTTTAGATGAAAATGTCATTGAAATGTATATTTGATCCGGAGTGCGCTAACTAATGTACGAACTCGAACAAGAATTATAAAATGCGGAAGCAATTAGATCGAAGATTTAAAAACTCTTCAGGGAAGCATCTCACTTCCCCTCAGAGCTCTTTCATTGATAAATCGTATATTGACATAGTTTGGACTTACAAGACTCAAACTCCCTTCTAGTCTAGCCAACACTATTCACGATCCTATCAACTATTTCTCTGGTCACGTCCCGTGGACTTTTTAACCTACACTTACTCACTAAGTGTAAAAACAAAAGATTGTTTAAGTACAACAAAGAAACAAACTAAAACAGTTTCAATTCTTGAGTGCGTAAGAACTCTCAAACTAAACTGTGTACACAACTGAACAGAATAAAAATATCAAGCTCGAATATTGCTCTAAAGATTAAAATAATTTTCTCAGCAGCCGCAATAAGAGCATCTTCTAGGGTATTTATATGGACTCCTTAGGGTTGGAGTCCTCTCCAAGGCATATGACTCCTAGAGAGATTTTCTTCCATATTTGTAGCTCCACTTTGGTAAGTAAATCTTCTTTTCCCTATCTAGCTCTATGATCTCCTCTTCATGCAAACCTCTCTCATCTCCTTTTTCCATAAAATCTGAATCCCTACAATATAAAATAGCATAATAAGATCCACACACTCTTATATATGGAATATAAAATAAACTCAAGTAAGGAAATAAAATATTCAGAGATCTTCCCTTTTATATAGTTCCAGGTGCTTGTTTGAACATGAGAACTAATGTCAAACAAAAATATCTTTCAGTCATAATGTGCACTAAAAACCAGAAATATGAAGGTAAGGTTAATTTTGGAAATGTCGTTGGATAAAAAGGTGGCCGACAGCATACTAAGGCTCGTGCTTTTGAAAGGCTCGCTTGGCAATTGTGTTTTCACCGGCAATTACGACAGACGCGCCCTCGACGATACACTTCATGCATTTTGCAAGTCCTCTAATTAATTATTCATTTAATCCATTTGAAATCCTTTCTTTATGCATATATAGGAAACCTTTTCGTCGAGGTTTGTAGCTGTTAGATCAACTATTTCTGACGGTTACATAATGATCTAACAGTTAACGGGACTACCCGTGTATATATTGTTGCTTGATTATATGTTGTATATTGTATTTTGTGAAAAATCTTGATGGCACTTTGGTAAATAGAAAAACTTTTTGCTTGGCAAAATTGTTTAAAATTTTCCCATTTTGCTATCGAATAGTAAAAATATAAATAAAATGCAATCTCGTGGATTTTTATTTTTTATTTTTTTATTTTTTATAATTGTGTATAATTTGGAAAATAGTTACCTGAATTTCGCGTGTTTTGTTTACTTCAAGTATACAAGGTAATATTTGTATTCACCTCTATATATAGTTACGAAAATCGACAAATAGAATGTACTACTTGATTACATAATTCACAATCAAGTGACGTTAGAAAATCTATAATATCATCGAACACTTCGATCAACAAGTTTGTGGATGAGGGACGCTATCTACAACACCTATAAACATATAATGAATTGTTCGTGGGCAAGTTCGACTCAATTTCTTTAATAAACGAGCTCATCAGCTATTCGAAATCAACGCATTCGAATATAAACAGACGAACCAAGCTCATCTTCTCATGGTTTCAGTCAACAAATGTTTGTCATAACACCAAATTACAAAAGTATATTCAAGATTTGACCTTTCAAATGAGTTCGTCTCGACCGTTTCATTTAAAATTCCTTAAGAAAGTATATTACAAAATGCTAAGTGCTTGATTGGTTATTAACATTTTTTTTATTTTTATTTTTTTATCGATTTTACTGGTAAACTATAGTTAATTTTGAGAAGTTTGATTGAGTTAGGTTTGAGTGGGATCTTGAATTTGCATTAAAATAATATTTTAAAAAAAAATGAATTAAAATAGAATTAATATAAAGTAGAAGAGAGTGATTGGAAGTTATGCGTAGTTAAATTATGTGACTAGATGAATAGTGAATTAAAGTTAACGTGTTTTGTAGTGATGGTTGATTGTTATTATTATTTAATAAAGAAGGAAGCACTAAGTTATCCGTACATGAACATATTTTTTGACTTGTTTAATAGCCGAGTTCTCAATCTGCTAGTAGAAGCTCCATCTTTTACCATGTGATAGATTTATCTATATGTGGAAATTCTGAAGCTGGAAAATTTCACCCTATCGGTGATTGCTCACCAGTGCAGTTATCGAGGTTTTTTACACTAAAGATTAAGTGTTCTGCTTAAGCTGCTGTTAAAAAATCACTACTTCCATCATGCGCGCGCATACATTTAGATAAAAGTAAAACGGTCTTTTCTGGAACTGCAAGATGTGGGAACTCTACAATTCGTTTGCCAAAAAACATGTTGAGCCAGTGGCATCGAGTCTACACGAGAAGCTGATGAGTCTAGCTCCGCAGGATCAACTAAATCAAGACCGTCCATCACAGGGTGTAGGGGATACTAATATTTGTGTTGTTTCTTGACAATCGTGACATTTGTAAGATTAGAGAATCGGAGCAAGAGGTGCTGTCCCACGCTTATTAGAGAATCGGGGCAAGATGGTGCGGTATCACGCAGATTAAGCGCACCATAAGAGGGTGAGCCTAGGTGCACAATAGTGAGGTTTCATCCCAAAACCAATTGGTGATAGGAGGAGTAATCCACTTGGCTCATTTTCCCTATAGAATCAATGTGGGACAACTCACAAGTGATACTCCAACAACATTAAAACATATAAATTTATTTGACTTTGACGCTATTTTTCTTTTTTAAATAAATAGGTGGTATAAGAGGGATTCTTGTGCTAATGCCATTTTAAGTATGCAATTTTATTTATTATTTTTTATTTATTTAATTTTTGTTCTTTTTTTAAAAAAAATTGAGCAAATGAAACTTTAATCAGCAATAAATTTGAAGTCAAGTGGTATTATTGGCATTGTAATTTTTAAAATTTTTGGGTATATATTATATAGAGAACCATTAGATTTGCTGTCAATGTCCTTGGCTGCTAATTACATGAGATATTGCTGCTTTTTTTTCTTTTTTTTTTTTTCTTACACAGGAGGATTAATATTAATACTGGTTCCCAATTCTCCTTACAGTGACTCGAACTCAGGATATGGAATACGCCGAGCGAGGTATGCGCCACTGCGCTAAACCCTCTTCGTCTATTGCTGCTTTTTATGTTCAAATAAGTGTCTTCCCTACTATTATGCAAGATAAAATTCATCAATTTTTTTTTTTTCATTAATAACAAAGCTGCAAAATACCCTTCAATTTTGATCTGATTTCAACAAAAACCAATGAGAATGAGGGCAAAGTTCTATCGACTTGGGGTCTTAAGCCGTTGGATCAACACATGCTTGAGCCGTTAGATCAACATTTTGATATGACGATTCAAAAAATAACACTTTAATTCCCAAAAAAAAAAACCCGCAAAATATAACAAATTCGAGCAGAAATTTTGAACATACCTCAAAACATACAATCTTCCACAATGTCTTCAACACAAAGACTAAATAGTAAATAAAATCAATGAATGAACACAAAAGTCTATACACAACATGACATATTTTTATATCTTTTCTTCTTCATTTTCTGTTCCTTTTAGCTTCCAAATTGGTTGCCTCTCTTAGTGCTTGTTGAGCATCACTTTCCATCCCGAGCGCAAAGTAGCAAGCCGCTTGGAGATGAAAGGCGGTTGGCCAATCGGGTGAGACCACAATTGCTCGTGTGGCGTCCCCTAGGGCCTCGTTTGGCTTATCGCTCATCAAGTAGCAAAGGCACCGCCTAGCATGGGCCGTGGGCGAAACCATTGTCCCACCATCGATGAACTATATAAGAAACACAAACTCCAATTTAGTCGAACATTATGCAGTTGTGATTTCCATTATCAGAAAGGTGAGCATAGGCTTTTACCTGAGTATAGAAACTAATGGCATTCGTAAAGTCTTTAGCCCGAAAAGCAGAATCTCCGAGCTTCTTGGAATTCAAAGTCTCCTGCATTTGATTCGTCCACAGTTGAAAAGACAGCTGCAGAGAAGAAAGTGTTCAATTGTTAAGAGATAGCAAATTAGCAAATTTACTAATTTCATGCAACCAAATAATTATTCGAATATGAAAAAAATGAGGAAATACCTCGTTCGCGATTCCTTCATCATCTTTGTATCCGTTTTTGTCCAGTATCTCGTGTATGGCAGTAAGATCCATTTTCAAGCAAGCTTCCCCTAAGGGAGTCAAAGGTATCGGCTGTGTACTGTTTGCATTTCCTTGTTCGACGCCAAGCAAAACATACGAAGGAACCTGTTTCCATGATATATATTCAACCACATATTTATAAAAA
>CACSLK010034598.1:21691328-21717301 GCA_902706635.1 Striga hermonthica
AAAAAAAAAAAACTCAGTTTGGAGAAAGTATCGTTTTCATTTCATATATCTATTTTTATAAACTTTTCTACCTCGGTTTCTTTCTGCAGAGAAACAAGAGATGTGACGAGCGATTTGGTGTTGGGCCTTTCGCGGGCCTCGTACTGCAAGCAACGGGTGGCCAACCGAACCAACTCAGTCCCATCATCGTTCGAGAAATGGCCCTCCAAGCAAGAATCTATGAGCATCAGAAAGTTCTTTCCCCTTATTAAATCAAGAGCCTGTCAAATAAGACATGGGTTAAGCAAATAAATTCATGTCATCGAGAAAATATAATAAATTCTGGGTTATGAAATAACAACTTCAAGATGCTCGGTAAGATTGAATGGCTTCTATTGTTTTCAAAAATATCCTTTTTTTTTCCACCCAAAAATTCGAAATAAATGACATACATGGCTGGGAGGTATATGCTTGCCACTCAAAAGATCGAGCAGCATGGTCCCGAAGCTGTAAACCACACTTTCGGGAATAACTCTTCCTGCGAATCACAAAAATGTTATTACAAGAAGAGTAAATCACACATTTTAAAAATTATTCACCGAACAAATCTTTTTATATTACTGTTTAAAGTATCATATGCATTTGTACCCGTTCGCAAGTACTCAGGGGGTGTGAAAGCTAAGTTTGTGCTGTAACTTTTTCCATCTCGACTATTCTTCATCAGTCCAAAGCAAGAAAGCCTCGGGTTACCATCCTTATGAACGAGCAATTGCGTATAAGACCACACAATTCTAAAAAATATGATAAAAAGCAAAACAAAACAGAAGACATTACTTTCACCTTACCTGATCAAACAAAACTCTGTAGGCATTAAGATCGTGATACAAAGCTCGTCCCTTACTACTGCAGTAATCGAGAGCTTGGGCCAAATACAATGCCACCCTTAACCTCATTGCCCATTTCATAGGTTGCTTGTCCCCTATTACAACTCAGCACACAAGCACACACATAAGTAACTGAAGATAAAAAAAAGGCCACTCGATTTTTTCGAAACGATCCCAAAGATGCTAGGAGATTTTTCCTTTTTACAAAATTATAGTAAAACAGAAGGCAAACTTCTAGTTCTTGTAAGTACTTGCTATGAATAATGGTTGAGTTATTAAATGAAGTGATATTATGAGACTCACAATGAAACAAATGCTTAGCCAGGGTCTCGTTGGGCATAAATTCTGCTACTAGCAATCTCTCTTCCCCTTCAAAGCAACAGCCGATCAGATTTGCCAATCGCTCGCTCCTCAGACTCCCCACGGCCTTCGCCTCATCCTTCATAGTTCACCCGAAAACATTATTAACACACTCAAATAAATGAACAAGAACAAAGTACACCCATAACATTGTTTCAGTTTCAAGGCTTCTATAAAGGCCTTCTACAACTAAACCAAAAAACAGCATATCACTAACCAGAAATTGGCGAGAATCAGACCAAGCAGATTTATTAAAGCGCTTAACCGCAATAAGCTGTTCGTTTTCAAGCAACCCTCTGTAAACAACATTCGGAGCTTTCTCTCCATGCTCCGAAACAATGTTGTCTGAAGAAAACCCATTTGTTGCAGCTTTTAGTTCTTCCCAGCTGAACTCTCTGAAGCTCGGCCATGAATTTTTCTCCTCATTTTCTGCAGAACCCATAAAAGTTAAAGAACCCAAAAAAGATTACATTTTTATGAGTACCCACAAAACAAGAATCGATGAAAATCATTCTACAGAGGGAAACAAACTAACCCAGATCACAAGGCTCACGCGCCGGCGGCTTGATATTAGAAGGCCACCAACAGCAGCAATATTTCGAACACCTCGCACCCATTTTAGACTGCGACAAGAATTTAAGGATGCTTTGAGCCTTTAATGGTGACACAAAAATGAGTAGAAATCTCTCTTGTTCTAGCAACAACACTCGAGATTTAACATTGGGACATCTATGAGCATGAGGTGTGCGTGAGTGGCATACTATGTACTATGATTTTTTGTTTGCGTGTGTTTTCACTTTTGGTGAACAGTAAAGTGCTCCAGTGTGTGTGTGTCTGTGTGTGAAAAAAAGTTTCAAACTTTTTTTTTTTAATCTTTTTTCTGCCTTTTGCTCTGTCTTTCAACTTCCTCCTCATCATCGTCCTTCTTTTGTGCATCATTTTGTCTCTATTTAATTAGATTTGTATAAAGAAACTAGAATGACCTTTTTTTAAGCAGAAAGAGAACAAAAATCAGTTTCCAACAAGAATTTTTAATATGAAAATGTGTTATTATTAAACAAAATAATTGATGAGATATTCTTGTTGAACTTAAACACAAGTTTACAAGAGTCATGAAGTAAATAAAAACTCTTCAATTTTATGATTTTCTTCCAAAGGTATGTGAGGTGTACACGAGCCAAGCTCTCGAGCTGCCTTATTGAGTCGAGCCGAGCACGATTTGTAAGCAAATGGGTATTGTGCATCATAGTAAAAATAAATGAGAAAATGAAATGTTTTGTTAAGATTTGTATCTTTTATGTGTTTATTACATAGCTTTAAACTCGGCCCGAAAATCGACCCGGGCAGGTTTCCGGGTCAACGGTTCAGCCGTAGGGTCACCGGATCAATTGCTGAACCGGATAATTAATTTTAAAAATTTAAAAATTATATATATAGTATTTTTGACATATAAATATACATAAAAGGAACAAAAATAAATATTTTGTATACAAAATTCGTACATTTAAATGTTAATAATATTGAAACTTACTATAAATATTTACTATGTCATTATATAAACATAATTTTTATTTTTTATATAAAAAAACATTAAAAAACAAAGAATTATAGAGACCGGGTCAACCGGGTTGACCCGGCTGGGTCAATGACCCGGGTCGACTGGGTCAATGCCGGGTTGACCGAGTTTTGACCAGGTTTGACCGGATCCATTGTTACCCGGTCCAAAGAACCCACTCAAACCGGTTTCGACTCCGAGTCAATCGGGTCCTGAGTCGACCCGCTGGGCTGCTCCGGATCACAATAC
The DNA here is from genome assembly GCA_902706635.1 of Striga hermonthica. Taxonomy (NCBI): domain Eukaryota; kingdom Viridiplantae; phylum Streptophyta; class Magnoliopsida; order Lamiales; family Orobanchaceae; genus Striga; species Striga hermonthica. The sequence continues at coordinate 21,694,356 of CACSLK010034598.1, forward strand.
AATGGTTTATTATATAAAAAATCAGTATATCAACCTATCCCTATAAAGGCATGCCATGTGACACTTTCTCAAACAAAAACAAATAAAAACAGCACAGGATTTGGAGTGGTTTTTTGCCCTGCACAAGAGGAGAAGAAATATGGAATCAAGGGTCATCAATGATTTTGTTTTCCATAAAAAATAACATAATAAATATTAAAATGAAAATAAGTAAATTGCTCTCATGATTGCATATCCATTGATATTTTTCTCACCTTTTTCCCTTTGTGGACAAAAAAAGCAAGGTAAAGTAACTTTTGAGCATTTTCTCACTTTATTTTGAAATCCATATAGCAATTCATTAATTATAAATTAGACTTGATTATACCTAAGATGATTTGGTTGACCAAATCAAGTTAATATTAAATATTTCAATTTGTTTATTTTCTGGTAAATGTCATAGAGACTACAACACCATTTGCTCGAGTTGTAATTTCATCAATGGGCGCATCAGCAAATTGCAAACGAATCAAGCCGAGTCGAGCATGCATCAATCTTACCAAACAAAGATGAGCTCGACAAGCCAAGGTTCATGTTGTTCGACTCGACTCGTGAAAAAAATAGGGATATGCTCGAAATTGACTCAATAAAGCTCGAAATGGAAGGCTCAGGAAAGTGCTCATGTTCCGTTCGAGCATTACTATAGGCAATACCTATTGACTATTTCTTGAATCAAAAGGTAGACCAAAAAAACTTAGCTAAAAGAGTATGAATTGAACAACGTAGAAAATCTTATTCAACAAATCAAATCAAAACAAAATTAAAGTATGAGATTTTCGCAATGCAATTATATATTTTTGTTAAAACATTAAAGTGAATTTTCGAATATAGTACTATACATTGTGGGGGCATGCTTGAATATCTCTCACATTTTATATGCATATCTTTGTATATCTATAGGATAGGATGATCAACAAATAACCCTTGAACTTAATATGTGTATGTATATCTCTTGTATGTCTGTGAAGATCCAAAGTTTGGAGGCTTTATTAAATAAAGATTGGGCGGGCCGGGGGCCCATTAGTCTTGGGGCAAGCCTACTCATGGTTCTTAAGTGTGGGTTGGGCAATTACGATTGGGCCTATCATTAGTACTATGGGCTGGCCTATCATGTCGATTGGGCCTACATAAAAGTTTGAGAACTTTGATGTTGACTGAGAATGTGGTGATTTGGATGCTTAAATTGCGCCAACATGAAAACCCACCTGGTCTTCTACTGGCCCATGCATCAAACTTTGCTTAATTTCACCAAATAAATAAATAAATAAATCACATTTTCGAAATTAAAAAATTAACCAAATATTTTATTGTGTTTGTACTGGGCCATGCATCAATATTTTATTGCCAAAAAATAAAAACTTCTAATATCCAAATTAATTTGTTGTTTGTATTTTGTAATATAATAAAAATTAAAAAAAATTAATTTACATATCTTTTTTTTTTCTTCAGAAGTTGGGTAGCTGAGCTGACTCAATTTTCTAGTTCTACTGATCAACACAGATTCAAATATCAAATTTAGGGATTTGGTTTTATTCGACTTTTTGGGACAAATATAATTTTAGGAAATAATAATAATAATAATTCAGAAAGTTGTTCATCAACCGTTGATTTTATTCACATAAAATGTTGGAAAACAACAAATAATAAGATCATTAGACTATCATTATCCCCAACCCAACCCAACCCAACATAACAATTAAAAATTATTTCTCTCTCTTACACTTACACAACTCAACTTTTAACAACCTACATATCTTTATTCACAACCCAACCCAACCCAACCAAATATAATATTTATTTTATTTTTATTTATTATTTATTTAATATTATATACAAAATATTATTTTTTTATTATTTTATCTACAATTCAACTCAACATAATAATTTCAATTGTGCTCCAAAATATATCAAGAGTGGTCTCTATTTATAGAGAATGAAAAAGTATGAATTTTGATATATTTTATTTTATTTTTTAATATAAAATAATATCTATAATTTAAATTATAGTTATGTTAACATATAATATTTATAAAAACCAATGGAAATGGGACAAGTGTCTCATTCCTCTTTCCTTTCTCTAAAAAGCATAAAATTAAAAAATAAAAATAAATAAATAAAAAGTCGCGACCCAAGGTCACAATGTGACCTGGGTCGCCAACTTTTGGCCCAATATTTAATTTTTCTTTTTTTTTCATTTTTTTATTACATTTTAATTGGTGACCCAATGGAACGGGTCACCACTAAATATAGTCTTATGTGTATTTTACATATGCATCCAAACATATAGGACAAGCGTAGTTAACTAAATTATTGACTCCTTGAAAAAACCAAATTGTTGACTAAATTTAGTAATTTACTTGTTTGCCATGTATGTTCCAACTTCTAAATATTGTTTCTTAAATGACTAAGAAATTTAACTTACATTTGACATTTATGTGTATATTTATTAATTATTGTTCAACAAACACTAATAAGTCCTCATTTTTTGCTTGCATGACACATCTTGGATTGTTGAGCTACATTGCTACTTACTAATCAAGTTAGACGTGACAAGCCGCGTTGGGTTCGTCTGATTATTTTAAGTTGTATAATCTGCCAAATGGGGTTAAAGTTTGGTTGGATCGGAGCATGATTTACTAATAAGTTAGACGTGACAAGCCGCGTTGGGTTCGTCTGATTATTTTAAGTTGTATAATCCGCCAAATGGGGTTAAGGTTTGGTTGGATCGGAGCATGATTTACCGATGATTGATTATCCTCGTAGCGTAGTCTTGTAGTTTCGATCTTTTGTTGGGCATTTGTCTCCTTCTTTGTACAAAAAACAAAAAAAAAAAAAACAAACAAACAAACAAACAAAGTGAACCATTGTCTGCTCTCGGCTCAACTTATTAAAGCTAATTAAGTTTGTTGACTTGTTAAGGCTTAAGTTTTGCTTGACTCGTTGAAGCTCGATAAATAAAATTTTACATAATTTTTTGAAGTATTATTATAGATTGGTTTGTTAATTTTAATATAAACGAGTCGATCTCAAAATTAATTATTTATCAGAGCGCGACTCATTTACGTATTATAATAATAATGACACATACATAATGTGAATCTTCAGTTTATTTCTTGTGGGTGGAGTTGTTAAACTACACGAGCACTCGGCTAGATTCGGCTTGTCAAGGTTTAAAGCGAGTTGAACTTGAGCTTATTTAATTAGTTAATCAATCTCAATTCAGCTCAATACCGCACAAAAAGAGACATTCCATATAATTTTATATAATTCAACACGTTAAAACTCAATTTATTTGTTAGATGTTATGGAAAAAATAAATAAATAAATAAATAAAATATGTGTGTATAGACAAAAAGGAATTAATGAAGTTCATGGGCGGCACGATTTGTAGAATCAAAAGAATGAGGGGTTTGTCTTGTGTAGCTACAAAAGAATAAGATGCACAATATGCAAGGTATAGTCAACATATCAATCACACAGATAGATGATATGCAAAGACAAAAAAAAATTGAATATTAGATTATATTAAATTCTATGGAGCCATCAGATAGTTTTTCTTATGGAGTCATTCATCACTTAATGTAATGACACGTGTTCAAATTGTAATTTTTGTAGGACACATGTCGACACACTATTTGTAAATAAGTGTGGATGACTCCATAAGTCGTGTCATTCGATGTCTCCATAGCAAAACTGATTAAGTTATTATTCAAATTGAATTGTTCGAGACTACAATTTTTTATTTGCCTCAATTCATATGCATACTTAATGAATGAACTGAGCTCGATTGGCTAATCAAATTCGTTTATCAAATGAGTCGATCCGAGTCATGTTTGCAAATGTTGGTTCATCAAAGTTGCATATGCAGTCAATTTATTTCGTAATCTAATGAAGATACAATGATTAATTGAACAATGGAACATAAATTGCAAGTGACTTCAAATGTGTAAAGCTCGATTTTTTTTCTTAAACGAGTATAAGAGAGAAGCGAACGTATTACGAGACTGAGCTCACATAAAACATAATGAATCTAGTCCAAACAAACAGCGTTGTTCATACAAAAAACAATTTAACGCGAGATGAAAATGTGTTCGATCATAGTTTACTCAACTCGAATAACACCGGTACTATAAACCTCATTCAAATATTATAATTTTCCATTTACTAAGTAAATAAATAGGAGTATTAAAATATAGTATTATAGATGTCTTTGATATTAATTTTTATTTTTTGGAAAAGAAAAAAAAAATTAAAAGGGCAAAAGCAAAAGAGATTGTCCTTGGATAGAGCAAAAAAAAAAAAAAGAAAGAAAAGCACATGGGGCTAGGGTTTGAATTTTGAGTAAAACAACTCAATTGGCCCTATCACACATATTCCTATCAATCACATTAATCAAACAGACTTTAAACTAAAAACCGCAAATATTTAGGTACGCCGTAATATAGCTAGCAAAATGTGTCAAGACATTTTTAAAATGAACATGTTACATTATAGAATGAACATGTTCATTCTATAATGTAACATGTTCATTTTAAATTGTCTTGACACACCTTACTAGGTGTGTCAGGGCGCACGATAATAGCACCGGCTAAAAACGGCAATTGCACCATACTGACATGACAGGGGACCTGAAATGACCCTTTCGACCCCGACAAACGTCATTAATCACTGCTATTCGGGTTTCTATTTTGAACCAACCCGAATCAGAAGCGTCGGATCGACCCGAGAAACCCTGTCCGTAGATCTGGACGGATGCGACATGATATGGACACGTGGAAGTATTTTGCCGTGTAATATCGTGTCTCTGCCTTTGTGCGTACAGTTATAGTAACTTATAATGATGTAACTGTAAATAGCATTAATTACTCTAAGGCTGTCAAATCGTATTACCGTGTTCATATTTACAATCGTATTTTTGTGCTATTTATTGTAATATTTAAAGCTATCTTCAATGGAATTTTGTCCATGAGCAAATGACAAAAAAAAAAAAAAAAAAAAAATTGTCTCAAATGATTAATGTTAATTGTGATGTTATTTCTGACGGTAAAATTATAATTGGTTTAATAAAAGAGATATATAATGTATGATAAAAGTTGTTTAGAACGACTTCTGCATTTAGAAAGCCTTCTAGACATTCTCTATGCCAGATAAGATTGTTTGTGCCACGTGGCAATAATATAGAGTAAGACTATGTTTGATAAAACTAGCTGATAAGCTAGCTTATAGCTTATTAGTAATTTTCGAACTTATAGCTTATAACTTATGACTTATAGCTGAAAAACTAGATTATATGATAAAAGTGTTTGGTAAAATTAGCTGATAAGCTAGCTGAAATAAAAATTTCGATGAGCTTATTTGAAAAGCTACCGAAACAAGCTTATCAAATAAGCTCGATCATTTTAAATAAGCTCATCATACCAAACGGAGCTTGTTTAAATACAGGGAACTTGTAAGCTAATCAAATAAGGTATAAGCTAGCTTATTGATCTACCAAACATAGCCTACAAAGACCATTGTAGATGCTTTTATCATCTCATAGATAGAGAAAAGAGAGAAAGTGAGAGGAAGAGAACGTGGGAGAAAGAAACACTGTCAAACAGATAATTTATTAGTTCACATGTACCATATATATAAGAAAATACATTATACATAACTAATTACCTATTGGACTCCTCGCACATACCTACTAAACTTATATCTGGGTGATATCCACAAATAATAATTATTTATAATACTCTCTATTGGTCAATACTGCATCATGTTTATGTCTCATTAAAACTCGCTACAAAACTCAATGGAAAAAAATAGTCGAGGAAAGAGTACATGTATGCCTGCAAACGAGCCGCGCCGAGTCGAGCATTGGTCTTATCGAGCAGGATTGAATTTTTTTTAGCTGCTCGAGTTCGAGCTCGACTAGATAATAAAAAAAAGTTGCTCGAGCTCGACTCGAAAATTTTTAAGTGGAAATAAAAAATTACCATTAAACACTTGTGTTATACTATTTAAATATATCGATAAGGAGTATTTTAGTAATTTACATCGAGTTGTTCGATGAGCCGCTCGACAATGCAAAAATGGGCTCGAGTTTTTGATCGAGACGCTCGAGCTCGAGTTGAGCTTTGACTCTAGCGCTCGCGAGCGGCTCGTGAGCCGCTCGACTCGTTTGCAGCCCTAACATGACACATGCAAGTTTATGCGTTATAGTCGCTACCTCGTTAAAAACTTTATAAAGTAAAACCCAATGGAGAAAAACTTAGCTAAAGGGAAAAAGAGTACTACACAGCCAACAGGGCCTACTTTCATGATTACAATTAGCATTTCAAGCTACATTTTATCCCCCCAGCCCTCCCTCAAGGCAAGAGCATTTCAAGCTACATTTTAATTGTTTGTTGTTCCCCCTTAATGTAAGAGCTTTTTAACATAAAATCGTTATAATAATTTTGTTGCTATTTTGGAATTAATGTGGATTCAAAAAATTTCATCAAGTGTATTTTTATAATTTATTTGAGTAACACAAGCTATACTATCTTCGAGATAATTATTTGAAAACTTAAAAAAAAATTAATGGGTTAATAAACTAATCGAGGACTCAATACTTCAGGGATCAATTATATATGCAATTGATGTCTTTATCCAACAATATAATATATCAAGTTGAAAGATTGTTGGAAAAGCAGTAATATAAAATTGGGTATAACCCGATTTTAACTGATTTATTAGGGCTAAAGATTTAATTCGGATTGAATTAAATTATGTAGAAAAAATTCTATGTTCCGAGTAGAAACTCATGGTATATTTAATTTCTCAATACTGATTTTCGGTAAGTGAGAAATAAATGTTAGCCATAAATGGGCACGCAGAACGTTGGTTGTGGAATTCCAATGGTCAAACGTCTTATCCCACATAGAACTCTTAAATGAGATTAACTCTCTTTATTATGATAAACAGAGTTGGAGAGGTCACGACAATAACAAAGTTATGTACCAAATGTTGGTATATAAACCGAGTTGGTTTTGGACTCGGGTTTTGACTCAACCCGTGTGACATCATTCCAGGTACATTGAACCTGGACGTGTGACCTTTTAATTGTCCACCACCTGACGGTTTCAGGAGTTACAAAGTGGATTAATTGTGAGTTAAACTTGAAACGTTTTACAATTAAAACCAAGCCATGAATGATTGTTAATGGCTTGGTGGTTACAAGTTGAATAGTGATCAAAACAAGCCATGAATGGTTGTTAATGGCTTGGTGGTTACAAGTTTTGAATAGTCATCAAAACCAACCATTAATGGTCGTTAATGGCTTGGTGGTTACAAAATGAAGATTCATCCTCCAACCAAATGAAAGTCCTATAAATAGGACATTGTAGAGACTAAGAGAAGACACGAGACACAAAAAATATCATCTGCATTCTCAACTCTCTCATCTCTCATAGTCTTAGCATACATAGTGCTCATTTCACGTCTCTATTCATGTTTGTCGGAACTCTGAAGACTGGTGTGCTACAACTTTCGAGTGTATAGTCGTTGTATCTTTGGGGACATTACGCACAGACCGTCAGCACTATACGGGGCGCAATTGTCTTGCGGAAAGATTTCAATCGCCTCGTCTTTAATATGTCCGCATTCGAGTTGTATTTTCTATTTTTTGTTTAGTTCATGATGTACGAACTGAACTCTTCAGTCAGTTCATAGGTTCCTGTTGTAATCAAAACACATATTGTGTAATGTTGTAAATATTTTTTCTGGAGTAGAATCGAAAGATTCGAACACCGGGTCGTGTCTCTCGAGGAAGGCTAGCCGGAATATTTAGTACGTTTACTCAACTACACAAAAGAGAGATAAAATTCCTAAACATGCTAATTTAGATGATTGGTTGGTTTTTAATTATCAACTACTGCAAAGATTTAAATAAAGCAACAAAAATAACAAGCAACGAAGAACAGCAGGATTTGAGAAGCTAGGGAGTCGGGGATGTCCGTTTTGGTTCGAATTGCAAATTAATGGGCAAACGATTGTTCAGTTAAGTGATCTGAATAACATACACGTTCAAGTACTCATCCTCAATAACTCTTCGTAACAAGAGAACAAACTAGAACATCAAATTACCAAGTCATTTAACTCCTAGGCAATACAGTTACGAACAAGCCTAGCTTATGCGAGCCTATTCGACCAACTCCTCCCCTTTTGGTTCTAAGAGTCGATTAAATAAGACTAGAGGTTGGTTAACTGACTAATCAAATAGATTCACCAATATCAAACACGAATTAATCGAATTCAATTGAAATAATTAGAAGTTGAAGTGTCACCCTTCAACAATTCTCAAAACTCAAGAACAATTATTGAAAAACCCTAATAAAGATCAATTCGCATAAGACGAACCATCAACGAATCCCACAATTGCAATCGAAATCAAAACACCAATCCCCTATCCCTAGCATAATGATTTAGCAACTCATGACCGAATAATCAACAAAAGCAATCACAACCCAAGAATTCATATTTAACGGTTAAATTAAAAGAGAATCTTACGATTGATAAATCCCGAAGTTGAATTCGATAAACAAGATTAATCACAAAAGTGGTAGCAAAATCCGACGTTAAATCCTTGTTCTACGATAAAAAAGATGGAAGAAAGATGACAGAACGAGCGGAAAAGTGAAAGAGTAGGGTTTCGTGTTTTCTCGCGTAAAGAGAATGCTTCTGATTTTTTTTCCCGACTCGTATTTATAGCAGATGGGCGTCACGGGCGTAAAAAATTGCAGCACGGCACGACAAGGGTGTGCTGGGATTGAGCTTCACGCCGTGGCAGCATGCTCGCGGCACGGCGGAGGGCATCTTCACGGCACGGTGCAGCTCGCGGTGCGACAAGAAGAGAACGCCTGTTCTCTGTCCATGTCGTGGCAGCTGCGCGGCGCGATGTGTGCGTGGAGCTCGGACTGCCGCGGTGCGGTGACTGGACAGCTCGGGCCTAAATGCATTACTTCGCGTATTATATCCGTTCGAGCTCGTACGACCTTCAAATTTAGTTCCGTTTTCTCCCGTGTGCTGCCAACGAGACACTGTATCTAAATATGTTCACCCGGTCCATTTATCATGGAAAACAAATCTCCCCGAGTCTTCTAACCTACACACCAACGTCGACAAACAACCAGAAAACGATCGAAAAATACCAGAAAAACCAAAATAGAGAGTAACACGCAATAAACGACAAAACTAACTAAAAACTAACGAAAGGACCTAATATAGGGAAAAAGAAAGGAAAAAATAACAAGAAAAAATGCAACAAAAATGGGACAAACATGTAACAAAGATAACTTAACATACATTAAAATATAATAGGATATTCTCAAAGTTTATCACGATATCTCTTTAAGAAGATAATAGTAAATCTTGCTAGAAAATTAATCGTAAACACAGTATCATGCCTCAGGTAGTTTGCGATATAAAAGCTTAGCTCAATTGCGCTTAGTAAATAAACTTCAGGATGTTTATGGACTTCATGTTGGTGTTATAGATTGAAAGGGGTTTTACATGATATTACACTTCTGCCCTTTATGAGTGAGAATCATGTTCGATTAAACAAGTTCTATGTTATGTTGTTATGCACTTAGATAGAATGGTTCATTAGTAGGTGAACAGAAGATCATTTTATCAGTGACTTGCGAAACAATAATTATTGGTTCACAACCTATATGGAAATGAAAACCCCATTAGAACGGTTGTAATGTCAACGGTACAGTTGGTCTTGACTGATTAATTACACTAGTACAATTATGTATTGAACGGATCCAGAGAGGAGAAGTTCGTTTTATACTGATCGTCGTAAACGAACTAGGTCTCGGTTAATTACTGCATTTTCTTAACCCGTAAGATATTAAACATGCATATACATGCAGTACTTATTATTTTGATTCACTTGGGTGGGGTTTAGTTCACTGGATCAATAGTCTTACTGTCTTGGATAATATTGTTGTATGTAGGATGTGCTGTTAGGATATTTACAGTCACCATGTGCGTTAGTTTGATGATGCCCCCAAAGTGAGTTCATGAAGGATTGTCATGCTAAACCCTGCAGGTGGATTAAGTTCCGGCATAATAATAATGCAATGAACGAGCAATAGTTTTGGTAGTATAATATATCAATGAATTCTTGATTACCAGTAATCGAATTAATTAATGGACATTATATCTTAAACATGGATAGGTAATTCGGGTAATTATTATTGGATTCTCAAATGTAATTTAGATTGGAAAAAGGGAGTGGACCGTAGTATTATTTAAGTAATTGGAAGAGTGGACTTGACCCACAATAGCCATTACTTAAGAAGTCATATTCATGTTCTCATAAAGATCCCTACTGTAGCTCTATATATACATCATAAAGCTCATGGTAAAGAGAAAAAAAAGTCATATTATTCCTACGTGCAATATACATATACACGCACGCCCCTATTCTCTCTCTCTCTCTCTCTCTCTCTCTCTCTCTCTCTCTCTCTCTCTCTCTCTCTCTCTCAGTTATCTGTTCGAGTTTATCTTCTTCTTGTTGTTCTACCAATACAAGTTGAAGAGGTGTACGAGTAGTACAGTAAATAATCCCGTGGTAATCGAGACCATGTGATCAAATATATTAATCATCCCGGAGGACGATAGTCGCCGATCACCGCAACCCACCGGACCGCCGCAGCCGGCCGCGAAGCCCAAAGCCCGCGACGCCGCAACCTCACGCTAGCCTCCGGCGACGACAACCGCAACCGACCACGAGCCTGATGCCGCTATCTCGCCCCGTTCGTGATCCCGACATTCCTCCGACGCGTTGTTCCAGATCATCCCGAATCTATCAAATTCAGATAAATTTAAAGTCGTAAGTTTTTTTACGTTAAACCTATAAATTCGTTGCGCTCAAGTTTACTTTTGTTGTTGAATTCGTAACTTGTACATAATGAGATCCTCACAGATCCTAACAAGTGGTATTAGATCACTTGGTTAATTCGTTTGGTAGAAAGTTCGAATTTTTACGGCTTTATTTGACAAGATGTGTTTGAACGCAGCCATATATTTTGGATTATATTCGCATAACTCGATTATTTAGAAATTAGATTAATCAATTATTATGGTCGTATATTTGTTTGATGAACGTTGTTGAATGTGATGAATGAGTTTAAAATTGTTTTTAAAGCCTCAGACTTGTCGATGAATTTAATGGATGAATGATTGTAATAATTATTTGTCGGGGGTTCACCGGATAGATATAATTATTTGTTTAGAAAACATGTACATCTATTCGTTGGATCTAGGATCAAATTATGTAATTTTGTAAATTATATTTTTTGTGTTGTGATCGTGTGTTGATGATCGGGAGATCACAAGGATCATCGAACCTCGAAGATCCAGTTGGAACTGACGACCGTCAGCGGACCACTGCAGCTCGCGCGGCTGGAGACTTTGCTGGAGCCGCAGGCGAGCAAGACGAAGGTGGAGTGCGGCAGTCGCGGGCCGTGGAGAACCCGATCGAGTGGCGCGCGACCCGTGCGCGAGAAGAAAAAAGAAAAATATTCCGGCGGCGGGCGGCTAGCGGCTGCAGCACATGCTTACTTGGTATTTATGAAAATAAAGTCGAGCTACAGAAATACTAGAAATATTAGGGGCATTACACATGCTTACTTGAAAATATGAAACAAAGTGCATCTATAGATTTTTTACCCCATCTTATTTCAGACAATACAAAACACAGATACCAATATTATCCAAAATTAGTAATAAAATAACACGTCCACAAAAAAATCTTCAATTATTAATATAGTGCATTTTTACATATTTTTTCAACACTGAACACATTGAAATTAAAAATCCAAACAAAAAAAATTCTCATTTGAAGTTTAAAATTTTACTGGGTCATCTACACTCAGCTTCACATCACATATTAGAAAATCAGGATGAAATGAGTTATTGTCGATTTATAACAAATTTTTGAAATTGACTAAGAAGTACTTGATAACACAACCACAACAATCAAACAACAAAAAATCATCTATCTACACCCTTTGTAGATATTAAAATATAATTAAAATTGATAAAACGAATAGATCATTATTGATATTGAATTGATATTGAAAGTTATCTTAAAATACATTATTCTTTTCTAGGGCATGCATCAACTTTCAATTGTTACCTTGAATGCCTGCTCATCTTGATGCCGCTGTCGTTTTCTTAGATGGTAGGGTACTCATGTCGATAATGTGTTGTAATGTTTATCATCTAATATATAGAGAAAAGAGAAAAAGGAGAGGAAGAGAACATGGGAGAAATAAAATCCGTCAAAGATCATATCACTTTATTATTTCACATGTACCCTATATATATGGAAATACAGTGTACATTACTAATTACCTAATGGACTCCTAGCCCATGCTTACTAAACTTGTGTGTATGTAATGTCCACAAATAATAATTATTTACAATACTACTAAAGTTATTTGATTATAATCATGATAATAATTTCCAAGTTTTATTGAATTAATTGTTTTGTATTTTCCGTATCGTAATTAAAATTGTGTTCTGTTATTTCCTAATTATCGTATCATTTATCTTTATAATTATATTTTGTAATCGTATCGCGTTCGTGTTCTGTAGCGTTGTAATTAAAGATGTACGACACGAGTTTGAACTTTTGATATAAAATATTTATTTTGGAAATGAGTCCAACAATAATATATTGAAGATGTTTTCTTGCAAGCATGTGAAATAAAAGGGAAGTTATTTTATTCATATTTATTTTTATATAATTCGGACATGTAAATATTATATATAGTTATAAAAGATTTGCATGATCTTATTGTGATAATTATTGCAGGAGATCGGATATGCATGGAAGTGGATGGAAGCATGCATGGAGAGAAGATCTTGGAGAGAGAGATAAAGAGATATGCACATACCATAATTCAAGAAAGAAAATCGATATAGAAAGAAACTTACTTGGAGAAAGCTTCACGCCTAAGCAGACTATACATACCCTACTTGAAGATCAATTGAAGGCTGTTGAGATTATCATTATTTACGCATTATTCCCATCATTCAATTGAGAGTTCAAGTTCTTGTTTTCCGTCTAGTTCATAGTTTAGAGATTTGATATTCCTTCAATGTCGAAGAACTAAATCCGTTTTGTTTTAGTTTCTTATTTTATTCAAACATCTTGTTTCCAGTACTTAGGGATTAAGTGTTGAGCTTTTTATGTAGTGGTGGGATGTGAACGATGGGTGTAAGAAGAGAAGTCTTCTTGTCTGAAACGTAGAAGACGATATTTTTCTTAGTCTGATAAATTAACTGCCTTCACACACAATCACAACTAATAAATAAGTTTTACACCAATCCTAACCACCTATACTTAAAAGCCCAAACACAACATAAATATAAATAATAATAAAAAAAATAAAAAATGATATAACATTCAAACTAATGACACGAGTCGATCATATTTGTCGAGATATGCTAATGCAATCTCGTCGGCATCATTCTCCCCTGGGTGGAAAGGATTCGCCCTCGAATCCACAATCTCGTCGGCAGTAGAATGGTCATCAACTAAGGGTGCCAAATGCATCATGTTAAAAACATCTTTTGAACGTACATGAGATGCAAATGAAGGCGAAGGTATACTGAGCAACCCGATCGATGATCTCGAATGGCCCCAACTGATAGTCCGACAATGGAACCGTCCACTAATCCGGAGAACTCTCTATACTGCGCGGCACAAGAGATGAATAAAACCAGAAACGACGATGGCAAAGGACCAGAACGGGATAACGATGGAAGCAGGACTATGCGGACGCCCTCAAATAAAAATTTATGTGTGTTGAGGCGTCCATCATGTACCACCGAACGATCAAATTTCCAAGGTCGTCTTAATAAAATATGCTTAGAATGCATCGTCACGACGTCAACCATGTCATGTCCTTATAAGAGGATCCGATAGAAAATATCACCAACATGCGTGGGGTGACACGAACAACATCATCATGTTGTATCCACGCAAGAGTGAACAGATCCGGATGCGGCTCACTTAACAACCCAAGTTTCGTCACAGCCTCGTTGGAAATCACGTTCTCGCAGAAGCCATAATCAATGACAAAAGGGCACACCCGGCCGCCAATGGTGCATGTGGACTCAAAAAGGTGGTGTCACTGGACCATATCCTCGGAGGAGATGTGGGGAGACAAAAGAGACCGGCGAAGCACAAGCGCGTGACCCACATCTCCCGAGACATGCACCTTGGGAACCTCCGGCTCTTTATCGAAAATTGGAGGACCATCGTAAACATTCGAGTCTAGCTCCTCGACAATCAACGCCCGTGACCCTCTCTTCTTCGGGTACTTTGCCTGTCGATGACCCGACTCGCCACATACGAAGCAACGCGGCTCACCAGACTTTCGAATGCCACTCCCCATCGTGGGGCCAATCACACGTCCCTCAGATGGAGCACCCAAATGCTTCCGTTATTTCAACATATTCTGGTGCTGCTACACATTTTTAATATACAAGTAACCGTGTTTTAACTGTAGTTTATGTTTTGTATGTGAATTTCAAGAAAAAATAGCTTTAAGAAATAAAAGGAATTTTGGTAAAACGAACAAATTCGAGGCACGTAAGATACGCCCTCCTTAAGACGAAATAGCCTCGTATATTACACACGGTTCACGGCTCACGCCTCCAAGATACAACGACTTTATGATTTGTGTATAGCGGTAACTCAAATACATAAACCTTCGGTGAACAATATTTATGTTTTGAACTCTCAAGATAGAAAAGAACACAAAGAACACAAGATGAATATGAACTTTGTAAAAAGTATGCAAAGGTTATGGAATAATTTGATGTCTTGAATGATCTCATGCTAGTGGGTATTTATAGATGTAGGGAGACACCTCCAAGAGGTTTAAGTGTCAAAAGACACCTTTTGGGACGTGCCCGAACAAGAAGGGACGCATCTAGTGGCCAAAAGATACCTTCTGGTCACCAAGGGTTGCAACCCTTTGATTTCCACAGCCAGTTGCGCGCCCGTGCGTCGCGGGCTCGTACGAGCTCATACGGACTCGGAATCGAGTTCCGTTTTTTCCTACTTGTCCCCAACGAGCCCCTCTACAATTCTAGCATACATAATGCATATTTATGGCTCATTTAGTTTGTCCAAATATTTATTAAAATATAATATTTGTGAACCCTACAAACTTTTGAGTTATTTAAACTCAATTAATTAAAATATAACTTTCTCATTCACCTTAAAAAGATCATTTAACAGATATAGGAGCCATTGGGCTTCACATGTAGTGGATGCCATGGCCCTATATTCTGCTTCAGCAGAAGAACAACTTGTGGTAGTTTGCTTTTTAGATTTCCAAGAAATTAAAGAAAAATGCCTAAGAAAAAAGCATAACCAGTAGTACTTCTCCTAGTGTCTACACAACCTGTACAGTCACTGTCACTGTAACCCTTCAAAGTTAAGGAAGAAGTTCTAGGAAAGAGTATACCTTGGCCACATGTTCCCTTTAAATACCTGAGTAACCTGTGAGCAGCATCCGAATGAAGTTGTGTTGGTTTGCCACATGTTGACTGAGTACCTGTACAGTATGAGAGATATCTGGCCTAGTAATGGTAACATATAGTAGTCTGCCCACAAGTTTTCTATAGACAGTACAATCTATAGAAGGTGAATCAGGAGCAGCAGACAATTTCAAATTAAGATCCATGGGAATATTTGTAGGTTTACTAGCAAGGTAACTTGTATCAGTTAATATGTCTAGACATATTTTCGTTGACATAAGTGAATCCATTTGTTAGAATGAGCAATTTCAATACCAAGTATATATTTGAGAACACCCAGATCCTTTATTGTGAAACATGAGTCTAAGTGATTTTTAATGGAAATAATGGAATCCAAATTATTACCAGTCATTATAATGTCATCAACATATACTAACAGAATAAGAGTATGTTCAGTGGATGAATGTATGAACATGGATGAATCAGATGATGCTTGAGTGAAACGATAATCAAGTAAGCAACAAGTTAATTTGGAAAACCATTGTCTGGATGCTTGCTTAAGGCCATAAAGACTCTTTTTCAATTTACAGACCCTCTGATCAGAGTCATTTATGTATCCAGGGGGAGATTTCATATAAACAGTCTCATCCAACTCACCATGTAAAAATGCATTGTTCACATCCAGTTGGTGAATGTGCCAGTGTTTAATGGAAGCTAATGCAATCAAACCTCTACAGTGGTTATCTTAGCAACAGGGGAGAATGTATCAAAATAATCAATACCTTCTTTCTGGGTATAACCCTTTGCTACTAACCTAGCTTTGTACCTTTCTATGGTTCCATCAGATTTGTATTTAACCTTATAAACCCTTTTAAACCTATGTAATGGTAATTATCAGGTAAAGGTACAAACTCCCATGTGTTAGTGTTTTCTAATGCAGTGATTTCCTTTTTCATTGCTTCATGCCACAAAGGGTCAGGTTTGGCCTGTTTATATGTTCTAGGTTCAGTAATCTGAGATATTGATGCAGTGTAACAGCCATGTTGCAATGATAAAGAAGAAACAGATAGGAAATCACTTATGGGATAAAATGTTCCAGATGTGTCAGCATGTATGGAAATTGAAGAATTAGAGGAATGGGGGATAAAGTGATCATAAATACTGAGGTAGACTGGGGGATTTTTAAGTCTGGTTGATCTCCTTAGTGGAGGTACAGGGGAAGTGGTATTTGAAGAGACAGGAGAATTGGTATGTATAGGAGATGTATTTGTGGGTACAGGAGAAGAACTGTGTATATTTATGGGAATATTTTTAGCTGTGGTTGTAGATGGAGTGGGAATGGAATTATGTGTTGTAGTACCAAATACAAAAGATGGTGGTTCTGGGAAAAAAGGAGTTGAGTTTTCAAAGAGAAAATGAGTGTGTTTGAAGGGGAGAACATGCTCATAAAAGGACACATTTCTGGAAATTAATATTTTGTTGATATCTAGGTTGTAAAGTCTATACCCTTTACAACCAAGGGGATAACCAATCAATATGCATTTGGATGCCCTAGAATCAAATTTGGATCTATATGCAGATATGGTAGATGCATAACACAGGCATCCTATGACTTTCAGATGGTCAAGAGTAGGTTGTTTGCCATATAATTTTTCAAAAGGTGATATGTTTTTATGAACAGAGGATGGGAGCCTGTTTATAATATGTGTGGCAGCAGTAACACAGTCTTTCCAAAATTTGAGAGGCAAATGAGCATGAAATAAAATGGACCTAGAAACTTGGAGTAAATGTTGATGTTTCCTCTCAACTCTACCATTTTGTTGAGGGGTTTCTACACATGAAGTTTGATGAATGGTGCCATGAGATGCATAAAAGTCATGTAATATGAATTCAGTGTCATTATCAGACCTTATGCACTTTATTTTCTTCTGAAATTGAGTATGAATGAGATGATAAAAATGTGACAGATATTGTTTTGTATCAGACTTATGGATGAGTGGATAGACCCATGTCACTCTACTATAATCATCAACAATAGTGAGAAAATGCTTATGACCAGAGTGTGAGGGAATGGAAAATGGTTCCCATATGTCACAATGTATAAGATCACAAGATTCATCAGCAGTGGAAACACTATTTTCAAAAGGTAATTTCTTATGTCTGGCAAAGTGACAAGTATCATATGGCATATTGAAGAATTGTTTACATTGAGAAATAGAGCATTCAGGTAAAGTAGCAAGCTTATGAAATGATAAATGCCCTAATTTGTTATGCCAGATTTCAGAAATTGATGGAATGGCTACATTTGTATCAATTACATGAGAAGTTTGATCATGAACATCAGTAACAGAATCAGAAACAACATTTGCAGTCTATACAATGTCGGAATCAGAAAAACAAAGATGATATAAGCCATTCTTTGCCTCAGCAGAACCAATCATTTTGCTGGTTTGCAAGTTCCGTATGGAACAATAAGATGAAGCAAAAGTGACAGCGCAATTATTTGCAGTTAATTTTGAAACTGAAATAAGGTTAAAAGTAAAAGTATGGACAAATTGGGCATTATGCAACACAAGATTAGGCCCCAAGTTAACCTGTCCCACATGGCATGCATAAGCACTTTGTCCATTTGGCAATTTAATGGCAATAGAAGTTTTAGAAGGAGTGTTAGTAAAGTAGTTGAAATCACATATCATATGATCAGTAGCACCAGTATCCAATATCCAGGTTTTGTTTGAAAAATGAGTATTAGAATGACATGAAAGAGATGTTGTACCTGGTTGTTCTATGTGAACAGTGGCAGCTACAGGGGTGGACTCCGCCTGAGCCTTTCCCTGTTTGTTAGCATAGGACTTTTGATATTCTAAAAACTCAGCAAACAAAGCATCAGTCATGGAAGGTGTGTTAGAAACAAGAGTTTGAACATTGGGAGTAACATTGGCAGCATTGACAGAATGGTTCATAGGGTATATATTATCCACATTAAATAATGGTGTCGTGTTCGAAAACAAGCCTTTCTGGAGACGTTGATTATTTTTTCATTTTTGCCCCTATTCTCTTATTTTCCTCGACTTCTTTATATGTATACGATTTTTCTTCGAAACGCGATGGTGCGAGAAATATATGTTACTCACATCAAATAATGGTGTCATGTTCGAAAACAAGCATTTCCGGAGACGTTGATTATTTTTTCGTTTTTGCCCATATTTACTCTTATTTTCCTCGACTTCATTAAATGTATAAGAATTTTTACTTCGAAACGCGAAGGTGCAAGAAATATATGTTACTCACATCAAATAATAGTGTCGTGTTCGAAAACAAGCCTTTCCTGAAACGTTAATTATTTTTTCGTTTTTGCCCCTATTTACTCTTATTTTCCTCGACTTCTTTAAATGTATACGAATTTGCTACGAAATGCAATGGTGAGAATAATATATGTTATCCACATCATATAATGGTGTCGTGTTTTAGGATGGATTCTAGGGCCTTTGGGGGGACTTCAATTTTCAGGGTATCCAATCAACTGATAACACTTATCTGTAGGATGATTATACCCACAGAAATCACATTTGACTCTTTTCTTATCTTTGAGAGTAGGATTAGAGTTTTTGAAATATTTGGAAGGACCATGATTGGACTTGACTGCCATAGCAACAGACTGAAAAGACTTAGAAGTATTATGCAGATTTCTTTGACTCTCCTCTTGCAACAACAGAGAATAAACCTTAGAAAGGGAAGGCAATGGAGATGAGAGTAAAAAATGACTTCTAAGAGACGAGTATGAATCATTTAGGGATCCGGGGTCCCAACGGGGCATACTTGCACCGCACAGTCTGCTGTGACTGTAATATCCCATTCAGTTATTAGTAATATGGATCAGTTAAATTCTAAAAATTAAGCTATTATGAAGCTTAAAAAGTTAGAATTTTAAGTTTTTCAAGTCACACAGGTCTTGTGGGTAGCCACACGAGTCGTGTGAAGTCACACGGGTCGTGTCACAAGTGACACGGGTCGTGTGGCTTAAGGCATTTTCAGAAATTAGTTTCGGGAGTTTCACACGAGTCGTGTGACCAGGTGACACGAGTCGTGTGAAGTCACACGAGTCGTGTGACTTAATGACACGAGTCGTGTAAGTCTGGAGCATCAGAATTTTAAGTTCGACTTTTTCACACGAGTCGTGTGACCAAGTGACACGAGTCGTGTGAAGTCACACGAGTCGTGTGGCAATGTGACACGAGTCATGTGACTAGAAAAATTTCAGATTTTCGAGTTTTTGGTTTTCGTGCCAATTATAGTTCATTACAATCATTTTATTATGCATGATATTATAGTGAAGATTATGATTTATTTGAGTTTTAAAGTGTTATTATATTATGCATATAGATTATGTTAGAAATTGATAATTAATATCATAATTTATAGTAAATTCATGTATTATATGTCAATTATAAATGTTGAGCTGATGTTTGTGTTGACTAATCTTGTCTTAATAGTTGATGAGAAGTTGATGATAGTTAGATGAGAAATTGTTGGAAAGTTGATGAGAAATTGGTGAAGGTTGATGAGATGATGATGATGGTTAATGTTAATAGTCAATATGATGATTGAAATCAGATTTTAAATATTTTAATTCAAAAGTTTTGCCTATAAATAGTAGGCTTCAAGACTTGAAATTTTACACCAAAGTTATATTATCAAAGTTATATTGAGAGTTAAGTGAGGATTTTTGAGGGCAAAGCTTTTGGAGTAAAGGAGTTCAAAGTTCAAGTCTTGCAAATTTCAAGTTCAAGTCTTTCAAGTTCATATCAAGTCTTTCAAATTTCATTTCAAGTCCTTGAAGGAGGTAATTCTTGTATTTGAGGTTTGATTTATGTTCTAGTAAAGTATGTTGATAAGTTAAGTGGAGATTATGATTCATGAAGTTGATATATGTTATGCCATGATAGCATGATTAGTATAAGTAATTCTTCATAACATGTATAAGTTGAGATATGAGTTAGATTGGCATGATAACATTTATTTCATGTTAGAAATTATATGAGTTAACTTGTTGGCATGTTAGTTCATAAGATCAATAGCAATTAATATGATTTATCATGAGGATAAGTTGATAAAGTTGTAAGTTGATAGTTTGATATGAAGTATTATTCATGTTAAGTGTAAGAGTATAAGTTCATGATTAATGATGAGTTTCAATTTATAATTTATAAGTTGAGTATCATATGAAATTCCATAAATTGTTCAAGTATGATAAGTATGTAATTGCACGAGTTAGTAGTTTATTTGATGTTATTATGAATCATGAGCTAAGTTTGATGTTAGTAAGTTGAGAAGTTGAGTTATGTGAATAGAGTTATTTCACTTACAAGTTTTACAAGTCAATATCTCAAGTTAAAAAGCATAATTCATATAAGTTGAGGTATATTATTGGATGAATCTAGAGTTTAAATGATTCAATGGATTATAATTATTTTGAGTAAAGCATTCAAGTTGGATTTTATGATAAGTGCATGATATGTTATCATATTTATTACATAATTGATATGGTGCATTTTCATGAGTAAAAGACCAAGTTTAAATGAAATGTTTTAGTACTTATCTCATGTTGATGTTTTATGAAAGTTTCATATTATCATGGAATAAGTGAAGAGATATGTTGAGAACAATTTTACATAAATTGTTCAAGTTTTTCATATAATTATCATGATGTTATGATTTGTATGTATGAGTTCATGAATGTGAAAATTTAATTATTTTCACCTTCAAGTTATATAATTGGCATGAGATTATAAGATTTGATTTATATGAGTTATATGATAGCTTGAGTAATAGTATGAGAAGTTAAGTTGTTCGATGAATTATTTCGAGCTATATCAAGTTATTTAAGATTCGGATAAATAATCAATCAAAGTTAAGAACCTAAAAGTTTTATTGAGAATATTATGAGCATAGTACTTAGTATATTTGTTTATATTTTTATGTAGTTGCAGATACAGCTACAGCACAGCACTTACGTTTTTCAAAAGTTTTCAAGACGAAAAGGTGGGAACCCAGCCTGGGTATTTCATTGAGTATAATAGCTAGATCATGTTCAAAGGTATGTATATGAGTTATCCGCTTTGGGTGGAGGCGCAGTAGCCTTAATATGCCATCCCGAGTTTTGGTGAAGGCCAGCCTTCATTAGATTGTGCACAAGGATACGGACAAAGTGTCCGAGAGATTCAGTTCAGTTATCGACATAGAGTAGGGAGATTTCAGTTTAAGCTTATATATACCTATGATCATGATGTTGAAATTATTATCAATGATTGCTTTAGTATGAGTTTTTACGGAGTACAATTGATTAGTACTCACGTCCCACTATTATCATTTTCAGGTAACAGGGTCGAGCCGAGGGTGTGAGCTGAGCTGTGGAGGTGTCGGTTGTATTTCAAGTTATGATTTCACTTATACAAATGGATTTTATATCAAGTTGTGAGTTTATTAAAGTGTGCTTGTGAAATTCAATAAGGCAACGGTTTGTAAATGCCACGCTTAAAGACTTCCGCTATGTATAGTAAGTTTGAACTGGTGTGATTTGAAGTTTGTTATTTAAGAAAGTTTTCTTGTTTATTTTATAAACGAGATAAGTTATCATACTAGTTTAACAAAGATGAGTTTTAGTAGCATCCCGAGATAAGATAATTTTAAAAAAAAAAATTACTCTGATAAGCGGGGTGTTACAGTGACTTTTTAAAGGCCCTTGGATCAAATTAATTTAATCAAGTGATCCAAATTTTATGAAGTAGAGAGATTTGTATTAATTAAAATACAAGAGGAGAGAGAATGTTTCCAACTCTTTTAATTGATTTCCCACTTTTTTATTAACTCCTCAAAATTCAAGAATTCTTTTGATCTAAAACTACTGCTTTGCGTGTAATATCTACCATTTGATATTAAAAGATTCAATGGCCACATATTTTGGGCAAAAATAAAAATAAAAATTAATATTCAAAAATTCCTTTTTATCTAAAGATACTGCTATGCTAATTTTAGGAAAAAATAAAAATAAAATTATGACGTTAATTCCAAGAAAAATGAATAAGAAAAATTGATTTTTTTTAAAAAAAAAAAAAGAGATTCGGGAAATTTCATACACGCCATATTTGTTAATCCTTGTTTTTGGAACATAAAGAAAATATTAACAGTTTCCCTTCAACATTAAATACAAATAAAAATAAAAAAAAAATGTAAAAATCCAAAAAGAAAAAAATAAATACCTTTGAATCTCTAAATTATCCCAATCTACACACCCATAGTCTTCATCTACGTACTCATTGATGGACATGTTGTACATGTTGTAGGTTTGTTTGTGCATACAAATTAAAAAAAAA
>CACSLK010034598.1:21719588-21729809 GCA_902706635.1 Striga hermonthica
AAAAAAAAAAAAAAAAAAAAAGCTTAAAAAGGTAAGATGGATTTGAAAGTTGTGAATGATAATGAACAAAATTTAACAATTTAAGATGATAAGATATAATAATAATAATAATAAATAATAATAATAATAATAATAATAATAATAATAATAATAATAATAATAATAATAATAATAATAATAATAATAACATCATCAACAACAACAACAACAACAACAACAACCACAATATTAATAATAATAATAATAATAATAATAATAATAATGATAATAATAACATCATCAACAACAACAACAACCACAATATTAATAATAATAATAATAATAATAATAATAATAATAAATGTTATTATTAATTACTAAAATATATTATTTGGTAAATACTGTTTTTCGTGAAAAATACAAAATAATTTTTATTTTTAAATGATATTAGTCAGATATAAAAAGATAAAAAAATAAGATAAACTTAGAAAAAAATATTCCAAGTTACCTATTAATGAAATAAATCTTTACCAACCAGATAAAATTGAGATATTTTCATATTCAAATTCCTAAATCCAATTGATCAACTATTTGATATAAAAATTTTCGCACTTTTTGTAATAAATAAATAAATAGCATACTTTATTTAATATTAGTATACAAAATACACAATTTACAAATATTAAACTCTACTTGTAACATTCAAGCCACTTTGATAATGTTTTTATAAAATTATAAACATAAAATAAAAAAATAAATTATAATTCATAGTATATGTACAATTGATTTACACGTTTTGAGATTGTTTTCCAACATTGCTAGTCTGATTCTAAGCAGTCTTCTGACCTATCTTCTGAGATTGTTTTCCAACATTGCTAGTCTGATTCTAAGCAGTCTTCTGACCTATCTTCTGAGACTGTTTTCCAACATTGCTAGTCTGATTCTAAGCAGTCTTCTGACCTATCTTCTCAGTTTTCAGTTGTTGACCCTACTGTTCAGCTAAGGGCTATGTATTTTACACACTTATGTGTTTTTATTTATAATATTCTCTATTCTAAGCAGTCTTCTGACCTATTTATTTATAATATTCTCTATTCTAAGCAGTCTTCTAACCTATCCTCTCAGTTTTCAGCTATTGGCCCTACTTTTCAGCTAGGAGCTATGTATTTTACACATTTATGTGTTTTTTTATTTATAATATTCTCTATCGTTTCCCTAAAAAAAAAAAGAATGATAAGGCCATCTCCAACCGAAAAACCCAAACTCAAACTCATTTTGCAGTAACTATCTCATTTTGCAGTAATTCATCTCCAACCGAAAAACTCATTCTCAAACCCAAAAGAATATTCCCAGAATATTCTCTTTTACACCAACTTTTATAACTTTTCAATACTACCCACATATTTTACAACTTTACAAATTAAACCACACTATTATTTTAAATTCAATTTGAACTTTATGTAATTAAAATTAATTATAACTAATAAAATTAAAGAAATAAATATTCATTAAAAATTAAAATTTCGCCACACAAATAAAATTAAAAATTACAATTCTCAAGATGAAAAATTAAAAATTACGGGAAATAATATGTTATTCATTATTCTAATGAAATTAAAAAGGGAGAATAATATGTATATTTTACATTATTATTGTGGTACATCTAAAATTAAATGATAAACATAATATTTATTATTTAAAATATTATACTATCTAATTTTGATGAAATTAATTATTTTAATATTTTACATTATTATAATATTATTATTATTATGAAAAAATATATAATTAATATTCATTATTTGGTAATATAAATGTCTTTTTTATGTGTTAAATAAGCTTTTTAATATTAATATGATTTGTAATTTTTTTTACAAAATATACTAATATATAATAATAAAAAAATAATAAATCAAACAGTAGTTAATAATACTAAATACAATATATAAAATACATATATATTTCATATATATTATATAATATTTGGTTTGATATCTAATTTATACTAAATAATGGATCATTTTGCAATTATTAAAAGTCCATACGCAAAATATTTTCCTTGAACGCAAATTTGCGTTTCACGGAGGAGAGAGAAGGCCAAAATCGGATTTTGCGATGAGATTTGCAGTTCGATTGGAGCAAATTTCCCTCACTTTTTGCGTTATGCGAATCGGTTGGAGAAGGTCTAAGAAGTAAAATTCCAAATCCTAAAAAAGAAGCCACCAAATTTGCATGTCTTACAAAATACCAATGTCACTTGGGATGTTAGTCAAAAGGTAAAGAGAACCAAAGCATGTGACAACAACAAAGCAAACAAAACACAGGTGCTTTTGCTTATCCCCATGCTTTGACCAAAACAACCATTAAGCATAAAATTCACTGTTAATTATAATTAAAAGACTAATTATAATACTATCTCCTTTTTTAAATAAATGTCGTTTTGACTTTTTTGATTCATTCATTTTGCTATGTATCTAGACATTAATATGTCTAAATACATAGCAAAATGGATGAATCATAAAAGCCAAAACGACATTTATTTAAAAAAGGAGAGAGTACAAAACAAGAGGCAAATTTGAAATAGATATTTCCACTGGATTACAAGTTACAACCTTCAACATTCAATCCAATTCATACTTAAAAAAAAAAAAAAAAAAAAAAAAAAAAAAAAAAAAAAAAAAAAAAAAAATTAGATGTCACAGCTGTTGGAATTTCAACCAAAACGAGACCCCAACTCACTGAGTCAACCCAACAAAAACACTACAAAGTAAGAAAATACTATCATCAACACTAAACAAACCAAAATAAATAATAATACCCAAGTCTTTATTTCCTATATTTTTCCATAATTCCATTTCCAAATTGGAAACAAAAATAGAAAATTATTTTGCTAATTTTCTTATATATTTTATTTTATTACCCCAAAAAAACCCAAACAAAATATTATTTTGATTTTTCTTTTTTTTTTCATCATCATCTAACTTTTAAGTTTTAACTACCACCTGCAAATTCCTATACCACTAAAACAAAACTAAAACAAGTTCTTCTTGCACTTTTTCTCCAAGTTTTTCAAGAATCCCACAATATAATTTCAGTAAGTCCACTCTTGAGGAAGACTAAATTCTTGATTTCCAGCTGCTTGTGGCCTTATGATTCTCCCCTGATAAGCTGCCATTAAAGTATCTCTCTTCTTCAGATAGGCATCTGCAAGTTCAGATAAACACAACAAAACTCAAAAAACTAATTCTTGTGTGAAGAATCATCAACATTAGCATCAATGGAGTCCATGGAGCACAGATAAGCATCTACAAGTTTAAGAACAGTTAATGGGCAAAAAAGTTTACCATAATCATGGGTGAAATTTCCTAAACCTCTGGTCTGAAAATGAGCATCAATGGAGTCCATGGTTTGATTAACATAAAACCCTGCAAATTTCACAAAAACATTAGTACGCAAATATGCCATTAATGCACTCACATCAACTCGACGCGGAGAAATTTAATGGGCATTAAAAATTGTCAAAGAACGGAAAGCTACCTTGATTCTTCGGGGTTTCAACCGGGTTCGGGTCGAATCTTCTCGGCATGAAGACACCGGTTCCGACCCGCTCCTTTTTCGGAGCAGTTTCTCCGAGGAAACCCGTTTTCACTCCGGTGACGGTTTGCTGCCTGGACTGTTGTAATGTGGGCCAAGCCGACGAGGACAGGCCGTAGGATAGATCGCCGCCGCCGTTTCTCCGAACGCTATTTTGCATCATAATCGTCTTCAACTGGTTCTGTTTCATCTGCTGAAGCTGCTAATTACAAAAAAAAAAAAAAAATCAGAACACTAAATAGTGAAAAAAAATGGAAACAGAGCAACCGCTGTAAGAGATGCTGACTGACCTTTGTAGCTTGCAGTTGATGGTGGTAAGAGAGGTGTGTTTGGGGTCGGATCGGGTAGAAGCCTGTGCTCGGATCGTTCTTGAGCTGGGTGACGGCGACGAGGCCGGGCTTGCGGGCTGAAGAAAAAAGTTCGTTCGAGTAAAGCGCCGCCGCTTCTTCTGCCATGCGCATCCTCGCGACCTCCTCCGCCGCCGCGTAGAGCACGTCCCAGCTCAGGGGACTTTTGGCCTCTGGAGGCGAGCAAGCCCGGGAATCGCAGTTTGGGCTGCCCCGAGAACCCGGTTTGAACCCGTACAGAGTCGACTGGGGCGATCCGGATAGCTTCAAGCCCTGCAGAGTAAAGCGAAAATTAATTAGATTTGTTCTGTACAGTTCGAAATGGGGAAACCATAGATTAAAGATAGCAGAGAAACCATACCTTGGCTGTGCAGTCGCATGAAATGTCCGATTCACCCAATCCGGAGCGAGCCAACTTCCGGGTCAACTCGGCGACGATATCGTCTTCATCGGCCCCACCTGTTTCCAACGAACCGGTGACCGAATCGACCGGGGAACTCAGATCCGAGCTCAAACCGCCGGAATTCGCAAACCCACCGCCGAAATCGGTCAGCAGGTCGTCGTCGGTGAGCAGCTCCGCCGGCAGCAGGAACTCCAAATCGTCAATTTCTTGGGCCATGGCTTATCAACTTCAAAAACCCAGAAAAAGAAGAAGGGGGAAATACAGAGAAAATGTTTCGTTTGTGAAGAACTCGCAGACAGTGAATAGATGTCTGCGGCGGTTGTTTGCTGTCTCCTCAAGCTTTAATTATAGTCCCTCGCCGGTTTGAAATGGGGAAAAAAAAGTAGCAAGGACCCAGCAGATATCAGAGAGAGAGAGAGAGAGAGAGAGAGAGAGAGAGAGAGAATGGCGGTTTGTGGAGAGAGAAAAGGGAGTAGCAATAGGTGATGGGCTTTTTATAATGTGAAAAAAATGCTTATGCTGGAGGAGGCGCCACTATTTTTCTACACAGAGTGGTGGGAAAAAACTGAAAAAAAATGGTGGAAAACCCTAAAGATGGAGAGGCGAGTGGGATTTACGCGCGGAGCAGAAATTTTTTGAATTTTTGGGGAAAAAAAAAGGAGAAAAAAATATTAAATTTGGGGAATTCGTTGGAAAGAGTTACAGACAGGTAGAGAGGTGGTGGAAGATTGGGGTGTGTGGTGGTGGGGCCATGGACCGACACGTATGAGCCATGTGGGCCCCAGGCGAATTACATTTTATAAAAATTGTGTGTGTGTGTGTGTGTGTGTTTTTGTTCATTCTCATTTGAAATACAAAATGGTGGGGCCATGGACAGACACGTATGAGCCAGGTGTGTGTGTGTGTGTTTTTTAGCTAATCGGATATATGTAGTATTGTATATAAGAGTGTGTATAGCACTCACATTGATTGGGATCCATCAAAAATAAAAAATTAAATGGGCCACTTCACGTGAGTATTATACACACCTCTACATACATTTGTTATGTATTTGTAGCATTTTCTTTGGATAATTTGACAAAGTTTGTAAGTTAATTGTAAATGGAGATTGAGTGGTAATGACAAGTATATTTTTCTTGTGTTATTTTACGAATTCAGCCTACGAAAAAATGTCGGTAATGAAATTAATGTATTTTACACTAGTAGTGTGGAAGTTTGTGCGGTTAATGCAGACTCTAGTTGTGGTGTCTTGTCCTTCAGAGTCTTCTCAAAAGTGATATTTTGAATACCATCATTAAAAATAGGCAAGAAATGACGATGCAAGAGAGAAGCACGAACAACCTTAGACTCAGAACGAAAAGCCATCAATCTGAATAAGATCAAGATGGTCCAGATGAATATCAACTTGTCGGAGACGATACCAGATAGGTTGTATGTGTCCAATAAACTCATTGATCGATTGACTCAGTTGTTACTTGGCGGAACGCAAGGTGCTTCAAAGTTGATAATAGTGAGCCAGACCCGTAGTCCGAAACCGAGCAGCCAAAAAATCTTAAAACTCATTCTGACCATCAAACGGAGCATGATGCACCATATTAACAAAGACTAAAGTGTTATATAGCCAAGTAACTGATGGTTATTACTATCTCAATTCTCCAACTAATCGACATATGCCCTAGCCTTTGGGGTGGGGTTGGTATCCCCAAGACAGATGCACATGTGGCAATACTAGGGATGGCAATGGGCCCCCGAAACTCGAAACCCGATGGGTAAAAACTCCATTAGGAGCCGGGTATGGCTATAATTTGGCCCCATGGATCTGTTAATGGGGGAAAAAGTCCCCCCATCGGGTCTAGCGGGGATGGGTCCGTTCCCCCTCCCCCCATACCCGTTAACCCATGGGTATAATGTACCCGATATAATTTGGCACAATATATGTTTTGGCCCAGCCGAAAAGACTCAGCAGACAACAACACTACTAATCCCTAGATATATAACTAATAAGAGGCAATCTCAAGAAAACTTAATTAAATATACAATATAATAACTACTTGTGTATTATTTTGTTTATCCCTAGTTATTAAATATACAAGAAAACTTAATTCATACTTGTGTATGAATTATTTTCAATATTTAAACACTTTCCTTATTTTGTTTAGCCCTAGTTATTGCACTACTTGTGTATGAATTATATTTTCACTACTTAAGTTATTATGTACACTACTAATCCCTAGATATATTTTTTCAATATAATTTGGCCCAATATATGTTTATTGCTTCTTATTAATTAATTTAGATCGTTCGAGTTAGTTATTATATTCATCGGGTCTGTGTCACCCGATGGGTACCCGTCACCCACACGGGTGCCGGGTCTGGGGGAAATCTGGACCCGCGACGGGTGATGGGGGCGGGTGACGGGGGTATTTTCCTTAATGGGGACGGGTGACGGGGGGGTCCCCCCAGCGGGTTTGTCACCCATTGCCATCCCTAGGCAATACAACACCAATCAATTCTCCATAATAATTTTTTCTCAATTAAAGATTTTTTTTCGTAAATTGTATCCAAATGCTATAACTGCATCCTGATAAGACAACTCGAATATGAAAATGTACATACATACAATCGATATCCAAAAACATATCAACACTGAGAAAGATGAAATCTAAGTACGAATCGTACCATGAATCAGGCAAAAAATCAATACTGACATAAATTAAAATTGTCACGAATACCAAAACTGTTTCGACCATAATAAAACCAACAATCACGAGATTCAACGGTGGCAACGGAAAAGGAAATGGATCTCACGTGCCGGTTGAAGCAACCGACACTATGGCGAAGATGAGGCGCATGTGGGCCCTACGTGCCGACTACCAGCCTACAGTTTTCGACGAAGGCTCAAGTGGAATGCCGAATAGGATGGTTGGGTTGGTAAGAGTCGACAATGGCTGGAGACGAGTGTCGAAAGACATAGCTTATGTTTGACCCTAATCTTAGTTTAATACCATGTGAGAATGTAAGAAAATTATATCTTAGTTTAAAACAATGGCTGGAGACAAGCGCCCGAAGTCCTGCTCGAACGATAAGGGGCATACTTCGGACATATGCCCTGGGACTCCACATGCCCCACAAGTGTCAACAGCCATAGTCTGCACCGACTGAGCTCCTCGTGCGTTAAGTAACCTCATCTGCTTTGTAAGCTCGACTAACTATTGGGCCATCAAGTCATTGCCCGTTCCGACCTCGTTCACTGTCGCTCTCTTCCCTCGGCTGCTCTTCTGCGACGAGTCCGTGCTCATCGTCTCAAATATGTCAAACATCTCCTCAGCCGTCTTTGGCCCAATATCCCCTCCTGCCACATTGTCAACCATATACTACAAGTTCTGGTGGAGGGAGTCGTAGAAACAGCTCATCAGTAGCCCCGAAGAGAGATTGTGATGAGGGCACTACCATTGGAGGTCCTTGAACTGCTCCCAAGCCTCGTGAAGAGGCTCATTCGGTAATTGAGCAAATGAAACGATCTGTGAACGGAGCTCCTGGGTCTTTTGATGGGAGTAGTACGTCCCAATGAAATTTGAGTACACTTCAGTTCAGGTAGTGAGAGAGTTCGATGCAAGCGTCATGAACCATGCTTTGGCACGGTCCTTCAGTGTCTAGGGAAAACACCTTAACTTCAATTGCTCCTCATTCAGCCCGTGGAGAGGGAAGGTCTGGAGAAATTGTAAAATTCCCGGATGAAGTTAAGCGGGTCTTCGTTGGGGAGCCCGTGGAATGACGGCAGTTGGTTGTAATGAACCATCTTGAGTTCATAGTTTCGTGCAGCTTCCCTAAACGAATGCATAAAGTGATTGGCCCGATCACCGTTTGGGCTAAGGTTCGGGGAGTGTTACGAGGTGGTGGTAGAGCCATATCTAGATTTGTTGGTTCGGATGGTTCTAGGCTAAGCTTGTCGAACAGCTCCCTGGTACGCATACACAAAGAAGAAAAACAAGAAGATAAACTAAAGAGAAACAACCAAACAAAAGAATTATTAGACTAACAAAAGAAACAAAGAGGAACACGGGAAAAAGAAAAATCACATGAAATAAGAGAAACACTAAAAAAACGAATAGGTGCACAATTAAAGTCCTAAACCTTTCCCGGCAACGACGCCAATTTTGTTGTGAGTATTTTACCGAAGTAGAATCAAAATTCGTTCC
Source organism: Striga hermonthica (assembly GCA_902706635.1). Lineage (NCBI taxonomy): Eukaryota > Viridiplantae > Streptophyta > Magnoliopsida > Lamiales > Orobanchaceae > Striga > Striga hermonthica. Next base: position 21,728,111 of record CACSLK010034598.1, read on the forward strand.
CTGAGTCGTATCGCAAGGAAGGTTAGTCGGATTTAAGTGTATGATTATTCGATCACGTAAAAGACAGACAAAGATCCTAAACACTCTAATTCAATAGTTTTTTGTTTCAATTATTAGCTAATGACTTTAAACTAAATGAAAAATAATTTAATTAGCTAACTAATTCACTCAATGATTAAAGAGCTAGGGAACCGGGTAATCTCGATATCAGGTCTCGGCTCTAGCAATCTCATCCTCGACCGACACAACCTACCTCCTAAAAACACAAACACAGAAAAACACGAAGCATAACACAGCAAAAAGACGCACAAATAGAACTAACGAAAAAAACACAAAACCAATGAAAATGGACCAAATAAGCTACGAAAATCCTATAAGTGGGGAAAAACAAAAGGAAAATAAACCAGAAAAAAGACATAAAAATGTGACAAACAAAACGTGAGGAGGCTGCCTTCGCCGGTGGATATCGTGCCCGACGCGATTGGGGTTTACTACCGTTCTTCACCACATGTTGGCCACTAGAGCGCATCGGCTTTGAGGGCGAAGCCTTCTGAACCAGAAGAGAGTGGTAAAGACTAGTATATAGTATTATTATCATTATTATTATTATTATTATTATTATTATTATTATTATTATTATTATTATTAGCATTATTATTATAGGTATTTTGAAGAATAATTTAGGAATTAAATATTGTTATAAGAGATCTTGTCTTGTTCGACAAGGTATGGATAAGATTTAGGAGTCTTATTTAATTAAATGGCTTCTCATATGTTGTTTTATTCAGTTTAAGTTGAGAATGAAATAAGATTTGATTGGTTTTATTGAAAGAGCATATAATTTATCTTTTTCATTCGTACGCTTCCCTACATCAGATGTATATTCTCACATTAAATATCGTAATCAACACGAGTACCCTAGCTCAATCGCCAGACAATTCGACCCCATTTCTATTCATTGTTACGCAAGTTCATCGCTAAATATTGAATTTTAACAACTTAACTATTTGATTACCAATATTAAATCGGTGCTTTAGGTTGACCAAATTTTGTGATCTACGCCTACAATACACAATACAACAACTATATAACTAACACCACTCATTTCCATTTTCATTTAACATGATAAATAATACATGCACATTATAAATATCATATTTGTAATTATTTCATTGTTGTCTTAGCCTAACCATACAATACACAATACAACTCTTATATAAATAATAACGCTTCATTTTAATTTTTATTTCTCGTGATGAATAACACATGCACATGATAAATATAATTTTTTGTAAATATTTCATTTATTTAGTACAATGAAATACGGAATAAAACATAAAATCAGAACACTGACATCATATCTCTCAATTGACTGTTAATACATGTGTCCTTCAGTCAATTAAATTAAAACGTAAAATTAAAACATAAAAATTAAAATTGAGATCATGTCCCTCTTTTGAGCGTCTTTCTTAAAAAAAATTAATAAATAAATATATACATATATATATATATATATATATATATATATATATATATATTTATCAAATTATGACAATTAAATAAACAATATTTAGATTTAGCTAATTCCTTCATTTAAGGAAAATGGTCTGCCCTGAATTGGTTTGTGTGTTTTGTGCTTTTTATTATATATATATAAAATATAATTTTTTTTTTAAAAAAAAAAAAATTGTTGAGATTT
>CACSLK010034598.1:21776313-21795058 GCA_902706635.1 Striga hermonthica
ACTTATTAAAAAATATAATAATGTTCAAGCTCAATCTTATATAAAATGTGGATTATGAGTTAAGGTATGTAGATAAATATGGTTTAATATGAAATTGATTGACAATAGAACAAAACCACTTATTAAATAATATAATAATGTTCAAGCTCAATCTTAGATAAAATGTGGATTATGAGTTAAGGTATGTAGATATATGGTTTAATATGAAATTGATTGACAATAGAAGAAAACCACTTATTAAAAAATATAATAATGTTCAAGCTCAATCTTATATAAAATGTGGATTATGAGTTAAGGTATGTAGATAAATATGGTTTAATATGAAATTGATTGACAATAGAAGAAAACCACTAAGAAATATAATATTGTTCAAGCTCAATCTTAGATAAAATGTGGATTATAAGTTAAGGTATGTAGATAAATATTGTTTAATATGAAATTGATTGACAATAGAAGAAAACCACTTATTAAAAAATATAACAATGGCCATTTTATACATTATGAACGATAATTTAAAGAATAGACTATTATATCATAAGATATAAAATCAAATATTGGTTTAGGGTTTAGGGTTTAGGGTTTAGGGTTTAGGGTTTAGGGGGTATGCGATTTCGCATACCCCCTTCGCATTTCTACAAGAAAGTTTATTTGTTATTTTCTTTCATCTTTCAGTTATGCGAATTTCCGCATATTGCTCTCATACCCCATTTGAACTTCTACTCGAAAGTTTTTTTTTTTCTTTTTTTTTTTTATTTCTTTCATTTTTCAGTTGTGCGAGGGGTATGCGAATTACCGCATATTGCTCGCATTCCCTCTTCGCCCTTCTAATCGAAAGTTCTATTTTTTTTTTCTTTCATCTTTCAGTTATGCGAATTTTCGCATATTTCTCGCATACCCCATTCGCACTTCTACTCGTTTTTTTTTTTTTTTTTGAAATTCTCTATTCTCGACATACAAAATTGCGACATACAAACGTCGCATATTATTCTCCTAGTTGGTGCATAATAAAATTTTTGAAATTTTGAAACCGCTGACAGTTGGAATAATAGAACGTACAGCCGATTTCGAGGTGTCTTTTTCGCTTTTTGAAACGTCTTTCCTCCGTCTACATAAAACGTGTAATCTTCAATCCTTATCTCATGCCCCTTCTCTTTCTTCACCTCCGGCCCCCAAACTCTTTTAATGGCTTCCGTTTTTTCCCTTCTCTTGTATATGAGAAGCAGTTTGCCGGAGATAAACCAGAATTACAAAAATTATTTCGATCGACCCTTGAGGCAATTCTTTACGGTTACTGTGTCCGAGCTGAGAACTCCTAACCTTTCGAATTCGTTTTATGAAAAAATTCAACTACCGGAAATTCCGCTATCTAACTTTATTAACGTGGCCCCGGAGGAAACATATGCCGAGACAGCGACGATGATGAAAATCAAACCTCCGGGCCCAGGTATTGCCGGATCAACTGTGAGAAGGTTGAAGGTCGGAACGGCGCGCGTCGGCGGCCGGGGCGTAACGACCCGGCACTCTGTCATAGGCAATGCTGGCCTCCACCTCTCTAGGTTGTGGTCGGCCAGGTTTTCATGACAGAGGAAGGTGTTTGGTCGACGGGGATCTCTTCCCCGAACCCGTCTGCGCCCATCACTTGAGAGCGTGGTGGGAGGGGCCAAGCTCTAGCTGGAGTTTTACCTGGAACTCCACAAACAAGCTCGGCCCACGACTCCTCTTTCTTTGACTGCTCTGTTGCTCGTCGGCTGGGGTTGAAGCGACTGTAAAAGCAGTAGTGTAGGGATTTCTGTTCAATCTTTTATTCTGTGAAATTCGGCTGGGGTTGAAGCGATTGTAAAAGCAGTAGTGTAGGGATTTCTGTTCGATCTTTTATTCTGCGAAATACATTCTTCGCATATTATTCGTCTAGTTGGTGCATAATAAGTTTTTTTTTTTGTTCAGAATTTAATTTTTGGAAAATTCAAACCGGTTAGGCTAATGAACCTGCGTCAATTAGTCGAAAATATTCCGCACAAAAAACGCATATCACCCGTACTAAAATTGTAGAATATATATATATATATATATATTTTAAATTTGTTTTTGCAAATTTTCTATTCTGCGAAATACAAACGTCGCGTATTATTCGCCTAGTTGGTGCATAATAAGGTTTTTTTTTTAGAATTTAATGTTTTGAAAATTCAAAACAGTTTAGGCTAATGAACCTGCGACACTTAGTCGAAAATATTCCGCACAACAAACGCATATCACCCGTACTAAAATCGTAGAATATATATATATATATTTTAAATTTGTTTTCGCAAATTTTCTATTTTGCGAAATACAAACGTCGCGTATTATTCGCCTAGTTGGTGCATAATAAGGTTTTTTTTTAGAATTTAATATTTTGAAAAAATTCAAAACAGTTTAGGCTAATGAACCTGCGACAATTAGTCGAAACAATTTCGCATACAAACTGCACAACATTCGTAGTATAATCGAAGGGAGACTTCGAGGAAAGCTTCATTTTTCTTTTTTTCTGTCCAAAGAAATGATGCATCGAAATAATGAGTCACCATGGATACATATGAGATCGCATAGTTGCGACAAACAAACGTCGCATAGTTCATTCGCATGTCCACCGCAGGATATTCGCAGGTCCACTCTTTTTGTATAAGAGTATAAAACAATTATCATTAAACAATTATTAATATATTTTGTGATAGAAATGGTCTGATAAATGCGATTCTTTATGCGACCGTCTCACGACAGATATGCGTTTATTCGCAGGTCTACCGCAAAGTATTAAACTGCGAAAGAGATACGGAAATAAACCATTATATTTATTTTGTTTACTAAAAATGTATCAGAATTGCGAAAGTGTGGCGGTTGTTACACGAATATTACTCGACTGCTGTTTTTTCGCATTGTAGTCGTATATTTTATTATTTTTTTAAAAAAAGCGAAACGTCTCATATACGCTACTTTAACAGTTGCATTGCACCTCTCCAGGGAAGAAAACAAAAAAGAAAGAGGGGCGAAACATTTGGGATTCCATCTTGCGACTTTAATTCGCATAGTTACTGTTATAAATTTTTTTTAAAAAAAAGAACCAAAACTGATGAACGTGAATGACGCCATGGCCTTCTTTGGAGATAATGAAGATTTGACGAATCAAGCTTTTCACGCTGCGGCCGGCGACTCAACGGCTGCCGTAACGGGTATGGCGGGCGGCGAATTAGTGACTGCAGGCACGGGTCCGGAGGCCAACTCTTCTGGAGAGGTAACTTCCATTTGTTGCAGTTATTTAATTTAAGTTATTTAATTTCATCTGCTTTAATAGTTAAGAAATAGTTGTTTTTATTTGATAATGTATAAGTAATTTGATTTGAATAATTAACAATAACAACAATAATGCGATTTGTTTAGGATTCGTGGTCGTACAAGAGACCGGAACTGATCGGTAATTATCAAGGGCTGAAAATCAACGTTTACAGCTGGTGGTCTATATGTTCTGATATCAAGAACGAGTTGGGCCACGTTGAAGGGGCCTTGACTGCTTTCCAGGGCTCGGTCTTTGGTTCGTTCCTCCAGTTTGATGATAATGCTAATGTATCTGCAAAGGCTATGCATGGGGTTCTTTCGCGCGAGGTGACTCGTGTCGGTCAGAAACCGAACGAGATGTGGTTCCGTATTGGTAACCATTTTACACGATTCTCCGCCCATGAGTATGTTGTGGTCACCGGGCTTGCTTTTGGATCGTCTGCGTTTGACCCGAACTCAGCGCCTCCTCCTCCTCCATCATCGATTTTCTATGAGAAATATAAAGGCAAGCGAATCACTATGCAGCAGTTGTGTGATGACTTCAAGGCGGGGCAGTTCCGTCTCTCTCGGGATATGATAGTGAGAGTGGCGAAGATTCTAATGCTGATGTTCTTCATAATTCCTCATGACCACAAGAAGCCTAGGTATATTGATACCTGCTGGTGGACTTTGCTTGAGGAAGACCAGATGTGGGAGAAATTCCCATGGGGGAGTTACTCGTTTCAGTACCTGTTCGACTACTTGCAGACGACCCAGTACAATAAAATGAAATATCATATCTACGGATTTCACTGGGCGTTTCTAGTATGGTGCTACGAGACAATCCCAGCATTAGGTCGTGCATGTGGAGCATGTACCTCGGTGAGACGTCCACCACGGCTGGTTCACTGGGAACTGAACAAAGTTTTTCTTCCAGATACATTTTTTGACCAACAGGTATTATTTGATCCTAAATATTTTTTTATTATTATTGGAATCGTTAGCAAGTGATATCCGAAGTTATTTTTTAAGTTTTAACGATTTAGTTGGAGGTTTATGAGACGCTGCCGCTGAATGTGGATGGGATTGGCGTGTTGGACCTCTCGAATTTGATTGTTCAGGGGCCTCGATTATTGCGACGGGCTAACCCGGCCAGTCGCCGTATGCAAGACTCGGCACTGCAGTCCACGCCGGCTCTGCAATCTCAAATTTCGGCCGACACTGTGCACCGGGAGGAGGCGAGGCCAACAGATGGGTCGGCCTTTATTGAGGATATTCGTCCGTGTGTACGGGCTGAAATGGCTAATGATATAGCCAGAATATCCTCTAAGTTGTCGGCAATCATTCTACGGGAGGTGCCAACTATTATTCGACGGGAGTTGGCCAATTTGTCCCACCCCCATCTGGGACAGCCTCCTCACCAGTCCGAGCCAGCCGTCAACTCAACGAGACAGCGTTCCGCCACCCACCCCTCGACGAGACAACGTTCCCCCTCCTATGAAAGCCAGAATTCCCCCATGTTGTTTATATTTTTACCGAAGTAAAATCGAAAGATTCGACACCGGGTCGTATCATGAGGAAGGTTAGCGGATTATTTTGCACGAATATTCAATCACACGAAATGATAAAAGAAAGTCCTAAACACTCTAATTCAAGATTGAGGGTTTGATTTAACGACTACTAATTGGAAAGCAAGTAATTATGAAAGCAAGACAATCAATTCCAAACTCACAGTTCAAACACAAATTCCAACAATTTAAAGGGACTAGGGTATCAGGGACAATCGTTTCCGGTTCTCAAAGCGTTTAGCGGGAATCAATTACTCGGCTAACAGAGTTAAAGACCAATTCATCTAAAGATTCATCCTCAATATCTCATGAAGCAAGAGAATAAACATAAACAAACAATCATCAAGTCAATTAGCACATAAGCAATACATTTCTGAACAAGCCTACTCTAAACGAGCTGAGGTCGATCGATTTCTCCCCTTTCAGTTCTAAAATCGATTAAATAGATTAAGAAGTTGATCAATCATCCAAACCCTAGGTTAAGCACAACTCGAAAAGATTGAGCAATTAATCAAACACATAAACGAAATTGAACCGGAATGATTATCCCCTAACCCTAGCTATTGAATTAGCTACTCATGACTATTCCAACCCAAACATTCATATCAACCCAAGAAATCATCATCACACACAAATGAGAAGAAGTGCTTATGATTAATATAAATCCAATATCGGGAAAACCACGAGAAATCCAAATTCAAAAGCTAGAAAAGGAGTTTTTACTCTCCACAATTCAATCCAAACTCAAACCAAGTGAAAAAGATGTTTTGGAGGTGAAAAAAAGTATGAAAAACGAAGTCTGGATCTGCAAAAACGCCCCCATTGATCTCTTATCCTTTCCAATTCAAATTCCAGAAAATCCGCGCTGGTCATAAAACAGTCCTTAGCGGCGCTACCTTAGCGCCGCTAACCATGTTAGCTGTTCGGTTCTGCCCGCTGGAATGTCCAAAGCGTCGCTAACCAAAGGGGCCTTAGCGGCGCTAAGGTCCCGTTGTCCAAAATTTTGGCCTTCTTCTTTACAGCTTGCTCGGCTACGTCGCTCGGGTACTGCCCGAGCTGGGAATTCCATCCTCGCATGCTTTGGCCCACAGAAATGTGCTCGAACCATCCGCTTCTCATCCGAATGAGCGTCCGCCAAACCGATCAACCCAACACCTGAAATCGCACCACCGGAAAAACACGAAAAACAGAGAAAACAGGAGGAAAAAACAACAGAAAAACTAAACAACCCAAAATGAAGATAAAATCATAAGAAAGGACTAGACGGACCGAAAAACCTAAGAAAAGACCTAAAATGGGGGAAACGCAACACAAAATAGCCACGAAAGTAGCAACAAAAACGGGACAAACAACTCCCCCACACTAAGACCTTTGTTCGTCCCGAACAAAGAAAAGAAAAGAAAACAAAAGAAAGCAAATAAACGAGCAAGGACAGCGGTTCAAGCAAGACTAATCTCAAACCAATCAATCAAGTCACGAAGAATTCAAATGATCACGAGAACATACGTCAACCATGAGCTCAGTTATTTCGAATGACAAAGACTCTCGGGTACGAAAATATATCATGTGCCTCACTGAGTTTCTTTTGCAAATATAAAGGAGGTGCACTCAAGTTGGTTATCAATCAATCATTCATAGATTTGCCAATCGTCTAACTTCTACTCTAAAACAATCGAAAACGTGAAACGATGAATCAAGAGGACTTCTCGGGTTGTAATGTAGGCTCTTTGGATCGGTAGGATACATATAGGCTAAGTGGCTAGATAAAAACAACTTCAACTCAATTTCGTCACCCAACCGTGATCGTGTACACCTCCGGTTGTCAATCACCAACCGGTTCCTTCCTACGAACTCCAAAATCAACTACTTCCCAAACAATCCCTTTTTTCTTCTATTATTTTTTTTATTTTTTTATTTTTTACTTTTTTTATATGAGGAACCTTTTGGTCATCTTTATCTAGGTTTAACCTTCGTGTTTTCTGCCCGAGTCTCCTAGACCGGTTTCCCGTACTCATTGCTTGGTCCCACTAATGATAGTGGTCTAGCACTTGGAGTATAATCCATTAGGTTTTCATTTCATTTTTTTATTTTTTTATTTTTTTATTTTTTTTTATTTTTTTTTATTAATCAACGAATAAATGAACATATTCACAATTCAATCAACCAACACCTCCAATTCTCATCCCACAACTCAATATCATCATCATGGGGTTAACAATAAAATCATATAAGGCTCAAACGGGGTGACTAGTGATTGTTATTCATAGAAAAGAGAAGGAGAAGAAAAATACAAGGAATGCCTCAATCATATTCACGTTTCACAAATTCAACCGATTCATTTCAAAGTAGACTCGAGGCAAATCCTAGATGAATAATTTTCAAACCAACATCTCTCAAGAAACAAGCATGGCTCAAGCCTCACAAGGTATATAATGTCTTCCAAAATAACCAAGCAAAATAGTCGAGATATGCTACTCATTCTCAAAATCACAACTTCTTAACTTAACCAATCAATCATCAACTAATCTTACAATACACCAAAGTCCAAGCTCAGAAAGACACAACAAATAATCCTAAAAATAAAAAGACTAAACCGGCCCAAAATGCAAGAGAAATGAAATAAAAACAACCTAGAATAAAAACTAGACTAAGTCCACCACAGAGTCACGTAAGCACGTAAAACTCCCCCACACTTAAAATCGGACAATGTCCCCATTGTCAATTCTCGGTGATGGAGAGTAAACCATATAATGAACTCGACTCGAAAACAAGAAAACTATACAAAAATAAAAGAGACGGAGCAAGAAAAACGTACAAAGCACAGTGACAAGTCACTGTGCGTCCGGTGGTGGTGTCGGTGGATGCTGGTACGGCTGCGCCTCCCAGGTATCCCAGCGGTTGTCATGAGCTGTCCAGTGCGCCTCGTTGGTCCTCTTGAACTCGTTCCACTCCCTCTGATGCTCCGCCCAATGCTCGTCGTTGGTCTACAAGAAGGACATCCAACGGGCATCGTTGGACTCAATATAGGACTCGAGTCGCACGTTGTGCCATGATACCTCAGCGTGGATGGCCCTATACTGCTCGTCATTCTGGGCTTGGTTCTCCTCATACCGAGCTTGGTTCTCATCATATCGGGTCTGGAACGTGGAGAACCAAGTGGGAGGCTGCTGTGAGAATGTGCTCGGGTAGTCGCCCATCGCTGGCCGAGGCTGGTAAGTGCCATGGTCGGGCTATGTCTCGGCCTCGGAGTCCTCATCGTCCTCAGCGTGGGAGGCTGATTGGGCTGCCCCGGCGGATGTACCGGCTCCCTGGTCGGCCGGTATGGGTAAACCCATCTCTCTGCAATAAGCTTTGTAGCTCTCCCGCTGGTGGACCGGGCGTGGGGTGGTAGCATTTATAAGGAAGTCCCGAGCGAGATCTTTCTTTAACAGATATGTAGGAGGCGTTTTGGGATCCTCAATGTCCACACCGAAATACTCGGCAAGCTGTGCTACCACATGGCCCAAATTTGGACCACGCCTCGAGTCATTCCGTACATCGAATAGTGACTCCTTCAAGTACTGCAGCTTACTCACGGATCTGCCTTGGGCGATCGACCACAAAATGAAAACCTGCTGCTCGCTGACCTTATTCGACTCTTTCTTCCCTAATACCATGTGGGACAAGTACTTGTGGATAACCACATGAGCTAGGTCACTGATTAAACCCGAAGATGTCCCGGCTTTCTTGTACTTCTCGCACGGGGAAATAGCCGCCCAATGTGGGTCAACTTTCCACCCCATCGGACTGTGACGTGTCGAAATCGAGGACTTGAACTTGTAGATGTCACGTAACACCTTGTCGGTGATTTTGTATTCCTTGCCCTCAAGTCGAGCCGTGAGGTACTTCCCATTCTCGTGCCGAGCGACTGTGCTAAAAAATTCGATGGTCAAGCTCCGATAAGAATAGACCTCCATTTCCTCGAACTCCTCGAGGTCAAGCAACTTTATGTATCGTTTGATATCTTTGCCAATCTCCAGCTCGTCATTGAAGTAGTCCCAATCTATAATGCGCGGTTCGGAAACGGCTTGGCAGAGAGTCGTTGATATGCCTTGACTTCATCCATGGACTCGACATCAAACGGAACATGATGGAGTTCTCGTAATGATTGGGTCTCGGTTGCCAGGTCGGGGTTGGAGCTCGTGGAGGCCACCGCTTTGGACTTTGAAGTTGCGGGGGCCTTTTTCTTTGACGCACCGGTTGTATTGACCATGATTATTCGGTTTGGGCAATTCATCGAACACTTGGTGTGCGGGGTTTTGAGTTATGAACTTGTGAGAAATTTGTAGTTGAATGATCCCGGAATAGGCTTCCTCACGCCACACCAATCAACAATACCCAATGACACGAAATGAATGGTACCTTTTTGAGCGAGATTCGGCCGGAATTTAGCAATTTCACGAACTAGGTTTTTCGAGAGGAATTTTGTTGGAGCACGGACAATCCAAATTCAAGGATGAAATTGGCCGGAGAAATGTTGCCGGAGATTGTTGGTCGGATGTTGGCTGATGATGAGAGGTCGGGAAATGGAGGGTGGCCGGATTAAGGTCGAGATGATGGTGTGCGTGGTGTCGGTCACGGTTTGGGAGAGGAGTGTTTGAAGATGAATGGTTTGGACCTTTTTTTTTTTTGTTATAATGTCTGGAACCTTAGCGCCGCTAAGGTGTTAGCGGCGCTAAGCAATCTTAGCGAACAACCTCTGATCTTGATAATTTGATAAGCGCCGCTATGAAAATCTGCCTTAGCGGCGCTAAGGTGTTAGCGCCGCTAATACCTGCTTCAGGATTTATTTTTTTTTTTTTAAATAATAAACCTGCAAACACATGAAGCAAACGCATAATCACGTAAAAATTCTTAACACTTAAAATCGAGCAATCATTCCATTGTCGATAATTAGTGTTAAGAAAATTTACCTACATATTGAACCAAAAGAAAAATAGGAAAATGAAACTAAATGCAAAAAGAAAAAGGGATAGATACAATCGTACAGTGCACAGTGACTAGACCAGTCACTGTAAGTTCGGTGGTGCTGGCGGAGGGTCGCGGTGGCCAGGCCCCGAGCAAAGGTGGGCGTCTGGTACATCAAATCGTTCGTTCCATTGGGCCCGGAGCAGCTCCATTGAGCTCGGCTTGGGAGTGACAAATTAGTTGGAATGGCTTTCTTTCTCGACATGGTCCTTCACTGACCTCCTCGTGTATCGCACACACGCTTCCTCAATGATCTGATCCATTGCCACAATAGACATGCATTCTTCAACAGAGTTTGCCTGCGGCTCAGGTTTAGTCTCTTGGACAGAAATAGCCATGGATTCGTCCAACACCGTCATGTTCAGCGTCCCACTCTTGACATCAATCTTCGTGTTCGTGGTCGCCATGAATGGTCGTCCGAGGAGAATGGTGTGGCCCTTCCCATTTTCTTGAACTTCTCCCACATCTAGCACGACAAAGTCTACAGGCACAATCAGCTTCTCAACTCGAACAAGCACATCCTCCACAATTCCCTCGGGTCGACGTATCGAGCGATCATCAAGCTGTAAGTGCGTCTTCGTGGGTTTTAAATCGGCGAGCTCGAGTTGCCGATAAATAGAAAGCGGCATGAGATTTATACCCGCCCCAAGGTCAAGCATACCCCAAGTATTCTTTCCATTCCCGAAGGCTATATCAATCACAAAGCCTCCGGGATCCCTCTCTTTCTTTGGCAGGTCGTATTGGAAGACACTCGCTGCCTCGCACATTATTACCCCGTCACTACTCTCGAACCGCCTCTTGTTGGTTGCTGCTTCCTTGCAAAATCTCGCGTAAGCCGAAATTTTCTTCATTACGTCGGGAGGCGATAAATCGACATTGGCCTTAGCCAACATGATATGGAGGTCTCGCATCAGCTTACGGTCCTTCTCCTCCAAAAGTCTACTCGGGAATGGAATCTTGGGTCTGTACGGGTTCGGAGATTTGTGCAAGGTCGGCTCAGGTGGTGGTGTCATTGGAGTTTCTTTCGTTCCCCTATGCTTCTTCGGGCCCTCTTTGACTTCCTTTATCTCTTCGGGTATAATCACGGTCACCGAATTCGCATGCTCCGGCTGGCTTGACAACTTACTTTTGTTCAACTCGGTCTCGATGGTCCCGACCCGTGTGGCTAGCTGGCCTACTTGTGTCTCAAGACGCTTGATTGATGCATCTTGGTTCGTGATGAACTGAAGGATCTTGTCCAGCTTATCATCCTGATTTGATGAGTTCGATCCGGACCCTTGGGCTTGTTGTTGCGGCTGTTGTTGTTGTTGGTAGTTCAGACGAGGAATGAAGTTGGGACGGGTTGGCTGCTGCTGGCTCAAGTTTGGACGAGGTGGCTGGAGGGTGTTGTTGTTGTTGGACCACGAGAAGTGTGGGTGATTTTTCCACCCGGGATTGTAAGTGTTGGAGAAGGGGTCATTGGGCTGCCGGTTCTGATATCCTTGGAGAGCATTGACGTCGGTGTATTGCTCTCCAAGGTCCTGATCGAATGTTGATGGGCACACCTCTGACCGGTGCCCTTGGGCTCCACACGCCCCGCATGTATCCACTGCCATAGACTGGACTGGCTGCATTGTCCGAGCATTCATTAGCCGCATTTGTTCCGTAAGCTCGGCTATTTGATGAGAAATCATGTCTTGCCTCGGAGATGCCTCGTTTACCGCGGTCTTCTTCCCTCGACTGCTCTTTTGAGACGAATTAGAACTCATCGCCTCAAAGATATCCATCATCTCTTCTGCCGTTCTTGCCCCAATATCTCTACCAGCTGCGTTATCCACCATGTACTGAAGGTTCTGGTGGAGAGCGTCATAGAAGCTGTTCGTCAAAAGGGCCGGTGGGAAGTTATGATGTGGGCACTGTCTCTGTAGGTCCTTGAAGCGTTCCCACGTCTCGTGAAGTGGCTCGTGCGGTTGTTGGGCAAAAGAAACGATTTGTGACCCCAGCTCTTGAGTTTTCTGGTGGGAGTAATACCTTCCGATGAACTTCGTGTACACTTGCTCCCAAGTGGTAAGGGAGTCTGGAGCAAGTGTCATCAGCCACGCCTTAGCCCGATCCTTGAGTGTTTTCGGAAAACACCTCATCTTCAACTGGTCCTCATTTAGTCCGTGGTGTGGAAATGTTTGGAGGACATTATAAAATTCACGAATGAAATGAAGTGGATCTTCATTGGGGAGACCATGGAAGGATGGGAGTTGGTTGTAGTGGATGGTTTTGAGCTCGTAGTTCCGAGCTGCTGTCCCCAGTCGGATGCACGAAGTTACCGGCCCAATTACCGGTTGAGCCAAATCGCGAAGGAGAGACTTAGGAGGATTGTTGACCTCCTCATCTTGTTCATTCTGTGCCATATCGGTTTGGTCTTCTGATGTAGATGATACTGGTGCGAGACTATCTGGTAAGTCTCGTAGGTCCTGTTGGATAGGTTCGTTGTCTGGGATGATTACACGACCACTCCTGGTACGCATAAACACAAACAACAAAAACACCACGGGCACCAGATAGACAACAAAATGAAACAAGGAAAAACAAATTAAAGAAAATAACTAGAACTAGACAAAGAGGTAAACAAGAGAAACACAAAAATCAAGAAATTACGAAAACAAGAGAAACACTGAAACAAAATGAATAGGCGCACAAAATAAGTCCTAAACCTTCCCCGGCAACGGCGCCAATTTGTTGTTTATATTTTTACCGGAGTAAAATTGAAAGATTCGACACCGGGTCGTATCACGAGGAAGGTTAGCCGGATTATTTTGCACGAATATTCAATCACACGAAATGATAAAAGAAAGTCCTAAACACTCTAATTCCAGATTGAGGGTTTGATTTAACGACTACTAATTGGAAAGCAAGTAATTATGAAAGCAAGACAATCAATTCCAAACTCACAGTTCAAACACAAATTCCAACAATTTAAAGGGACTAGGGTATCGGGGACAATCGTTTCTGGTTCTCAAAGCGTTTAGCGGGAATCAATTACTCGGCTAACAGAGTTAAAGACCAATTCATCTAAAGATTCATCCTCAATATCTCACGAAACAAGAGAATAAATATAAACAAACAATCATCAAGTCAATTAGCACATAAGCAATACATTTCTGAACAAGCCTACTCTAAACGAGCCGAGGTCGATCGATTTCTCCCCTTTCAGTTCTAAAATCGATTAAATAGATTAAGAAGTTGATCAATCATCCAAACCCTAAGTTAAGCACAACTCGAAAAGATTGAGCAATTAATCAAACACATAAACGAAATTGAACCAGAACGATTATCCCCTAGCCCTAGCTATTGAATTAGCTACTCATGACTATTCCAACACAAACATTCATATCAACCCAAGAAATCATCATCACACACAAATGAGAAGAAGTGCTTACGATTAATATAAATCCAATGTCGGGAAAACCACGAGAAATCCAAATTCAAAAGCTAGAAAAGGAGTTTTTACTCTCCACAACTCAATCCAAACTCAAACCAAGTGAAAAAGATGTTTTGGAGGTGAAAAAAAGTATGAAAAACGAAGTCTGGATCTGCAAAAACGCCCCCCCATTGATCTCTTATCCTTTCCAATTCAAATTCCAGAAAATCCGCGCTGGTCATAAAACAGTCCTTAGCGGCGCTAAGGTCTTAGCGCCGCTAACCCATGTTAGTTGTTCGGTTTCGCCCGCTGGAATGTCCAAAGCGCCGCTAACCAAAGGGGCCTTAGCGGCGCTAAGGTCCCGTTGTCCAAAATTTTGGCCTTCTTCTCTACAGCTTGCTCGGCTACGTCGCTCGGGTACTGCCCGAGCTGGGAATTCCATCCTCGTATGCTTTGGCCCACAGAAATGTGCTCGAACCATCCGCTTCTCATCCGAATGAGCGTTCTCCAAACCGATCAACCCAACACCTGAAATCGCACCACCGGAAAAACACGAAAAACAGAGAAAACAGGAGGAAAAAACAACAGAAAAACTAAACAACCCAAAATGAAGATAAAATCATAAGAAAGGACTAGACAGACCGAAAAACCTAAGAAAAGACCTAAAATGGGGGAAACGCAACACAAAATAGCCACGAAAATAGCAACAAAAACGGAACAAACACCCCACCCCCTCCCGTAAGAGACAACGTTCCTTCACTCCCATTTCCAAGACTGCCGTCCCCAATCCCCCATCGAGACAGTCGTTGTTGATTCCCCCTCCACCTCCCATGAGGGCCAGCATTCCCCCACCCCCTCCCGTAAGAGACAGCGTTCCTCCACTCCCACCCCCGAGACAGCCACCGCCACCCCCTCCAAGATAGCCGCCCCAATCCCCTCCCCGAGACAGTCGTCGATACCACCTCCACCTCCGAGACACGCGTCCCCAATCCCCTCCCCGGGACACCCGTCCTCAATCTCCTCCTCGAGACACCGGTGTTGTAGTCCACTTCTTCTCCGCAGTCCTTGTCTTTGGAGATTAAAGTTGATCGACAAAGACGACCAGGACGTGCTGTTGTAAGTCCATTTCGACCCGAGGAGAACAGACGGTATTCCAAAAATGAGGGCGAGTTTGAACGGTTCCTGAAATCCAAGAATATTGAAATGTAAGTACATCCAAAAGATCTTTAATAGTTTATATTTAAAAAAATAACTTTCAATTATATTATTTAATAGGAGGAATGCCGGCATTCCATATGCGGTGGACAAGGAGTGGTTTCAGCTGTTGGTTAATCCGAATGAAACGATGTATAACGAGGTATGTATATATTTGTCTTGTAATACCTTAACATATGAAAATGAATTGATGGATGATGTTTGGTTTGACTTTATAAAACAGAACGTTGATGCATACTTGGGGATTATGCAAAGCAATCCACTCTTTTTGGACTTCCAGCCACGGGTAGATATGTTGGGCACTTACACCATCGTGCCAACTACGTTTTTTGTGAGATTATTTTAATCCTCTCTCTCTTTTCCTTGTCATTCCATTTTTATTAATAAATATATTAATAACATTATTATTTATTACTATTATGTTGTATTTTATATAGATGATGCTGGAGGACTTGGAGAAGGAGATCAATAAGGGGGGACTGCACCCGGACTCGGAGATCCTCAATTCTTTGATTCGTATTGCGACTGAGGGGGTCAGCGGTTGGGGTAATCCGTGTCCTTGGAGGGAGATTCAATATGTAAGTTTTCAATGATTCCGAATCAATTAATATTGCAATCTTTCCTAAAAAATTAGTGAATTTCTCACAACTCAATGCAACAGATTATTGGAGTAGTGAATTTGACCGGCCACTACGTGACTGCCCAGATCTCGTTACACAAGGGGACGATACGTGTGTTTGACTCTCTAAGGCATACATATTTAGAAAAGAAGATCGAGCACATTCGCGAAAATCGCATCAAAGGGCTGCAAAAAATCCAAAATCTAATTCCAGTGATTGCGACGTATGCGGAAGTAGAGGGAATGAACCAAAAGTTCGAATTGGAATTCATGGACCCAAAAAATACTATCTTGAAACATGATAAAATTTCTTGTGGTGTATGCACTGTGGAGATGGTACGAACATTGCTCACGAGGACGATGCGTTTCAAGAAGTCTAACTATCAGTTGGTTAAAGCAATGAGGCACAAAATTGCTCTAAAAATTTTTCAGTTTAGTACGAACCAGACACAATTACCGCCCCAGTTCTTTAATGATTCATGTAATACATTTTTATTATTATTTTTTTTTTTTTTTTTTTGCATTTTATATAATTTTGTTGTTTGTTGTATGTATGTGGCATTTTATTTTCTCATACTTGAAAGAAAAAAAGTTGAACTAAATTAAACGATGAAAAATGAAAGAAATAAAAAATAAACTTTCGAGTAGACGTGCGAAGGTGGTATGGGAGCAATATGCGGCAATTCGCATACACCATCTTATAACTGAAATAACTGAAAGATGAAAGAAATAAAAAATAAATTTTCGCATAGAAGTGCGAAGGTGGTATGCGGCAATTCGCATACCCCATCGCATAACTGAAATAACTGAAAGATGAAAGAAATAAAAAATAAAAACTTTCGAGTAGAAGTACGGTGGTGGTATACGAGCAATATGCGTAAATTCGCATACCCATCGCATCACTGAAATAACTGAAAGATGAAATAATAAAAAATAAATTTTTGAATAGAAGTGCGTAGGTGGTATGCGAGCAATATGCGAAAATCCGCATACCCCATCGCATAACTGAAAGATGAAAGAAATAAAAAAATAAACTTTAAAGTAGAAGTCCGAAGGTGGTATGCGACGAATATGTGAAAAATCGCATACCTCATCGCATAACTGAAATAACTGAAAGATGAAAGAAATAAAAAATAAACTTTCGAGTAGAAGTGCGAAGGTGGCAATTCGAATACACCCTCGCATAACTGAAAGATGAAAGAAACACGAAATAAACTTATTAAACTTATTATGCACCAACTCTGCGAATACTATGCGACGTTGGTATGTCGCAGTTGTGTCGCAGAAAGATTTTTTCGACTAATAGTCGCAGATTCATTCGCCTAACAAAAATAATTATTTAATGGGCGACGGACCGCAATTGACCGAATCGTACATCGAATCTCCGAATATTCATCGTAAGAACAGTCGCATACTTTAACTCATAATTTTCTCGCCCATGCTCATACCTGTCGCCTATTTAGCGCATAGTTCATCGCATATGTCTTCGTACTTTTTGGGGTGTAAAACTTAGCTTTTTATTGGTTGGTGTGAAAAACTTAGTATGACTTCAGAACGGGGTGAAAATAGCTATTTCCTCATTAAATAATCCACATCATCTCCAGCTAATTAAAACTTTCAAAATTGCACAATAGTCCTAAAAAATTATTAAATTCTTAAAATGATTCCTTGCAATTAAAAATTTCAGAAATCATCCGCTTTGCCGCCGACCACCACTGTCCTTTGCCAGCCGCCGGTCGGCCACCTCCGATTGAATTTTTTTTCGTATCATCTTGTAGCTCTTCTCCTCCTCATTCACAAATTTCACTTGTAAGGCAGTCAATTGCTCCGGTCAAATTTTTTAGATCTTGAAAGTTCCGGTCAAAATCCTCAATTTTCCGGCGATTCACGGTGACCCACAAAAATTCGAAGATACCACTGAATTTCTTAGACCATCATGCACCCGATGACGTTCACCATTTCCAGAACCGATGAATTTTACGGCAACCCGTTTTTTGGGCGGGTATCGAGGAGAACAACCGGAGTTGTTGGTCTTTTTTTTTGTTCCAAATTTCCAATCGATTGAATCGCAGGCATCTGCAGGTCCAAGTGCAAGAAGGACGGTCGCCGGAAGACCGGGACCACGAGTACGTCAACGTGAACGCCGACGACGCCAGCGGCGGAGGACGCTACATCGTCGTGGTCTTCCTCGTCGACGAGTTCACGATATGGCGCCAAGCGCACGGGTACTCCTCCCTGCTGGAGACTTTCCCCGCGAGTTCACTTGGATCTTCGTCGCGAAGCCGAACGAGCTGTCTTTCTTCTTTTTTTTTTTCTTTTTTCGTTTGGTTTTAATTTTTTAGTTTTAATATCTTCCAGCATTTTTACATGTTTTAATTTTTGTTTTTGGGAGTTTATTTTTATATTTTGATTTCCAATGGGGTATAATTATTCCACATGGCATAATTGAATTAATAAATCCAAATCAAGCCGCCATGTCACGCTATGTCAGATAAAAAATATGCCACATGACGCCACGTCAACTTTTAATCCGGGGACGGATAAAATAGGACCAATTTTGATTAAATGGACAATTTATAGGACCCATAATGAAAGTGGCCAATGGCAGGGTGTATTTTTGGAAAATGGCCAAGTTAGAGGACCAATTTTGAAATTATGCCTATAAAATAGTGACACTGAGTTAAACTTTAGTTAGATTCTAAGTATTAAATGTGAATGAAATATTTTGTAAACAATTACCCCTTACCGACTGTGACCATCCAAACCAATTCAAAATATTTGTCACTTGACCACACTATAATTCAATTGAGTTATACAATTAAGTTAGGTTTTTGGATTGGAATATTTGTTAGGGCGATCATGTTAGACTTTACAAATATCTTTTAAAGCTATCTAATTGGTTATACAGTGATAATAGTACGTAGCACGTGCGATGCATGCACGAGAAACATATACTAAATGAGGCATTTCTATAGATCTTGTTTATAGTAATATAAATTTGATTTAATATATATACTTATTCTTGCTACTCGTATAATACTTAATTATTATTTTATTATAAAATTTATTGTAATATAATGTCATTATTATTATTTATAAACGTTATAGATGTGGTATTCTTCTTTTTATTTTATGTAATAAAAATATTTAATGTGCGTTAATATTATATGTTAAGTAATTAATTTAGTATATCAAATAAATTTAAAATAAAACATTGTGTACAAAGATTTTACAAAATGTAGACAAATGTTTTGTTTAGAATTTAATTTTTTTATAATAGTTAAACATCTTTAATTTAGTAATTGGCAAAAACTAAATTCCTTCTATAATAAAGAGATTTTTCTATTTTGCATTATAAGACTTTATAGTTTATCAACACACTATGCAATGGAGATATATTTTAAAAGAATGTAACTATGGAAATAAATAAAAATATAAAAATAATAAAAAAATAATCATGGTTAACAATAATATACAACTAAATTACATGTTGAAACTCTATAGAATATTTAAAAAATTTTAGTTTTATTATCTCACCATTAGTAAAATTATTTTATGTATCTGGTCATTATTTCCTAAATGTAAATTATATTAATTTGAAGGATAATTTGTTTTTACATATCTCTCTCTCTCTCTCTCTCTCTCTCTCTCTCTCTA